>SADC01001189.1:0-174818 GCA_004194705.1 Ditylenchus dipsaci
TAAAATTCTTCAAAAGCAAATTGTCATGAAAAAAACTAGTGACAGAACAAAGCAAAATTATTAATTTCTCGGAAATCTAAAATCAGGAAATGCTGGAGCCAGAAGAACTTCTACTAAAATGATAACAAGTCCATTTAATCATATCGTCATAAACGTTAATCATAACGTTTCCGCAGGTGTATTGCCCTGAAACTGAAGTGCAAAGCAAAGCTTTCAAACATTAATAATAAGTTTGATTTGATCTGTTATGTCGCATAAAAAATTTCATGACATTTTGCTAATGAAGAATTTGGCGCTACTGTAAATAACCCCACTACCGCCCAAAAAACGCTACTGTAATATATACCCCCTCCCTCCCAAAAATCGACCTACTGTAATATAACCCCCAAAAACCGACTTTTTAGGGATGAGGTCAAAAACCATTTTTACACAACAATTTCGCCATAAAAGGACCAGAAAAGCAATTTAAATGGATTGCGGGCTGTATTGGAGGAAGGGAATAATACAGGGGCCACTTCTCGAGATGGTTGGATCCTTAGAGTATTTATTCTCTTAGCGTCTAAGGGTACTTTCAAACCCAGGAACTTGTGGTGCAGCATAAGTATAAGTATTTTTCATGGATCATGCCGACCGGCGGGGTGCACCTGCGGGTTTCCACCTAGTCTTTCCACCAAGCCTAGCACTTTTAAGTGCTAGGCTGAATTTTGGATGCTGGGCTCTGGCAATTTTTTTGGTTTTTGTCTAAAGTTCTCCGAATAAGCTATAGACTATAATAATCAAACAAAATTTAAAAAGAGAGCCGTTTCAAATTTCAAAAATATACTGGACCACCCTGTAGATCGATCTGGTATTTGCCCAGCAGTGGGTACAGTTACTAGAGTATCGCCACTTGGGTACCACCACCGAGCGCCACCGGTAGGTACAATCACCGCTGTGCTCACAATACTTACGCTGTACATCACAATCACTGTCAAATTTCAAATTCCGCTCGAGACAAAATTATTTAAATTCAAATTTTTTCAAATTCAAATATCAAATAAAAAAATAATAATTATTGTCCTGAGCGGAATTTGAAATTTGACAGTGATTGTGATAATCAAAAGACAGTTTCTCAAGTAAACTGTCAATGCTGAACACGAATCTGGTGTCAGAATTCAGATATATGTAGCAAAATCAAAGTTTGAGTTCAAGATGCCTTTTGGTAAATACTTTTGAACGTTTGCTAAACACTGAAAAAGCCTGGTTGCAGATTACTTTAAAGCACTATCTGGTGCAGTTTTTCTTGCTTTGTCGAATAGTATCAACCTTTAACTGAAAAACGGCGTTTTCACATTTTTTTGTACATATTTTGTATGAACAAGGTTTTCAAAGAAACACAATGGTTTTCTATGAGCAAAAATTTTCATATGATTGTCATAAATACCTTTACAATATGTCATTTGAAAGCTCGCAATCTGCGCTTTCTTTTGCACATGAAATATAATAAATACCGTAAATCCTCTAATAGAGCCCCCGGGGGCTTTATTTTCAATCCCTGAAAAATCTTGAGATTGTCAATCAAAAGGGTGCTAACTCTGAAACTCTAGTCAAAATCGAGGGCGGGGGCTCTATTAGAGGGGGGCTCTATTAGAGGATTTACGGTATATTAAAACAGTGGTAGTTTTACCTCAATGAAAAGTCATAGACAAGAACCCTGACAGTGATGGTTCGCAAAGGCCGCTGACCACCGTAGAGTTACTTTTTTGAATGTTTTTTCACCATCGTGCTCAGCGTGAAATTCCACACAAAGACATACCATCAGGACGTACAGCCGTTTCCGTGTTAACCACCTGGCGGCCGCTAACTAGGTACCATAAACTGGTACAGAGCTTGTCGGCGCCACTTTGACTAATTACACTTAAGCAAATTTAGCAATTGGGTTAATTAGAGATATAATAAAGTAAACAATATCCTTTTTACAAAATTACGATGATTCGTATTACAGTCAAACCTCTATATAGCATCCCACAAGGGACCGGCCCTGCCCGGATGCAATGTAGAGGTGGACGCAATATAGAGGGTCGATTATAGGTAATTTCTTTGCAGGCCAACCAAACCAAAAAAAAAGCGGATGCAATAAAGAGGTGGATGCAATGTAGAGGTTGCTATATAGAGGTTTGACTGTAATATTATATCAAATCATATAATTATAAAATAGGCTACAGTAAATAAGCCACTTAACAAATGCAAGACTTCGAAATTTGACTGTTTGTTAGCGTCTCCACACATATTCCACTCTTTATCCCAGTCTAGCTTCTTCGGACACATCTCTTTTTTGCAGTCTAGGTAAGCATCATGCGCTCTTAAAATTTTGAATAATAATTAAATAAATATTTTTCCAGACTCGTTGACTTACTGACATGCCTCATCATTTGCTTTTTTGAGATCACTGCTCAGATAATTGTGCTCTTCTGAACTTTTAACAAAAATTTAAATATTGTATTTCCTCTAATAGCTCCCCCTGCTCCATTAACTCCCCCCCTCTAATAATTCCCCCTCCAGAAGGCATCCGAAAAATAACTTCTCCGGGGGAGCTATTAGAGGAAATACGTAATACAGTCCACTCTAGATAAAAAAACACTCAAGGGACCGGCAAAAGTTCGTTCCCACCTTGGGTCCGACACTTTTTTAGCCCCATTTTTTAAACTTTTCTCGTGTTCTCTTTGACAGTCTTGTCCCTGATAGAGCAAGGATTCCGATTTTCGCCAATACTTTTCAGAAATTCAAAACAAATTCAAAACTGGAATTCAATTCAAACAAAAAATTAATTCAAAAAAACTTCAAAATCGACTTTTGCTTTTTAAGCGAAAAAATTTTGAGCATTTCTGAAAAAAAATCTGCAAAATCGAAATCCTCGCGATGTTTGGAACCATACTGTCAAAACAGAATTGGCGAAATTTTAAAAATCAGGCTAAAAAAGTGTCGGACACAAGGTGGGAACGAACTTCTGTCATTAAAGGGCCATAATTGTTAATGCAAATGAGAATTTGACATATTCAAATGCGCGCGGGACACTTCTCTTTCGTCTCGCACTCTACTCTTTGGAGTTATTTCGAGCGACTTAAAAGAGTAAAGTGCGAGACGAAATAGAAGTGTCCCGCGCGCATTTGAATTTTATTTGCATCAACAAGTATGGTCCTTTAAATCGAGAGTGGACTGCATTTGGTAGTTTAAAAAAAATCACCATTAATCTGTGCTCTACAACCTTAAAAATTACGTTTTAACAATCTTCTTGTTTGAATTATTTTCAAAATACGTCAATTTTTTTTGCTAATCAGCTGAAAAATTTTTTTTGCTAAAAATGTTTTTTGTCAAAAAAAAATGTCTACGTCTAACTTCTCCATCAGGCAACAGCTAGTAGTATTATCATTGAAATACAAGGGCTGTGGTTGGTCCACATTACTGCTCTTTTCTTGCGAAAAGCTGCGACCCAAAAATCCAAATAGTTAGAAAAATCTTTGTTGACATTTCAATTGAAAATTTATGAAAAAGCAATAGAATAATAATATTTTTTTGTCTTTTAGCAATGTTTTGATGAAACTTTAATGTAAATTATCATATATGAGTCACTTGTTAGGCTACAAAACGAGTAACATTACAAAGAAATAGTCTTTTTGTTCACTGAAATATTTTTTATATAAATTTATTAGTTTAAAGACTGGTTAAATGTTGCTCAAACTTAGGAGTTCGCAGTAGGCTGCACCCGGGTTCTCTTTTTCTGCTTTCCAGAATTTTTTACTATAATGCAAAAAACACGATTTTGTAGCTTATTTCACTATTTAAATAAAAAATACAATAAAGACCCTTTTATTAGATGAGTCTCCAAAAGTGGGTCACAACACCATGCCGGTGTTGTTGTTATTAGTGAATAAAAAAAGTTCAGCAAATGTAATTTGGCCAAACTGAACCGGAATCGTAACCTGAACTTTAACAATACAGTCAAGTCCCACATTAAGGTGATTTTTCTATGACATTTTTACTTTTCCTAATTCACCGTTATTGTACCGTGGTTAGCATTTTGATTTAAAAAAATTCGGGTTCTTATCGGTTTATCCGCACCCCACTTGTATTGTTTAATAAATATGATGATGATGTAACTTGACTATTTTGTGGAAAAAGTAAGTGGGGTGCGGATAACCGATAAGAACCAAAATTCGATTTAACCCCCCCCCCCCTTCTTAAATAGCCCCTCTTTAATAGCTTCTTTGATATATCAACCCCCCCCCCCCCCGCAAATAATTCTTAGGCTTAAGAATTAGGCTTAGTCCTTAGGTTTCGGGCCCTAGGCATTAGGCTCAGGACAACCCAAACTAATTTCAGCATCTTTCAAAAAAAATATGGTTTTTTCGGCTACCTGAAAATTTATTTTGATATCATAGTAGCGTCAAAATTTTCGAAAATTCTTTGAAGATAAAGTTTTTCGTGGTTTAAACCTACTCTTTAGTTTTGATAAAAGCTCAGAATGTTCTGTTGTTAAAGAATGTTCTGTTGGTAGTTTTTATTAAATCTGCAAATTATTTTTCAACTAATAAAAGTAATCACAGATGAACACAGCAATTTAATAAAAACTATACAATTAAACACCCGCAGTATCCGTTAACAAAAAATTTACACACAGCAATTTCACCTCCAGTCATATCTTTTGTTAACTAACTGGTATAACTTCTCATTTTCTTTTTTATAAAATGCTTGTAATAATTTCAAAACATCAGCTTTTATCTTTTTATGCCGTCTTCCTTTCGTTTTGCCCAAGCAGTGGATGGTTTGTTTGTCTTTTGTGCATGGAAAGCCTTTGATCGGATCTCTTGTAAACTGCTTTTCTGATATGACAGGATCCATCCAAGAAACTTCTCTGCCCTGTTAAGCTCTGTTGCAGGTTTTGAGATCATTAGTTCTCCATCTATCACTAGAATTTGTTGGAGTGTGAGAACCATTTGAGCCAATTCTTCAAATTGTTTTTGGCTACATTCCGAATTTTGATTAAGCTAGCGGAAGGTTGACTCCATTGACACTGAAATGTTTTTTTTTCAGAATTTTTGTTGATTTTTCTTAAATTTTCTTACCAATTTTGTTGCTCCTATTCCATGACCGATTTCTGCAGGTGACTAGCTCTTCAAAGCTGTGGGAAGCCATACTAGTATTTTTCCTGTTTGCTAGTGTCTGCGTGTAATCTGCATGAATAAGTAAATAAATGTGTTTGTGTTTCTTAGTATACATGTACTTACCTGAAATGGCTCTAGTAATAGGGTTACGAACCACCAATATTAATTTCATTTTCGGATTAAGGTGGTAGATCTTCTCTGGAACTTTTTTTGTCCACAAAGTAACTTGGGCTGAAAAAACAGAAGTAATATTTTCGTGTAATATAATAATTTTGAAGTAATATTTTCGGCTCGTTATGTATTGGTGGTGACCACGAAAAAGATGCTTCGGTCGCCCTTGTTGATTTTTTCACTTTTGTAAAGTTAAGGGTCGGACGTTAAGACGCACTAAAGCGTGTTTTTTTGATCGCGATGTAAATAAGAAAAGTTCCTGAGATAAGCTTGCCTGCTCTTAGCCTAAGCAGAAATCAAAAAAAGACTCCCGCTGTAATAATGTTCAAAAAGTTGATGAAAAATTATTTTAGCTGAATTTATTATTTGGTGTTTTATATTTTTTGAGCTAAAACAGAATATTTTTGAGGAAAAAAGCTTAGCAGTTTTTCAGCGTCAATTTTAGATTTTTTTTGCCAAAACTGATTCGTCAGTCTACTCTGAGATATCGTAAGTATTCCGATTTTGCCGATCGTTTCTCAGAAAATTAAATTTTTATCATTAAGACCCGCGTATCTCGTCACTCGGTAACATATGTCGTCACCCTATTTTGAAAATAGGGTGACGGATTATCATGAAGCGCGAGTCTTCATGATCAAAATTGTTACTTTTTGAGAAAAAACCGGCGAAATTCGAATTCTTGCGATATTTTGACTAGACTGACAAATCAGTTTTGGCAAAAAAATTCAAAAATTGAGTAAAAAAAGGTGTCGGAGCCTAGGCTGGAACGAACTTTGGGGGTGATGTTTTATCAAGAGTCGACTGTGGTATTTAAAACAGGCTAAAGATTTTTTCTACAGAGTTATCACTGTTAAAAATTTAATAATTATTTTGACAGATTTTATTTGTTCCAAAGGTTTAAAAACATTTTGCTTTAGTTTTTTACATTTTTAAATTAGTCTTCCTAGCTCACGGTCTTGAGATTATTTATCCCGTTAAAATCTTAATTTACCTTTTTTCAAGCGTTACTTGATGCGATGTGGTCAATGGCATTTGTTTTCTAAAAAATTTGAAAAATTTTCATTTGTCTTCTTTTATTTTTTGCTGCTAATTGGCATATTTTATTAGTAGCCCAAGCCACTGTTCACGGTAGTCAAGTCCCAAAAAGCCATATTGTAGTGGCACACATTTAACTAATCTGCATGGCATATGTACTCACTAATCCTTACAGCAAACAGTCTTTTAGCCCAAATTTTCTCCTTTTCATAATACAAAAAGGTAAAGCAGAACACAACCCTATCAATCTCTGTCGGTGAAAACCAAAAAGAAAGATTATATATTTTGCTAGAGGTAGCTTTCAGCACAATCTTAAAAAGAAATAGATAGACCAAAAACGCTGGAGGTCCAATCGGCACGCTCTTTGTAACCTTATTTTGTGCTATTTCAACAAAATAAACAATAGATTTTGGAATTTCGGGCTCTTAAAAATCGCGTGCTAACTGAAAACTTTGTTTGTTTAGTTTTCAGACCGAAAAAAATCCTTGTTTATTTGTGAGAAAACACGCAACCATTGTTTTTTGGTTTAGTTTTGGTTTGCAGCGTGAAAAGCCACTAGTAATTGTGCAATTGGCTGAAGAAAAATTCTTGGTCAGCAGAAAAAAATTATAAGGCATATAAATGAGAAGAACACAAATGTTGGGATAGAAGTATTTGCATTTGGTTGCAAGCATTTCCTGCCAAACACTTGACTGACCTAGGCAAGAAATGTTGTGGTTGTTGAAGAGATTATCTCTTACTCTTAGCTTGTTATGCAATAGATATATTTGGTTTGAAAATGAAACAACATAATTTGAAGAGAGAATTTCAGATTTATTAAAGGAGCATGCAAAAAAGTTAAGGCGGGACCAGCAAAAAATTTTAAGTCGTCCTATTTTTCACTCGTTTTGCATCAAATCTGATATTGATGACGCTATACTACTTTTAAAAACTAGGCAGAAAACTCAAAAAATATAGATGAGAACGCCTGTAAAGCTTGATCGAGAAAAGAAAAAAACTGCTGATCCGAGCCTTTTCTCCGTGTCGGGCACCGGCATGCCCTTCAAGTTGAAATGTTCAGCTATGTCTAGCTATAGAGTTTAAAATTAGCGACAATCACCGTGATTTCTTTATTAGTTACCCAGGCGTAATTATTTTAAAACCCATAAAAATAAAAAAAGTGTGTCGCTTACAAAAATTTATGTTCTCAACCTCAATATAAAGAGTGTAATCAGGTAGGCTCATCGTGATTAAGAAAGCTAAAAAAAAGCAGGGTGTAAAACAGCTTTTTGAGCTAGATTTCTTATAAGGTAACTCTTAAAGAACGGGAAGTTTCTACTGAAGTGATCGTCTTGCTCTCAAATTTCGTGCTAATAATTTTTAAGCCGATAATTAAGTACGCTTTCGAATGAGTGTTAACGTGCCTGCCAATGTTTCAAAAAGTTGAAGAAAAAATCGAAAAAAATCCATCCATTCTAAATTCCACTCGAGACAATAAATATTTAAATATAACAAAAATTTCATGTTTAAATATCTATTGTCTCGAATGGAATTTAGAATGGATGATTTTTTTTGATTTTTCTTCCATTTTTTCAACATTCACAGGCACTTTTACAAAAGTGATCGGCTTAGAAATAATCAGCACGAAATTCTGAGCAAGACACTCCCTTTAGTACAAATGCTTGGGGGAGATATTATTAGCTAGTAGCAACAAGCTTCTAAAAGACGCTTTAGAAGATGAAATATTTAAAATTAAAAAAAATTATAAATTTACAAAAAGTTTTAATTATACAAGTATTGTGCGTGCCCCATTTTCCAAACACTTAAAAAAACTCATAACGGAAGAAATATCAAATTTCACAAAAAATATTTGCTTTTCATAAAACATTCCTTCGGCACCGTTTTCTAAGCCCTTGTCTATATTGTTTGCTTTTCACACACATTTCTTATTTACTTATTTATCTTTTAAAGATCTTTCAAAAAATAGCCAAAGATTATCACACATATACTCACTTATTCGCATTATATTAAGGGAATAGCCCGCAATTAAAGCGGTCAAAGACTTGGCGCAATGATTGTCACCTTTAATCGCATTTATTATTGTGGCAAGGCCCTAGCATTCACTTACTTCATGCAAAAAAGACAGAAATTGATATATTGGGAACGAAGGAAAAGAAAAATACACCTTTTCCTCCTCAAATATGAATGGCAAAAGGGCACCCCGCAGACACTCACATGAAGTGATCTCCAGTTGGATAAATCCAATAAGAACTGACAGCAGTAAAAAGGTTATCTGATTGTTGACCACAACTCTTTTGGCACCTTGACTTTGATTTATGTGGGCAGTAATCTTATCAAAAATTTATATTTGACAAAGAAAAAAAAATATACCTGTACAATCATAGCCTTTGTTGAAGTTTTTGTCAAAGAAGTGAATTTCAGGAAAAGGCGCTTGAATGTTGGGGTTCAGCCTGAGAAACTCCAGAACAGCTCTTGTCCCGCCTTTTTGGCTCCGATTATTAGAGCCTGTGGAAACCTATGCTCTAGGTAGGAATTTTGGAAGGAATCTGCAGTTAGTAAGGTGGAATATGAAGAAAGTAGAGTTAGTATTAGTGAAATATGCCAATAATTTGTGGTAGTCTGACAGGAATTAAACATCTAGAATTTGAAAATTTCAGAGAAAGTCAAAAATAGCGATATTTGTACAGACTTAAGATTTAGCAAAATCTTAAGTTCACAAAGCGTCAAGCTGTCTGAATAGCTGATGGTTTTGGGGTTATAATTAGTTATATCGGCAACCGCACAAAAGCCCAAAAGGGTCTTTTGTCGCTTTTTTAAAAGTTCTGAAAAAGGCTGTGGTCGGTTGACCTCTCACCATGTTATATACTAAAATGAAGCTGACAATCTCAGCTTTATTTTAGTATATAACATGGTTGAGAGGTCAACCGACCACAGCCCTTTTCAGAACTTTTAAAAAAGCGACAAAAGACCCTTTGGGGCTTTTGTTGCGGTTGCGATATATCCGTATTAGGGTATAGAAAAAAAGACCTAGTTGCGAATACCCCTCCACCCTATGGTTTTCACCTTTTTTACTTAAGTAAAAAGTACCCAAATTTATGTCCCAGACCCGGAAAATGTGCGTAACTCTTCATTAGTAACAACTTCGTACGCTGGCCTACCCCCAAGCCTTAGAGCTAAGCCTAAACTTGTGTTTGCAAGGGTAGTTGCAAAAATTTTTAAAAGGTCGGATTCTTGGGGAGGGGTGTATAATCGATACTAGCGCCGAAAAAAATATGCCTTGGTCTCCCCTGTATTTTTTAGTTGAAAGTTTTATTTGAAAAAAAGCCTCAAAAAGTGTTTATTTACACTTTTTAGTCATTTTGTCTAAAAAATTTTTGATAAAAAATGTTAAGAATTTTTGCCTTCCACCCCTGTGTGTTTTCAGACTTAGGCTTAGGTAAGAGTAGGGTGTTAGACTATACATACTGACAGGCTCAAGCTCGTTTTTTATTGTTTTTATAATTTGAGAAACATATTTGAGCCTATTCTAACATACAGTGGCCTACCATTGACCAAGCCTAAAAACATAAAAACCCGAAAAAAACTATTGGGACTAAAGCAGGGTTCGTAATAAAAAATTTCGAAAAAAGGACATTTGGGTAAAAAAAGATTTTATTTCATTTTATCCAGTGCTTATTGCTATTTTGAAGCAAAAGAAAAAGATTTTGACTGAAAAGATAAAAAAATATTTTGGGTCCCGAAAAAAGGACAAATCTTTTTAAAAGGACGATTACGAACCCTGGACTAAAGGCATCGTTTAATACATCTCAAATTCGGCCAATAATTACACCTGGGTAGAAAAAGTGTCCAAATTCTAAAAAATATGGAGCAAGACTTACCAATAAGTATTAGACTATCATTAAAACCGAAAACTAGCAAAAAAATTGAAATTGTATAAGTTTTAGTTTTTTAAATTAACTAAAATAAGACTGTAAGCATAAAAGCATTTTCAAGTAATTTCACAAAAAAGTAATTAATTTTACAAAAGTGTTAAAACCCTGTCATATAAATAAAACTCTTAACACTTTTCTTCAAAAATGCAGTAGCAAAACAAAGATCCGCCTTCTTTTGCCGAAATAAAAACAAAGAGAAGGAACTCCACCCATTTCTTTAGACTTATCTCCAACATTGTTTGTTCAGAACAGCTAGGCATCGAGTTAATAAGCTTGACTTCTGCTTGATTCAATTTGACTCATTGACCTGGCAGTTAATTTAGTGAAAGCAATAAAACAGAGAGAGCCAGATCCAATTCATGCCTGAGTAATAGGGTGGTGCTGACCTCTCGCTTCTTCCATATTCTGGCAATTATCCCCATTTCTTCTTTTCTAGAGACTGCTAACGCCCTGTGAGGTCAATTTCTCTGGCACAATCAAGATTAAATTTGCATAACCAAGCAAGCTTTGCATGTATAAAATAGGCGTTTGACTTTCAGGTGTGCATTAGAAAATGCTTTGAAAGCAATTAGTTTAAAATATTTAAAACAATTTGAGATACGGTATTTTTTCAATATATTAGATTGATCCATAAATTGGTTCCGTCGTTCCAAAAAAACTATTTGTATTTTTATAAAAAAGTTTAGATTTTAGCAAAAATTTTTCATTCTAGGGCACCCTAAGTAGACAAAATTTTCATTCAAAATATAGATTTTTTTCAATTTATGATTTTTGGTGATTAATTTAAAATTTATAATAATTTTTACAGCTATGTTTTAAGTGCCTGTAGTCCAAATTATGATCGTAACGGAGAATTCGATAAAAATCTGCTTTGTGGTTTGGATTCCTGAAGAAATTTGTCTACTAAAAATACACATAGGTTCAGATTTTTCGAAATATAATAAAAAAATGACGCTAGTGTCATATATGACACTAGCATTTGAGGGAGGGGGTGTGGGTATACGACCCTAGCGTCGAAAAATTGATAAAAAAAATATGTCGGCACCACGTTTATTGTTGAAAGAGTTAAAATAATATAATCAAAATTTTGCCATAAAATCAAAATTTTTGTAAATCAATTTAAAATAAGGTGTCTCAGGAAAATAAAAACAAAAATTATATGTTGCACATTATTCTAAAGGAAATCAAGCGTTATTGAGATTAAGACATTTTAGCTTCTTTTTTATTTCTTTTACAACATTCAAATGCCCACCTACCTAATTGCCTGGTTTGTGTAATTATAAGGTATCCGCAAAAATATTGGGAGCACAATGTTGGTTTGCAAACAAGAGCGCGGGTAATTTGTGTATTCAACCAGAAGAAAACCACACCTTGCGCAGTTTTATGTGAGCATAAAAAGAGACACACAGAGAAGAATTTTTTCATTTTTAAACAAAATTTAGCAATAAATAAAAATTAAAAAAAAAAAATCCATGAAAACCTCATATGGCTAATCTCATGTAGAAATCTCGCAATTCTGACATTTATCTTCCTAATTAAGCTTTTTTCTAAAGTAAAGAACACTCTATTTACTCGGGTAAAAAACACACACCACAGGAACTCACCTCACAAGAGAACCTCGCCCAAGGGACACTCGCCCAAGGGAGTTTGGTCTCATTGGATAGACAGTCTGCGACTTCAAATCAAATATGTTGAGTTCTCGGGCCTATGGGCAAAGAAAATAGGATGAGAAGGCTCGTAAAGTATTTAAACGGTTTTATATATGCATCGCCTAGGTCACGGGTTCGAATACCACTGGGTGCACACTAATTTTTGAATTTTACCCTTCACCAATAAACTTTTTGGATAGCTAACAGCCTGAAGATCATTTAGAAACCAAATTTGTACAAAAAGTGGGTAAAAATGGGTGTGCACCCAATGGTATTTGAACCTGTGACCTCCCGCCATTTGAATTCAAAACTGTCTTGGTTCCATCTGTGCTTTTTCAATACTTTTTGAGACCAAACTCTTATTTGTGAGTGAAAAACAAGTTCGCGAGGTTCCCTTGTTAGTAACCCAAGCTGATTTTTTTATGAATTTATTGTAATTTTTTATATGTTTTTTTCATAAAATTGTTATCTTTTACAAAGAAATGCAAAAAATATATAAAAAAGTTCCATAAATAAATAGACCGAGGCGAATTTCTGGCGGGTGTGTCCTTTACCCGGCTGGAGATAAATTTTGATTTCGTGTCAGTTTTCTCACACAGCAACATCGAGTGCTATCAAAATACGGCTCTAAAACAGCATTTAAGAAAGACATATAAGGTACATATTGTAAGACTGATCTCCAAAATATGGTTCTACAAGCGTAATTTTTTCATTACAAGCATCCTCAATTAACAATAAAATATGTCAAAAAATTCCATAGTATCAACTGTTCCTCAAACTAATGAGTCAATAGACACAGAGACATATCCCGAAAAATATAGAGGCGACAATACAAGCACAAGCCTCACACATACATTCAGCCAGTAAGCCAGTTATATCCAGTCAGCATATTCTTTTATTCGGTTATGCGGATTAGCTTTTTCATAAGATCCACTCCAAATTTTTGTTGTTGTAAGGAAGCGGCTATGGCGACGACATGTGGGCTAATTTAATTCCGGATTCTCTGTCCACACACAAAAGGGGTGCAATGGACTACTCCACCAACTAAATGAATTGGCTGGTCTGGCTGTGAAAGGCTTCTTGCAAGTGCCCGTAAATAAGCAATGGCTGAGCCATAAAATGGCTAATTCATGGATACCCACTTGCTTGTTACCAATAGCCACAGGCTTTCGCGCAATAAAAAAGTTTTAAAATGTGAGAAAATTAGTTTTTTTGTGCTAGAAACAAACACGAGGGTTTTTATTTATAGTCGAGACAACACTTTTTTATAATTTAACTATTTATGAAAAAGTTAAGTAAGGTTGTACTTGCTGAAGAATACTATGCTGTTGAGATTCTTCTGGAACAGGGTCCAGTTTCCAGGGCTCATTGAGTTGGTTTTGACACGTTGCAAAATGGTCTGGCATCTCTTTTGAGTGAAGAACTAAATTTTTATTCTTTTTTTCAATATAAAAGTAACTTTTAATGTTTTTGGAAAAAAATTGCGACTTATTTTTTCTAAGCGTTCTAAAATTACTTTTCGTGTTAAAAAGAGAAAACATTTCAAAATATATTTTTGATCACGTTGTTTTATCCGAAAAAAAATCAAATTGCCAACTTTAGCTGCCCATACGTGCGAGACGACTTAAAAATGGTACTAATTCGGTTTACACCCCACCCTCATTTTTTATTTTTTTTTGCATTTTCTATTTTTGGTCGTGTTCTTGTTTTTTTTGTGAGCTCGGAAATTTTGTCTTCATTGTTCTGTCTCATATACTGTGTCCATCTTTTTTGTTGTAGGAATGGAAGAACTCCGCGACTTCAATTTGGCTAAGCTCTACGACAAACTGCTCAATTGGTCCGATGACGAATTTCTGCGATGGCTTCAATCTCTCAAGCTCCTCCATTCTTCTCGCACCTGTGCATGTGGTTCCAAAATGGGATGGATCAGATTGTTGAACTGTATGTATGTGAATAAATAAAATATGTTTGTCGCAACATAGAAACCGATAAACCCAAAAACTGGGGTGGGGTGTAAACCGAATTAGTACCTTAAAAATTTCTTAGAATCACGTTACTAAGTGAAGTTGGCATTGTCGAAAATACAATTCTACAAACGATTGTTAAAATAATTTGACCACTTTGTAGTTAAAGTGGCCTTTGTAGGTATAACTGAACCCTCAAAAAGATGGTCAAGGAGATGTGAATGGGGTAGGGGGCAATTGATAACCCATCCACTTCGGACCTATCTTGTCTAGTTAACTATGAAGGGTGTATATATACTACACTTTTGCTTGTAGCATAACTAATAGATGGTCTGTACTGCTGGGTAGGTGGTTAGAGAGAAAGTAGTTTCTCATGTCTCTGCCTTGTTTATTTTCCTATTTTCAATGCAAAAATATCTCTTTTGCAATATTGGAAAATTCTCCATCCCATTTTTTGCGATACTCAAGTGAATGTTAAAGAAAGAGTCAAATTCACACTAATTTTTATGTGAGCTTCATCTAACTCGCCTCGTTCATCATGTGGTACATTTGCAGAGTTGTCGCAGTGGTCCCTTTGCCTTTAGCTTTCATTGAGTTTACTTTTGCCGTCACCTACATATTATAAGTGTAAGCAAAAACGAAGACTTTTGGTTTCTGACCTGTTTCATAAAAGGGGTTAGGTTATTGCCGGCAATTGTAGCTACTGGAGACATGAAAGCCATGGCACCGTCTAAACTGCCAAAATCTTTAGTGATCCCACTCATTAAACCAAGGCCAGTTTGCATTTGAGTCATGGTTAGCGAGTTCATTACTGTGTTCATAGCATCTGAAATTAGATTGTGCTTAAATTTTTACAAAACTAAATGCCAGCTTGAACTTGACAACTACATGAATAACTTGTTGGAAAATTCCGAAATTTATCAGACAATTAAAAAAATATTTATTTCCCTATTCTTTGAAATATTCTAGAATTTCAATTTCCGACATATTTATTCGCTAAATTACTGATTTAGCCCGTACACACTCATTTCATCACAACTCCTTTAATCCCATTTTGATTTCAACTTAGCTTTTTAACAGGATACTCGATTTTTGTTGGTAAAAGTAGGATTTCTTACACAACAGGATTCCTTACAAATTTTAACATTTTCTCTTTTCCATGGTACTTTTGTATGGGATGGTAAATTAACCTCCTGTAATTCCTCCCTCTGGTAATTTCCCCCTGGAAAAATTTTGAGGTCACAGGTTCGAATCCTGGTGGTAGCAGACATTATTTTTTCCTAAAAAATGGGTATCCCCCTCCAGAATCCAAAATTTTAGATTAGTTTAGATTAGTTGAAATTAATAAGTAAAATTATTGTACCCTACCCAGAATCATGTATTGAACACGATTTGATAATGTTAAAACAGCGTTTTGACTTGCAAGAATCCCAGCTCTGGTTTAGTTTTGTGTCCCGTTGGGTATCCAGGTGGCGCCCAGGTTTATGCACCTTATCGGTACTCATGTGGAAGTGCCTAGGTAGAAGTACGCAGGCAGTGGTTTTCAGCTGGTGATTTACAAGAGAAAGTACGCAAGTGTGTTAGATTTTTTAACAGATCATTTCGTAAAACTTTTGTTGTAAAAGTACAACAAAATTATGATAAAACTATCAAGAACTATCTTAACCGCAAACTGTCTTATGTCCAGTAAAAAATAATCAATTGTAATGGCAGACGAAAAATACAATACAAATTTATGAATTAAGCGCAACATATTATCAGTGAGGGTCAAACACATGTCAAAAAAAATTTCAACTAAAAAAAATTACCATTAGCCATTTCTGTCGTGGTTTTACCAGCTAAGAAACCAGCAAGAATTAAGTCACATAGCTAAACATTTTTTTAAGTTTCACAAAAGTTAAAAAGCAAACCAATACCGAGCTCAGTTGTGAGTCGGTCAGAAAAGCAGAGATATAGTTCTTAATTTTGTTGATAGTCTTTTGCTTGTAGGGAGGAATAGCTGCTGTGGTCTGACATTTTATGTCTTCAGGTATAAGAAGCAATGAAAATAAGCTAAGAAACAAGACAAATGTCAGCTGGTTCATGTTTAATAAATGTTGATAAATATTTTGGAGGTATTGAAAGACCAGATTTTTGTTTGTGTGGGATTTGGCTAAATGAGCACAGCAGAGACTACTACAATAATCTGATTTAGTGATAAATACATAGAGAGACTCAAATACTTTTTGAGGAACAAAAATTTATTTGAAAAAAAACTTAATTAAAGTTTATATAACATGCGTGGGAGTGAAATATTGATTTTTTATGTTACTTTGACGTTGACCTTCTCAATAACTTTCAACTTCTTGAAAAGCCGGTTTCACTTACGAATGTACAAATTCAACATCCCGACCCTATTAAATCACGATTTCATGAAAAAATATTTAAATTCTGTTTTTAGCAAGCAACTAAATAAAACGATTTACACCATATCCCGATCAAATGAAAATACTGACCTAACGAATTGCACACTTAAAGTAAACGGCTGCCAGTATTTTGAAGAAAACGCATGACACTAAATTAAGCAAACTCCTGCATGAGATGCTTAAAAAATCGGAGTGCTAAACACGCAGTAGTAAAAATGAAAATAGATCTGAGAATGGTGCAGATCCAGTATTCTAGTATTACTGTCGTATATAGCGTCATATATCACGTCGGGTACGGATTCCGCAACCTGTGCAGGGAGACTCAGAATCGCATGCTGATCACGAATCTTCGGGTCTTTTCTGCTTTGATTCGTGATGGACAGGGGAAAAGTCTAGATTCAGAAAAGGAGCCGATCTACACGAACAGGTTTCACAAAAAGGGATGTAGCTTTCTGACTATAAGAGTGCTCACATACGCGGTGATTCAAAATTACGTTAACATTAAAAAAAATTGGTCAGCATAACACCGTTGCAACCCATTTCCGAGCCTTTAAATGCTAGCCCGGAAAATTCCCCAATGAAGCCATTATGAGACGATGACAACAGACTTTATTAGCTCGCGGGAGTTAAGAAAACACAATAAACAACCTTGCAAAAAACCCTCTGGTCTGAGATATAAGTCCTCAAAGTAGAGGAGGCCGGTTAATTAGAGGGGCCGTTTAATTAGAGTTTAATTTAATTATTTCGCATGTGTGGGTATTTGGGCAAGCCTGATTTTCTGTCATGTTTTGCAAACTTATGTTAAATATCACACCGGAACCTTCAAGTGCAACATCTTATCTTTTTTGAGCACGTTATATTAAGGGTGCTTTTGATAAAAGTTTGGTTTACAGCTGATGAAAAATTTTGGTCTGGCTGAAGTTGAAGCTCAGAAATATTTTAGGGGGGTGAGGCCGGCGTATTCAGGCTTGCATTGATTTATAAGTTTCTTTAAATTGACTAATAACGGCTACCAGACAATTTCCATTATTTTTGGAAATTGTCGCCCGACATTTTCCAATATTTTTTCGGTAAATTTGGGCGAAACGACCAAATCGACCGAAAAAATATTGGAAAATGTCGTGCGACATTTTCCAAAAATATTGGAAGTTGTCTGGTAGCCCTAATAACTATTTATAGGTGCAAACACGATAAAGGGACTGAAAGGCGCATTTTGCACTTTTGTTTCTGTTACATCAGATTGATTGTCCAAAGAAAAATGGGGATTACCGAGCCAACGTGCTGTCATCACACTACGCCTCTTGGGAAGAGTCTAAGAGAAAAGAGACATGACAATTATCATCCCACCAATTTTACACAGAGTGTCCGAAAAGTTACACTTTTTCTTTGGAGCACTTGCACCCAGGTTGCACCCGAAAACGGATGTCGACCAGCAAGATGTTACATACGAAAAAGCAGTTTAATATGCGCTTTATTTCCGGACACTCTGTGAATTACATCGAGGGCTTATACAGTTGAGTTTCGAAATGATACTTGCATTATGTAGTCCTATATCGATCTTATTTGCAGGATAGATTTTATTAAGGCAACCAAATGAAATTCATGGGGTCTTATAGACGGGGCAGTTATCGAGGCTCGACTTTAACTGATTTGTTTTTCTAAGGCATCCGGTTATAAGGCACGCTACATGGCACACTGCCAGAAAATGACTTTCTCAATAGCGTTTATGTTCATTCAAAGATGATCTTAGGCCGGTTGATCAATAGGGTGACTGTATAGAGACGTTCGACTGTATTGTCTTTTTTACAGTCTTGCTGAAGAAACTGATGTGGTGGTAATGATTTTATGTTTTACTTGAGAAGTCAAATATTTATTTCTGTTGAATTGGATTGATTGTCCAGAGAAAAATGGGGAATTACCGAGCCAACGTGTTGTCGTGGGACTGTATAGTAACACTGTGATTATGGTGATCAGGGTGGCTATGGCTAACATCATAAAGAAACATCATTTTTGGATATGCCCTTTTAGGAAAGTTAAAAAAATGCTTGAAAGCTTGTAAAGCTTTTAAGAGAAAATTACGGAAAATATTATTTTCATATGTGTATTTTACAGCCGTGACAGACAGCATAAATTAAACAAGATTGTATCTGCTAAAGAAAATGACAGTTCCTAAGCATTTGTTGAAAAGTGTCCAGTTGCCAGGTGTCATTGAGTTAGACTTGACCCGTTGCAGTATAGTTCCGACTCGAGTGACTGTAGCAAACTAAAAAAACTTTTAATTAAAATTTGAAAGCAAACTAAAATTTGACCTGGTTCATCATCATGTACATTGACTCAGTCTGGGCTGTTACTCCTTTGCCATTTGCAGCCATTTGAGCATTTTTAGCAAGAACCTGAAAAAATGTTAAATTATGCATTTAGTGTAGAGATGTAAAGAAATCTTATTAGTAAGAGTTTCCGGCCTCGTAAATGTTATATTTGAATCTGATAAGGGTCCCCTGTGTTTTTTTTCAATTTTTTGTTACGCGTGTATTTTTTGTTTTATTTAGCAAATTGGTACGCAAAGTTTGCGTCGCAAACATCTTGTTGAGAATAAAAAGGCGATTTTACAGTGTTATCATAACCACAATGAACAGGGAGGACCAAGCTGTTTTTCATCAAAAAACAACAGGGCATATTTTGAAACCTGATTGTTCACGAGAACCCAGTCAAGGATATCTCGAAAAGTCTTTTTCGCGCTAGTTTTAAGTATAAAAGTTTCTAATACACTCAACTATCGAAGATACGGCACGTAAGAAAGGCCCTAAAAAAATTTATTTCTCATAAAATTAAGCTTATTGAATTTTGATGATTAGGGTCTCGAAGGGGCTGATTTTCTAAGAAAAGCGAGAATCGGCCTATTACCTTCAAATTTGTCTTCGAGGATAGTGATCTTAGTAACTTGGCTTTTCTCCAAAGTAGCAGAGAAAAAATCTTACTTGGTTTAAAAAAGGCGTCAAATTGTTGCTAGCAACCGTGGTCACCGCAGGTAAAAAAGTCATCGCATTGCTCAAGCTGCCGAATGAGTTGGTTATGCAAGTGATAATACTTAGGCCGCTCATCATTTGGCTGAAAGTCAGTGAATTCATCACCACGTTCATCGCATCTAAACTTTTTGAATAGATATTTTTGATTGATAAAAAAATCGGGCGCTACCGGAGTATACCCCCCCCCCCCAAATGAAATTTTTTTCAAAGTGTTTCCAAACACCCTATATCGACCTAAAATTGCCACAGAAGTTCGAAAAAGGCATTATTTTTGTGTTCTGGTCAATAAAAAATTGAGTTTCGGGACCACCCAAAAATACCTATTTTGACCGTTTTTGAAGGGATATTATGGTTATGGTTAGAGGCTTGGTAGGTTAGAGATGCGCGCACTCACTTAGACATAATTTCTTTTAGACATAATTTCGAGCAAGACTCTTGAACAAAAATGCATTTAGAGGCTCTTTTTGCCCAGCTCCAGTGACCAAAACATGCCAAAACAGGCAAATGTTCGAAATTTCAAAATGTCCAAAGCCCAATTTTTTATTAACCAGAACTTTAAAAAAAATGTCTTTTTGAACTCCTGAGGCAATTTTAGGACGATATTGAGTGTTTGGAAAAACTTTAAAAAAAATTTCACTCAGGGGGGAGGGGATACTCCGGTAGGGTCAAAAATTGTATAACAAACTTGTAGCCATTACACTGGTGTTTTTTAAAGCCAAAACGTCGGCCACAGCTTTATCACAAACCTGAAAAAAGTTTCAAAATAAATCTATGTTGAAGTAAATCACTTTGGCGCTAGTGGAGGATCGGTTTCCATTTTTTTCTTTAAAAAAATCAATAGGGATGACAAAGGCATATTTTTGGGAAAATAACAACAGGTGGACCAAGGCAAAGATGGGAACCGATTCTCCACACTTTTACATTGTCGATCTACACCTGAAGGCCACAAATTTTTTGTTGTCACCATTTTGCATCTTAGATGCTGGACTGCAAAGTAAGCTATTAAGAAGCTACATCTGTTTGAATAAATTTAGGCGAAAATGCTCAGGAACACACTCAGGTCAACACTCGGTCGTGTGTCAACCTGAGTGCGGTTCTAAGCATTTTGAGCCAATATTTTTAATCAAATTCAGCTTGTGAATAACTCATTTGAAGGCCTGTATCTCAGCTATAAGACGGTATTAACAGAACATTTTTTGATAGGAGAAAAAAATCATAGTCTTTGCTGCGGGCATCTGCGTTGACACTCATTGTAAATGTGCCTTCACTCTTGCATTTTACTATTTACCGTATTTCCTCTAATAACTCACCCGGGTGAGTTATTTTTCGGATCGCTGAAAATTGGAAAAATTTGAGGTCGATCTCGAGATTTTTGGGTTAAAATATTAAATTTAAAAACTGGAATCGGTAGAGCTCGTAGGAATTAAGAAAACGCAAAAAACAGCTTTGCAAAATATTTGTTCCGAGCTGAGATATAGGCCCTCAAAGTTGAGGGGGGTGAGTTATTAGAGCAGGGTGAGTTATTAGAGGAAATACGGTAGTTGACTATACTAGTTCCCGACAGTTAAAATTTTGCTAATTTTAATACGAGCCGGTCACTTATTTTTTATTCCAAAATTATTTGAAAAATTACTTTTTTTGATTTTTTTAAAGATTTTTATCTCTTGATTGAGAGGTTTTTATGAACTTTTTAAAGATCAGGTCATAGAAGAGCCAGAATTGACGATTTATTATCATTTTACAAATTTAAGAAAAAGTACCATGCTAAGTTGAGCATCAGTAATAAAGACTGATAAGTAAGCCTTGATTTTGTTAATGGTTTTTTGTTTGTAGGGAGGGTTAACAGCATTTGCTACAAGCATAATTGAAAAGAAGCAAACAAACAGCAGGCACTTGTAGCCTTTCATCACACCGTTGATATGTTTTAACAAAATGAGTAAAATTCATATCAAAAGTTGCTCTAAATAATAAACTTTGTATTTGTTTATTTCGAGAAGAACCTAATCCGGAAGTAAATCGGATAAAAACATTTGGAAACTACTGTTGCTTTTTAACCTGTGTTTTGTTACAACTAAAAAGGGATAAAGTTGTAAGTAGGTGGTACAATTAAAAATTGCTGAGAATTTCTGTTATTGTACTTTTAGGATAATAAGCATATGCAGTGAAAACTCGTTGATAAAAGTTTTGGCTTAGGAAATTTATTTATTGGCGTCAGTTCCAAAAAATTTTCATAAATTAGTTTAGTTCACGTTAATATTCTTTTAGTCCACGTTATTTTCTATACAGTTTTTGTCTTTTCATTACAGCAACACCACATATTTAACACCATTCGATGATGTTGGCAGTTTCCACTTACCGTATTTATTCTAATAGAAGGCCCGTCTGTAATAGAAGGCCATCTCTTATGGCCAAAACTAAGGAGGTAAACCACAATTTATTGCATTTTTAACACAAAGCAGAAAAAAATGTTCAAGGTTGAAAAATAGAAAGCCATGACCTTCCAAAGGATAGGCGATTTACACAAAAGTCAAGTTTTTTCAAAAAAGAAATTTTGGCGCTACTTGGTTTTAACCCTCTCTCTCTCCCAGACAGCTCCTCGGAGATACCCTTTCCAATAATTTTTAGGCTTAGCAATTAGGCTTATCCCTCAGGCTTCGGACCTTAGGCTGAGAAACAATCCGTACTAATTTCAGCATTTTTCAAAAACAAAAGTATGGTTTCAGGGGCACGTGAAAAATTATTGGGGGAGGGGCGGCTATCCGCAGTAGCTTTTGGGGAAGAAGGGGGGTTGGTATTAACGAGTAGCGTCGAAATTTTTTGAGGCACTTTTGTTTTTACATATGAAAACGATATAGCCATGTATCATCTTAAAAAAAGTAAAAACTAGAAATTATAAAAAATTGATGCAGCGAGGCCTGGTTCATAATTATAGAATGTCTGTTTTAAGTAGGGTGGGGTGATGGCGATTGCCACTGGTAATTGCCAGATTTTCGAAAGTTTTTGCCAGGCCTTATAAAAATTTGGCAATAACTTTTGACGTTACCCAGCATTCTTTCTTTCGTCTCTATGTCGTTTAAAATGGCTGTTTCTCTTAAAATATTTCAGTTGCCATCTCCAACCATGTCTAAAGACGAAAACACGCACTATGCCGAGAGTCGCCCTATAGTCGACTATATCGCAAGAGTTAACTTTGTAGCGAGAGTCAACTGTAAAGCGAGAGTTGACTTTATGGTGCGAGCTGACTGGATAGTATGTGTTGATTATGTGATGAGATTTGACTATAGCCAAATGCAGAACTGAATGGGTAAAAATCAAGAAAAATATTAATTATGGAAAGTAAATACTTATTTATTAATTGATTTGTTATGGAATTAAAAAATTGAAGATCCTATTGAATATAAAAAAAGAATCTTGCCAGATTCGGCTCCGGATTTGTCGAGCGACAAATGCGGATATAGTCGTTTTTGCCTGGTTGCCGCCAGATCCTGCCAAGGTCTTTTGAAATTGCCATTACAATTGCCACTGGAAATTGCCGGAAAATATTTTGACATAACAATAACCAAGCCTAGTTTTAAGGATTCCATAGAATTTAGTTCAAAAGTCAGTTTGTCAAAAAGTCAACTCCAAGTTTGTATTACAGCTTTACAATCAGCTTTACATTGACAAATTCAATTTAAACAAGATTGTATTTGCTGAAAAAAATTATGGTTCCTATGCATTTGTTGAAAAGTGTCCAATTGCCAGGTGTCATTGAGTTAGTCTTGACACGTTGCAAAATGGTTCCTACTCGAGTGATGGTAGCAAACTAAACATACAATTCCCTTTAAATTACAAAACAAGCCAAAATTTGACCTGGTTCATCATCATGTACATTGACTCAGTTTTAGCCGTTATCCCTTTGCCATTTGATGCCATTTGAGCGTTTTTAGCAAGAACCTGCAAAAAAATATTGTGCAATTATAAGTTTTGCGAGGTGAGTGTAATTTGCAAAATTCTAAACTAGACCCGTGGCGCAATATACACCAGTAAGACAAGGAAAATACCCGATAAAGCTTATTTTTAACCCGTTTTCTCTCACATATAACAAATTGTCGGCCCCAGTGTTTGAAATCATTATTTTTTTGTATCACGTAAACCTAAATTGTGATTAAAACTTTGATCTTTCGAAATCATTGAAAAAATCATTGGTGGAGACTCCGTTGTAGACGTAGGGAAACTTTTCATACAGCTACCCTTGATGGGAGCGACCGCCATATAACTGATTGTTCGACAGCTAGCTGAATATCCCAATGTTGCTTGAGCAAATTTCGCCCACCATATTCGTCACCGATCAGGCGTTGAAAAAGGCCGAGTCCCGTACCAGATCTGACATTGGGAATAAGCCGCAGACCGAGGTGACCAATACTCTGCTAATTGTAAAGCGAGAAGGATACCAGCTGGATCCCTGCACCTCATGTAAAAGTGAGACCAGCTCAAGAAGTTTGGCTTGGACTTTAGGGATGGAAAGGAGACAGCTACCTAATCTGAGAAGAAAGAAGTCAAAGATCTAATTGTAGAAGCTAACTGTCGTCACTCTGATATTACCTTTGGACCAGGTTCCGATAAGGTAATAACATCATTGGCCAGAAAAATTGAAATTTAATTTAATAGATAACATTAATAGAAAACGTAATAGATAACAACATAACAGCCATTTGTAGGTTGACCAGTTTTCAGCCCCCTTAAAAGAAAAAAGAATTTCTTACCTCACGTTTTGGAAATTTTCAGCAAAGAAAAAAAAAAAGCAAAAAAAAAGCCCACGTACTAGAAAATTTTAACAAAAAAATTGACGACCAAAATTAAAGTTGCTCGAAAATTGTCAGGAAGCACAACAAGCAAAAAAAGCAAAAGATAAAATAACAGGGTCTTTTGCAATATAACAGAAATGCCTTTTAAAGGGCCATTGCCGTATCCGACAACGGTTGTCCCTGCCAATTCAAATTTTTTACCTGATCGTTGAACTTATGTAGGGACTTTTCAACTTGGTTTCTATCAAAACTATACCTAAAATTAAATTTAAGGCCTTGTTTTGTTAGAAACCAAGCAGAAACATCTGTACACAAGTTGAATGATTGGGCGGAAAAATTTGAATTGGCGGGGACAATTCAAAACAGGTGGCAATGGCCCTTTAATAAATGCCCTTCTTCAAAAAATATATTTTAAAATGATTGATTTACTACTTTGCCTTTTATCCAAGTATTCGGCTCTATTTCATAATGGAGTTTTTTGAATTGGTCCCCATGTAGGCTTTAGACTTAGGCGAGAGTAGACCAGCGTGGGTTAAGATGAGTCTAAGATTTGCTTTAACATACGCTGGCCTGTTCTTGACAGAGTCTTAACCCTAAAAAGTCCAAAAAACGACAAGGGGGCCTAGGCAAAACTCTCTTTGCATTGTGTAATACAGCCAAGAGTTTGTTTTTGTTTTTTCGGTATTTTTCATATTTGACGAACAATAAAAATTTACTTGATTTAAAAAAGGTGTCAAATTATTGCCGGCAACTGCAGTCACAGGAGGTAAAAATTTCATCGCATTGCTCATGCTGCCGAATGCATTGGTTAAGCAGGTCATAATACTCATACCACTCATCATTTGGTTCGTGGTCAGCGAATTCATCACCACATCCATCACATCTACACTTTTTAAATACAGTCCACTCTTCATAAACCAGCACACCGGGGGTGGTATTGAGATCGGTTAGTAGAGTCAGTAGACCAAGAGTTACTGTTAATCCTACTTGCACTTGAAACGAGTTGAGTAAAGTTTTGGATCAAGAGTTATTCGCGATCCTACTCAAGCAGTGAGTGGTTTTTGATACGAGTAGAGTTCAGTTCCACTTGCCAAACTAGACTTCCAATAGCCGAGCTCGGTTACCACTCGTCCAACTCACGTTCTACTTCCTTAACTCCAGTTTTACGAGCAAACTCGATTTTTTTGGGTTGGGTTAAGTTCTATTCGCCGAACTCGAATTCTACTCGCCCAAGTCGAGTTGTACTCGCTCAACACGATTTCTACTGCCAAGCTTTACGAGTGATTTTTAATCCGAGTAGAGTTGAGTTCTACTTGCTGCAATCCAGTTCTACTAGCCCGATTCGAGTTCTACTCGTTCAGTTCGGCTTTCTACTCGCAAGCTTTACTAGTTTACTCGAAAATTTTGGAACAATTTGAGTTCTACTCGCCCAACTTGACTTTCTACTCGCGAGTTTCACGAGTAAACACAGAGAGTTTTGACTCTAGTAGAGAACTCGAGTTCGGTGAGTAGAAATCGAAGTGAGCAAGTAGAACTCGAGTTGCGCGAGTGGTAACCGAGTTTGGCTATTAGAAGTCGAGTTTGGCGAGTGGAATTGAAATCTACTCGGATCAAAAATTACTCATAGCTCGAGTAGGATCGCGAGTAACTTTTGATCTAAAATTCTACTCGTATGTATAAAACCAGTTGAGTAGATCAAAAGTAATTCGTGATCTTTGAACCTACTTGGCCGGTCTGAAATACGTCGAGTAGATCATGAATTTCTTTTGATCCAAAACTCTACTAATTTACCTGATTACGACTCCTGGGTACCAGCTTGGGGTCCCGGTTTTCGGGAGCGGGAACCGGTTTATAGGGAGTAAGCTTTGTCGAATTTCTTTGTCAGCCAGCCAAATCAGGTCATTTCATAGTGCCGATTTATCGAGAGTGGACTGTATACCGTATTTACTCTAACAGTATCCCGGGGCTACCACCACCTTCTTTGGGGGGTTCTATTAGAGTAGGGCTAGTATTTTTAAACCACCTTCTAGAGGGTGGGGGGAGGGGTTGGGTGGTGGTCTACTAGCAGAGTAAATGCGGTATGTATTCTCGAGTTTTAAAAACTCAAGTACATACCTGAAGCCATTACACTGGTATTTTTTAAGGCCAAAGTGTCGGCTACAACTACGTCACAGACCTAAAAAAGTTTGCAAAATAATTTTATTACAAGTGTCTCATGCTCTTTAATTTCAGATTTTTCATGTCTTTTGGTGTTTCATAGATTAGCTTTTAAAAAATTATTTACCACCGTCTTAAAAATACTTTCCTTTCAACTTTCGGTTCTTTTGATTATAGCCTATTGTTGTTGTTGTTTTAATCGAAAAAAAAACTCGATCAAAATATAAAATCGTGAATCGTTCACAAATTTCATTATAGAAAATAAAATCTTCTAAAAATAGTATTAAAATAGGTTGAATTGACAACATGGCGCCTTTTTGTTAGGAATCTGGCGTCTGATTTTTCATTCCAATAGCGTCGAAAATGCATATTTGACATAAATATCCTTTTCTGCGTCTAAGTCGATTTTGGGGTAGAAAAATGTGTTTGAAAGTTAAGAATAATTTTTTAAGAATATATATCTGGTAATCACTCTTATGGATGTGTGCTTCGGTAGGAGAATAAACATCCGCCCCTAACTGCCCCCCCCCTAAGTGCACCCCCTCAAGTGCATGAAGCGCCAAGCGTCATAGCTCATTAGAGAGCTGAGATTGACAGCTACACGTTGGTAAAAAAGTTTAAACTAAATCATGTTAAAATAAGGTAGAAAATTCAAATTAAAAAATTAAGCGCCATTTTTACAATAAAAAGACGTCAGATTTACCACAAGACGACCCAAAACTTCTACGCATTCATTAAAATAAGTACCGTGCTGAGTTGAGTGTCAGTAATAAAGACTGATAAGTAAGCCTTGATTTTGTTGATGGTCTTTTGCTTGTATGGAGGATTGACTGCATTCGCAACAAGCATAATTGAAAAGAAAAAAATGCAGCCTTTCATTATATCGTGGATGTGTTAAACAAAATGAGTAAAATTCATATCGAATTCGGCTCTAAATAATGAAGTTTCTGTGTCTTTTTTGAGAAGAGTCTAATCCGGAAGTAAATCTAATTTTGTTGGAAACTACGCCTGCTTTCCAACTTGTGTTTTAATAAAAAAAAAGGATAAAAACTTTTAAGCGGGTGTCACAATTAAAAAAGTCTAGCGAAAAATGGTTTTTATTGTATTTTTAACACAAGTCGAATATTATTAGCAAATTAGTCCAATTTTGATGTTAGGTCATCTTTTGTAAAATTAAAAGTGCACTTCGGTCAGCAAAAGCGTTCAGAAATAGTTGAAATACTTTTCCACGCGAACATGGTTCCTTTTCTGCGAACATGGTTCCTTTTCCTTTTCTAATTGCTTTATTTAAAGACTTTTTTCTCCAATTTTCTCAAACCGCACTAACTCAGTAAATAGCTTGGTAGAAGGCTAAGATCCAAAGCTTCAGAATGGGTCGAAAAAATAAAATAATTGTATTAAAGAATTACCCAAAACTAAGGGTTTTTTTAATTTAAGGCAGGGAAAAAGCCTTATAGGGCAGAAAAGGTACCATTTTGGGGTCGAAAAGAATTACAACCCTTCGAAATTTTACCACCGAGCCACTCAAACCACTCCTAACCACCCCAAGCCACCCTTAACAATTGGTTTGGATTAGTTAGTGTTACTCATTGTTGAAAATACATTTTTCACGCGTTCGCACTCCTTGGACAATCAATTTTCAACTGATTAAAAATTCAAATTATAGTTCCGTAAACAATTTCCGTTTGTCTAAATCTCTTCTAAAAGCATCAACTATTCTTTTTATACCAACAATTTTCTGCTAACGAACATTGTTCGAGCCTATTTACCTTTTTTGTTAGCAAGCATTGGCTTAGGTTTCAAAAAGTATTTGCTGAATAAAAAATAAAGCAATTCTAGAAACAAGACCTTGTTAATTTGAATGTCCTAGAGTTCATATAAAATTCTGTCTTATGCTCAAATAATTCAGTATATCGTCTTTCAATGTAAGTCTTTTTGCCATTTTATTATCGTCAAAGCATGAAAAAAGAGGTGGTCATCTTTTTAACTATTTTGTCTGCCTTTTATTGTCTTGAAGAAAACCTTCTTAGAGAAACACTAAAAACTGATAAATCACAACAAGAAGAATGGAAGGGACAGGTCGCAGGGCACAAAGGTTTGGCGGTTTAATGAAACTTTTCATTCAATAAAAAATATTCACTGTCAGGAGCTATTGTGCAGCTGGCCAATGGGCATTTGCTGAAACAAGTCAATCAATATGAAACAAATGTTTATCCTAAAGTTTCACAAGATGAACAAATACGCAAATATTTACCAACTTTCTATGGTATCAGCAACACAAATGGAAAAGGTAACTCCATATTTATGCATTTATTTCACAAAAAACCACTAGAGCTGTAAAGTTAAACCATATTTTTGAATATCGTTGAAACAGCATTTAAAATTATAAAGAGTATTTTTATGGCACAAAGTAGAGCTAAAAAATTTACAGTACCGTATTTCCTCTAATAACTCACCCGGGTGGATCTCTGGATCTCTGAAAAACAGAAAAATTTCGAGTCAATCTCAAGACTTTTGGGTAAAAATTCAGTTAGTGGTAGTTAATAAAATTTAATAAACAGCTTTGTAAAATAGTTTTCATGAGGGGAGATATAGGTGCTCGAAGTACGGTATTTTTGAATTGTTTTCAATTCAAGCTCGAAATTTTTATTTTTGTCCGTTATGAAACCGGTGTTTGACCCAGGTAGAATATTTTTTGCCGTTTTGTTCGCGGATTCGGATTCAGCGGGAAATTCTAGTTGTGCTCCTGAACTCAAAATTTCACAATTTGTAGAAAGGGTAATAAATATCAAGCAATTTTTAGCATTTTTGGAAATGGAAAACCTACTAGCCAATTTTGCCGATGAAAGTGCTCTAGGAACCATTGATGTAAAAATGGGTCATAGGTTCTGTCCTATAATTTTCTGTCAGAACAGAATTTATACAACTAAATATTTTAAGGACTTTTCTGGAAAACGAAAAGAACGATCCAACATTCAGACCCTCATTGTTTAAAGACAAGTTTGGGCTTGATTATTCCATACAGAAGTTACAAGGCAAGCCAATGACCAAATACAATTTTATGAAACTGCGGGACACTTTGTCTTCTACTAAAAGCCTTGGCTTCAGAATAGATGCTTCAAAGGTTAGAAAAAAATTCTGACTATATTAGTGAGATTCTCATTATAGTTGCCTGGAGAAGCTGCCAACAATCAGTATGGAAAACTTAAAAGTCCTGGAGATATTCTGGCTACATTTGTGCGCTTATTTGGAGCAGAAAGCAGCAATATAAGAGCTCAGTTAGTAGATCGGCTGAAAGAAATGCGTGATGGTGTAGAAAATTCTACTTTCTTCCAAACCCACGAGGTTCTTTTTGGATTTAATACAGCCCTTTCAAAAATGCTACAATGAAATATTTTCAAAATCTTATATGTTCCTTGTATTGTATCTTAGAGTAATTTTTGCAAAAAAACACTAAAATTAGCACTTTATCCACATTTCACACGATATATACATATATTTGAGGTGATTGGCAGCAGCCTTCTAATCGCCTACGACAATCAGAATGCAACTGCTTGGATCATAGATTTTGGAAAGACAGTTCCGCTAGAAAAGGGGTTTCAAATTGACCATCGCTCAGACTGGCTGGATGGCAACCATGAAGATGGCTACTTGAAAGGAATGGACAATTTGATCGAAGTAAAGTTTTGAGTATTGGCCATAACTAAATTCGAAATTTTAGCTTCTGGAATTTGGCTTTATCAGCAATGGCTCATTGACTTAAATTCTGTAAATAGGCAAATAGATGTCATATCACAATTTTTATGCACACTTAATAAAGTTTTTTAAGGAGTGAGTGTATTTAGTAATACTAAATTAGTATACAGAGTGTCCAATAAAAACTGCACCATTTAAAAAAAAATTGTCAAGGGCTTCCGTGGACCGGTGAAACCACAAAAAAACTTGAAGTTTCAGCCAAATTTGAACAAATTTGAACCAGTTATAGCTGATGACTAGATAATATACAACTAACAGAGAGAACATATTAACCCAACCATTTGTGAATAAAAGATTGTTTGACACTAAATAAGAAATGTAAAAGGGCGAGAATCCAAATAATGGTGCAATTTTTTCTGGATACCCTGTACACAAGTGCTTTTACAACAAAAAATATTTTCTTAGATATTCCTCTTCCACATAGCAACGTTTTTTAACAACCCCTCTAAAAAGATGGTCAAGGAGATGTGAATGGGGTAAGTGGACATGATAACCCATCCACTTCGGACCTATCTTGCCTAGTTAGTGATGAAGGGTGTATATATACCACACTTTTGTTTGTAGCACAACTAATAGATGGTCTGGACTGCAGGGTAAACGGTTAAAGACATGACACTACGGTCAAAAAAAATTTGGCTGAACTCTCAAAAAGATGGTCAAGGAGATGTGAATGGGGTAGGGGATCATTGATAACCCATCCACTTCGGACCTATCTTGTCTAGTTAAGTATGAAGGGTGTATATATACTACACTTTTGCTTGTAGCATAACTAATAGATGGTCTGTAGTGCTGGGTAGGTGGTTAGAGAGAAAGTAGTCTCTCATGTCTCTGCCTTGTTTATTTCCCTATTTCAATGCAAAAATATCTCTTTTGCAATATTGGGAAATTCTCCATCGCATTTGTTTTCGCAATATACAAGTGATTTTTCAAAAAAAAAAGAGTTTGATTCACTCTGTCTTGTTTCGAAATAGTTTTCCATGTATTTGATAAAGAAATTTATGGGAGAAAGCCAAATGATATTTCTTTACATAAAAGTTAGAAAAAAGAGTTATTAATTATCCAGGGACTCCCGCATTCTTTTGATTAAAACTCAATCAGTCTAAGATGTTTCATCATTTTTCAATTGATCAATAATTATCGTAATACTATTTTAGTTCTTTCTGACTTATTAAAGCTGACTGTTACTCGTTTGCTCTCATTAATTTCGTCAGACTTTTAGGATTCTTGAAAATTTTGTATTTGTTTTTCGCAAACTTTTCCACATTGTCAAGAAAATTTTGCCCTAACTAAAAATAGTGGCCATGGTTATTTTCGGTTATCGGCACCGCCAATATTTAAAACAATTGTATACTAATCATGGTGATTATGGTGGAAATGCTAACCACAATCACCTTAATCGCATAATCTGCATTTAAAAACATATCTTTTCCGAACACTTATGTGCGTTCAGTATCCAAAAAAATATCAAAAATAGCGGGAGTGCTGATGACCGAAGAGTACCAAATTTTGCCCTAACCAAAAACAGAACTGGGGTTATTTAGTCAAAACATAATTCCTTTGACGTTTTTTGAAGAGAGATTTCAAACCTTTTTTCAGCAATAATTATGTCTGCTAACAACGACGATTTGATCTCTAACATCGAGCAAGGAGAGCGCCTTTTGAGTCAACTTCGTCTTAGTAACTTTCACATTACCCAGCAGGGCCCTTCCACACCTTCAAATGAGTTGCCCAGACAGATGAAGCAGGTTCGAGACGATGAGGTTAGTTTGCTTACAAATAAACTCATCTTAAGTGGCATGGTTTTGCAGGTTCGCAATAATGCCGGAGGTTTTGTGTTAAAGTGAGTGATGAGACTCTAATTCGTCGTTTTCTAATTCTGGGGACTACAAACGCTACTTACTATGTCACAGAAAAAGAGGCCACTGATAAGTGTCTGGATGATTTGACTAGAATAATCAAACAAGGTAGGTCAAATTAGGCTTTCATTAGGCCTAAAATTTATTTTCGATTCTTTATAAAACCCAAATATTTAGGAAAAGGAATCCAGATTCTCAACGAAATTTTAAAAATCTCAGCTGCGGGAAGTGCCCCTAAGCAGAATCCTCTGCTATATGCTCTAGCTTTGTGCGCCCGCTACAACATCAAAGACAGACGCAAGTTGCTCGGAAAAATTGCCAGCACGACCGAGAAGCCAACTGCAGATTACTTGGAAAGACTTTTTGATGAATACATTCTGTCCCTCCAGCAAGCATCTTTAATGGCTGTTAATGAAGTTTGTTGTATTGATACTTTACGTTTTAAGTAACCCGATAATCATTTTTGGTTCAGGTGTGCAACATTCCAACCCACCTGTTTGCATTCGTCAAGTGCGCTGACATGTTCTCAAAAAAGTTTTCAAACACCAAAGGTTGGGGACGAGGCATGAAAAAGGCTGTTAGCGAGTGGTGAGTAATTTGACCCTTTTCAAGGTCTCACCCCAACTTATTTGTTCAAAATTACTTTCTAGGTACCTAAGCCGCAGCCCAGACCAACTAGCTATGCATATCACCAAGTACAAGAATCGTGAAGGGTACACCCACCGAGATATGCTTCGTCTTTCTCACCCCACGCCGAGCACAATCATCCTAGCAAAAATGCTCAGAATGACTTAAAAAACTCTTTAGTCTATGATCAAATATTCTGCTTTGCATGCACTGGTAAATCTACTGCCCAATTATTATTCACTGACAAGAAAATAAATTGCAGGAGCTCTTGACGAGGAAAAGCGAAAGTTGGATGATGAGCCATTAGCCAAGCGCAGTCGCTACAACTTAACACCGGAAATGATAGCTGAAGAGAATAGTTCCACTGCTCTGCAGTTTCTTAGAGGCTTCCTTCAAGTGTCTAAGCTGACTGGAAGGACGAAGAGAAATGCGCTAGTATGATAAAGAAATATGGTAATTTTCGATTTGAGGCTTGAGAATTATAATTTTTTGCTAGGTTTGGTCCGAGAACATATACCTACAGATTTGCTCAACTCTTTGCCGGTCTGGGCGGCACTACTTGAAGCAATGCCTATGACTTCTATGATCAGAAACTTGTCGAAGATGTCAGCCATTGGACTTATTGATGGATCTAAGCAAGGAAATGAGTGAGTCACTTAATGCTGATCATAAATGCTCAGTCATTCAAAATTATATTTTAAAATCGTGCTTAAGAATGTACGAGAACATGGTGATCAGCAACCTGGTGGACGAAGATCGTCTCCATCGTGCCAAAATCCATCCTATTTCTGTTCTACTAGCCTCAGCTACCTATTCTGCTGGTCATGGATTAAAAGGCAGTTTAAAGTGGACAGTTAATGAGAAAATTAAGCAAGCTTTGGACAAAGCCTTTATACTAGCTTTTAAAAATGTCATACCTACAAACCAGCGCTACTGCTTGGCTCTGGATGTTTCTGGTTATGTAATGAATTTAATAGACAGTTTAGTAATTCTATTTTCTTTCAAGGCAGTATGAGTAGTTCAATCAATGGCGGGGCTCTGTCTTGCCGCGATGCCTCAGCTGCCATGTCTGCAGTCTTCTTGAGAACTGAGCCAAAAGTAATATTTTTAAAATTTCATTTTCGGTAGAAACAACATTAAATGCTTTTAGGTAGAGTGCATGGCATTTTGCGACACATTTGTTCCCTTGCCTTTTACCAAATCAATGTCAATAGAAGATATGGTGCGTTATACAGACGGATTACCTTTCGGCTCCACCGACTGCGCCCAGCCAATGATTTGGGCTTTAGAGAACCAAAAAGAGTTTGATGTGTTCATTGTGTTCACAGATTGCGAAACTTGGTGTGGAGAGGTTAGTTAGCTTCTTAGTTTGGAATTTTTTTTTGTAAAATTTATAAAAACTTCATGCATGTAAATTTTAGAAACATCCTTTTGAAGCCCTGAAGGAGTATCGCCAACAAATGAACCTGCCTGAATCTAAGCTTGTGGTTATGGCAATGACATCTACTGAATTTACTATTGCTGACCCATCCGACGCTGGCATGTTGGATGTTTGCGGGTTGGATGCCTCAGTGCCTGAGCTTGTGCGCAATTTTGTGCTTGGACATATTTAAAATAAATATTTATTGTAAATAATTTAAGCTCTACATTACATTTGCCTTTAAAGGACCATGAAACTTGATAAGCACAGCAATTCGCGGAATTCGAATTCGCGCGGGACCACCCTAATTTTGTCCAAAATGTTTTTGAATTAATTTTTTTGCGTGCATTGAAAATTTAAATTTTATTTATGAGTAAACTTTTAACACATAGTCATATGAGTAGTTATGGTTCAATGAAAGTAGGATGAGTCGTTCGATCTGGCAATGTCGAGCAACGTTGGGTTCGACTAGTAAAGGGTTCTGTATTTTGAAAAAATTTTACATGCAAACAAAAAACAATTCGAAAACATTATTGACAAAATTAAGGTGGTCCCGCGCGAATTCAAAATTTCCAAATTGCTGTGCTTATCAAGTTTCATGGTCCTTTAAATAAATATTCCAAAAAGTGTTTCAAACTTGTAACAAATCAAGTATTAGGATAAATTATATTTGTCAAAATGGATAACTTCGCCAAAGTCTTGAACTACTAACGTCCAGTTTCCAGGAGTCATTGCATCATTTTTGACTCTTTGTAGAATGGTTGTAGTTCTTTGTAATGTCAAGAACTAAAAATCATAATAATAAAACTGTGATTTCCCAGTATTCATAAGATTTTTTTAATCTAATATGGAGCACTTGAGCCTGAGCCCCACATTCACCTGAAAACACCACACTCCCCTCTTCTCGGTCAAAACAGCTTGGGAGAGCAAGGCATTTTTTTTGACTGCACTATTTTCCCCCTGAAGACTCAAAAGACATTTTTAATTATGTTTATACAAAAAAATTATTGTTATAAAAAATTATCAAAAAAAATTGCCTTGATCCCCCAAGCTGATTTGGCTGGGAGTGGTCTAAGATTCAATTTAGCCTCATATTACTTTTTTCAATGCTGCAGGTTCAACCGGCTTCATTTTTAAGCCCCGAAATTTTTCTATACTTATTTGAATGGTACCATACCTTAATTGAATTGAAGATGTAGTACCATTCGGAATAGTACCAAAATTTTCTGTTTAAATGCAATAGACTGTAGCCAGCACCCTAGTTTTGGCTTTAAAAATGTAGCTCTAAAAAAAGACCGCGGATCTTTTAGAGACTGTTACTTTATTGAAATCAATACAGTATCTGATTATTTCCGTGTCATTTTGTGCAAATTTTAAAGGTTTTTTTTCCGTATGAATGACAAAAATGACAGATCCTTATAAAAATTGAGTAATAACTAAAAAATACCGAGTTAAACATGTGGAACATTTGCTTGGACACAGCAGTATTTCCTTTACTACTGGCTTGCATTTCAATTATTTTATTTCTTGTCTAAACCACAAAAGTTTTTTCTAAGCATTAGTTTGAAGCTTACTTGATTGTAAAAAGGCATCAAATTATTAGAAGCAATAACCACCACTGGATCCAAAATGATTGCTTCAAAATTGGAAAGACCACCAAAATCTCTGTTTAAGTAGTTGAAAAGCTGGACCCCTACTGTCATTTGACTTGCTGTCAGCGAGTTCATGATCTCGTTTTTGACCTCTGATATTAATTTATATTAAAAATTTATAAAAAATGTTCATTTACAATATTTCTCCTGCTTGTGTTGAATTTTATAGTCTAGATGACGCGTAACTGGTTAATTATGTCGAGCTGTGTTTTTTAGAAATACAAGTTGTTAGACATAGAGCAGGACGACTTCTTACAAAAGGAGGCACATTTTCACGAAAATAGGACACCTTTTCACTAAAATAGGGCATTTTTCCACAAAAGGGGGCACTTTTTCGCCTTTTTGACTAAAGCGAAACAAAGGGAGCACATTTTCACGTAAAGTGGGCACTTTTTCGCCAAAAGGGGGCATTTTTACGTATCGTCCTATTTTTAAATAATAGATATGATATGTATAGTTTCTAGCGGATTCACAGTATGACATTTTTTAAACTATATTTATAAAGTGTGCAAGTAAAACCGGGTCGTGGTCAAAATTCAGCTCAACATTTAAACGAGGGCTGAAAAAAAATGAACAAAAGAGAGAAGATACCTTAGGCCAAAGCGAGGGATGAACCCACAAGTTTTCAAGTGGTACGCCATGATTGTCATACTGAACCTGATCGCATAGTAAACTGAAATGCCGCCAGGAATCGTGCTTTCTAACCATAAAAAACTTTATTTCGTTTGAGAAATTTGAGATAAATCACCACTTATTTGTCAAGTCAGGAACCTTTGAAATTTCAATTTTTGACTTTCTTCATATCATAGCTTTGTGTCCACGAAATATATAGCTCAATGTTGGTGACAAAAAAAACGTAAAAATTAGCGGTTTTTTTAAACTAAATACAGCAATAGTTCATCATGAAATTGTGACAAAATATGCAAAATAAGGTGAAGCACAAATTTTCCATAACTTTTTTAAAATTTGTCTTCGACACCGGATTCGTGTTTAGCGTGGTCAATTTGCTTATAAAGCTGACAATTTTCAATTTCAACATTGTTTGAAAATTTCGAATTCTTCTCAAGACAATAAACATTCAAATTTGAAAAAGAAATATTCATTGTCTTGAGAGAAATTTAAAATTTGTAAGCATTTTAAGCAAATCGAATCCGGTCTGAGGATTGAAGGTTTAGACAGTGGAAAAAAAGCTATAGAAAATTCGTGCTACGACTTATTTTCGCATATTTTGTCACGATTTCATGATGAACTATCGCTGTTTTTAGTTTCGAAAAAACCGCAATATTTTAAGCTTTCTTTTGGTCATCAGCATTTAGATATATATTTCGTGTACACAGAGTGAGCTCGGTTCTTGAGGTGGCGGTTAAACAAGGTTTGACTGTAGTAAAATTATAAATATTATTCATCAACCTACCATCCAAAATTCCCGAAGTATTTTTGCCTGCCTGCACATCTGTTACAACAATGTCGACACACTAAAAACCAACTTTGTTTGTTTATATTATATTTTAAAAGCAACTCTACCGCACTTAGCTGACTGTCAGTTATAAATGTGGTCAAATAGGCCTTGATTTTATTGATACTCTTTTGTTTATATGGAGGATTAGCAGTTTCTGTGGCAATAAGGCAACAAAAGAAAAATAACCATATCAAAATGTTTAAAAGATTTTCTACCTTAAACATCCTGAAATTACAAATATAGCTAATGTTTGCAAGTTTAAAAGGAATATCACAAAAAAAACGCCCGTGTGTTACATGCAAATTCAAGCACAGTCAAATTTTTTCTGATTTTGTGCTATATTTGATATTAATGACCTTTTCAGCGGCGCTTCAAAGCACAGAAAATGAAATCTGATTGTTGAGAAAATATTATTCGTACCGAAAAACTGTGTTTATTTTCAAAATTAAATATAGACTTAAAACTAACAAAGCGATTGCAAATAAAAGTTTTTCGAAGTGTTCAGACTTACTTATAAATATTTTATGACGATGTGTACCTTTGAATTTTCATTTTACTACAGATTAATGGATTAAACATAAACACTGTGGGTTGATCAATTTAATGTGTGTTTAAAAAATACAATTAAAAGGGCAGAGATTATAATTAGGCTTGAAGGACCATGGTTTTTGCGCGCAGTGGCATGGCTAAAATTGGAATTGTCGGGGACAGTTCTCTTTTGTCTGAAACTGTACTCTTTGCAGCTATTTTAAACGACCTCAAAGAGTACAGTTCGAGACCAAAGAGAAGTGTCCCCGCCAATTCAAATTTTGCACATGCCACTGCGCGCAAAAGCCACGGTCTTTTAAAGGGGCATGCCTGTCGCCAATGGAAATATTTTCAAAGGCGGGTAGAACTTATTGGGTTGGGGGTGCGCGTTTTTCACTTATTTAAAAATATTGTTAAAACGTCTTCTAAGTAATTTTTTATACTGAAAACGATAAAAAGCTGGGCACTTATTGGTTGGGGGGGGGGGGGGGGGGGCGGGTTTTCACTTATATAAAAATAGTGTTTAAATGACTCCTAAGTAATTTTTATATGCTTTAAACGATAAAAAAGTTATTTTCTGACATTTTCGCAGGGGGCTTGGTTGGTTAGAGATGCGCGCACTCACTTACCTTAGACATAATTCCGAGCAAGACTCTTGATTAAAAATGCATAAAGATACTCTTTTTACCCAGCTCCAGTGACCAAAACGGGGTAGAATACCTTAATACAAGGAAATTTGCCTTGGTCCCCAAGGCAAAAAGTCAAAAAAAAATTTCCAAAAATACCATTTTTTGTGTGGAAAAATGTTAGAAATTGACTTTCTTATCGTTTTAAGCATATAAATATTACTTAGGAGTCGTTTAAACACTATTTTTAAATAACTGAAACCCCCCCCCCCCCCAACCCAATAAGTTCCAAAAGCTGTTTTGTGATACTTTTCTACATAAAAATCTGATTTTTTGGAATTTTTTTGACCAAAACTTGACTTTTTGCCTTACGGGACCAAGGTGAACTACTTTATATCAGGGTATTCTACCGCGTTTTGGTCACTGGAGCTAGGCAAAAAGAGTCTCTATATGCATTTTATGATCAAGATTTTGCTCGGAATTATGTCTAAGGTATGTGATTGCGCACATCTCTAACCAACCAAGTGAACTGGTACACGCCTCTCTATATTCCCATCGGCGAATAGCATGCTCTTTAAACGCCATAAATTTTATACATTATACTGCGTAACGTAATTATTCAAAAATCAAATATTTGCATTACAGACTTTATCTGCCTTCATTTTTTGTTGTCATATATTTAATGTCTTGTTTTTTCTTTTTCTAATTTTTTTGTCATAAATTAACTGAAAAAACTGGAACTTTTTTTGTCAAGAGGCCCCTTTTTAATTAAACATGAGCATTAGTCCCAGAGCCTGGTAAAAGTGCTTAAGATATTTATTAGTCTTAGCTAAGATATGCTGGTCCACCCTTAGGCTTAGGGTTCATCTTTCTCTGAGTCCTTTTGAGTCCTTTTTAACACACGCTCGCCTACTCTTGCCTAAGCATTCGAACACAACTGGTAGATACGTGTGAAAACTATCAGTTTAGAGAGAATCAAGGCACATTTGTTCGAGGGTACCCTCGAACACATGTAAAGACACATTTTGTGTTATTAAAATTCTTATACTTCTATACAGTAATGTAAACGAATTTTATTTAGGATAACACGTTTTATCCAAGAACATTAAAATATGATTGGTTATAAAATTAAATTTATTATATGTCAGATGTCCATCATCACATTACATCATCAATGACCACAAGCTAAATTTTAAAATAGTATTGTATTTTACACAGTAAATTTTCTTATATGTTAGACAAAAACATTGAACTTTAATGCGAAAATTCTGAGCCGTCAAGTCATGGTTGAAAATACACCTTTAGGGCTTTAGCCAACCTTCTTCCACTTTTGGGTAGCCCTCACCGTGTCTATTTAAAAAGGAACGAGTGACGGCACCTGTTTACTTCGAGGCCCCTTATTCATATTGAACTTTTTTGCTTACAATTTACTAATTTACCAATTCACTATTTTCTCATTTTTATTTATCTTATCCGTCAAATCACGTTAAATAAAAAGATATTAATTGCCAATTAAAATAGAAGTTCTAATAATTGACTTTTTGATCCACATAAGGACTCATCTCACTCGTAGACATACTCATATTTCATTGGCAGTCAATATCGTCCCATTTAACGTAATTTGACGGATGAGAAGTTTAAAATGAGAAAATAATTTATAAAACACTGATGACCAAAAAAGTCAAAATAACTGAAAAAATAAAAATGCAGCCACGCGGAGTCGAACTCATGACCAAACATTTAACCACTCGGCCATCCAAGCACATATCTGAGTGCTAAGCTATTAGAAACATATAGTTGGAACTATACTTTCCAACTTAAACGCATTTTAACTTAAAAAAATCGCTCAGTTAGCAGATTTTGACCATTATGTCACTATTCTACTTTTTAATTTCCTATTTAATGGCATATTGGGCTTTTCGATATTGCGACGACACTCTGTGTGGTTCCCTTGTTAGGCAAAGTCTAAGGCGTGGACTAGTACAGTGACAATCAAGACAAAATCAAACATTTGTATCAAAATAGGTGTCTCACTGCTCTTGTGTGGGTATCTAAGGGGTTAGTTACTTTGTTGAAAATGTGCTTTTGAAGCAGGGATACCAACCACCACACCACGTTTATACAGAAGGGCATAACACGACTGTAGAATTTAAGTTAAGTGTTTACCTCAGAAGTAGAGTGTATGCAGCTATTTGTAGTATGATGTCATAGTGCTTAGCCACAGCTGCACTTTCATCTCCATCTTCCTCTTTTTCTTCCTCATCTTCATTATCCTCACTGTTCAACTTGCATTTTTCATCTACCGGTTTCTCCATTTTAGCCAATACGTCTTCCTTAAATCAACAATGCAAAAAATAGTCAATATTAATTCTAAAACAAATACAAATGGTGGGTCTTCTTCCGGACCTACAACATTTTTTAAATTAAATTTTCTCAGCAATCTAAAAAATCAAACCTGTCCAGCCAATGTATCTTAAATGAAAAAGTTGTTTCAAAAAAAGATTATAAAAAGAAAGTTACGTAGAGGGAGAACGCCATTCAGCAGCTTAACAACAAAAAATTACAGTATTCTAATATACTCTATCGTTTTAAAATATATAAGACTCCTCCAAAACAACCATCACATTTCCTTCAGCGGGATACAACCGACTCGCCAACGCAAAACCTAACGGCGAAAACTAGCCAATGGCAAAGCTCACCAACAAAAAAAACACGCGGCTGCAGTATAGAATCCCTCCCCCTGCAGAGTGATCGGATGGAGAGATAACTTCATATTCGGGTTTCTCGACCCCTATTTCCCGAGAAAGCCGCGTGTTTTTTTTTGATTCTGAGAAAAAAAAATTCGAACGACAGGGGGGTATCATCGTTTTTCAGTCAAAATTTGAAAAATTTTAAATTGGCGCCTTTTGAATTTTAAAGGGAATAAGGGCTGTATTGGGAGGGGAAGGGAATAAAAGGGGGCCACTTTTATGGCAGAACAATAGAAAAGTAAATATATATTCTTCGACTGCCTCACCATGTTTTTCAACTGAGCCGTGGCAAAAAGAGACTTTATACGCATTTTTGATCAAGAGTACTTCTCGGAATCATGTCTAAGGTAAGTGAGCGCGCGCCTCTCTAACTCTCAAGCCGCCTGCGCCCCCTTCGAAGGCGCAGGGGGCTTGCGGTCTTGGAGTTGAGATGCGCACACTCACGTACCTTAGACACAAATCACTCGAAAGTGACTCTGGATGCATAAAAAGCATGCATACCAGAGTTTATTTATGCGGTAGGCCCCAGTACTCAAAACTACGTTCAACATCTTCTTGTTAGTGGGCCCTCTATGGTTAGTGGCCCTCTTTTATTCCCTTTCCCTTCCAATACAGCCCTTAATCCTTTTAAAATTCAAAAGGCGCCAATTTAAATTTTTCAAATTTTGATTAAAAACCCATGATAAAGCAAAAATTTGCCGTTGGCTAGTTTTTGTTGGCGAGTTGGTTGCGTCCCCCTTCACCCCAAAGTTACACACTTTTTAAAAATTTGTATCTTTGTAACTGTAGAATTTCTCGTATATCATACGAGAAATTCTACAGTTATTCATTAACCCACAGTTATTGACAAGGCGAAATCTTACTCTGGATGGATGGGTGTTTATAGTAATTCAGTGGAAAACAAAAAAAGATTTTTTCGAAGTCCTTTATATGCTCTTTGGATGCAGGTGGCTTGTGATAGCTTATACAACAACAGAGTAATAAAGTTTAAGAATAAGTCCATGAAATGTTTTTTTAACACTTAATACTTCGAATTGTAAAATTTTGATGGAGATACTAAGAGCATATTGGTACTTATGTGCAATATGTCCCCCAATTGTTTTTTTTCTCGAAAAAACGCCTTGGTCACCCCTGTCGTTTTGAAGATGATCATTTAAAAGGTGATCATGCTGACCATAATCACCATGTTCACTATAATCACAGTGTTACAATAGCCACGATGAACAGCGGGGACAAAGGCATTTTTCAAAAGAAAATAATTAAGGCACACATTGTACAGAAGTTCCAGCATATTCAGCTCACTCCAAACGATTTCACTAATTTTTTTTTTAATTTCCAAATTCTCTCACTAATTTTTGTGGGAAAGGGTCATAAATGTTAAATTCCTAATTGTTTGAAAAAATTTATGGAATTTTGTTGTTTAAAATGTTCCCTTGTAGAATGAATTACCTTCATCCTCACCAATCACTAAATTTAAAAATAATTATGTAATTGTTTGCATATGAATTATCAAGTTGCCTTACATTTATCACACGTAATCCTTAGTTGATTCAGGTGATGAAACATACCACCTAAAATGTGTTTATGAAATTTTTTATCGTAATAGTGTATTTTATCTAATATAAAGTTTTTTTTATAATAAGCGCCCTTCGACTTTGATTTCATCTCGGAGTAGACAAGTTTTTCCGATCAGCTTTTTTAGCGTTTTCTTAGTTCCACCGAGCTTTACCGATTTTAAGTTTTGGATTTTGGTTAAACACCTAAAAATTTTAGGATAACTCTAATAACCGCTCCCTCTATAGGTCGACCGAAAAATAAGAGCCCCTTAAAAAAATAAAATGCGGTATTCACCCTATTATAAAATCCCCCTTCTAGGTGGTATCTGAAAATATAGACCTTATTTTCGTAAGCAATTTTTCTACATAGAAATTTTGGCGCTACTAACCACAACCACGGGGTGGGGGCGTTTTTAAAACGAGTAGCATCGAAATTTTTTTCGACAGGGTGAATCAAAATCATTCTAACATTTTTTGCGAAAAAAATTAAAAGTTAATAATTTGAAGCAATTTTAAAATCTTGTTAGAGTTTTGTCAATTTATTTTGAGCATTGCTCTTTGTTAAACTTGGCTCCGTTTTTCGCTTCGTTTAAGCCGACTTATTAGGTAATCTACAGGGTGTCACAAATAACAAAGAAATCAAAAAAAGTTGTCAAGAGCTTCTGCAAAGCTCTGAAACTCAAAAATTTGTTGGTGTTCCAGCAAACAATTCAATAGCTGAACAATAATTGACAATAATTATCGAATTTACACTGCCTTACAATATTCCCGTTAATACGATGACTTAATCCGACTAAAGTTTGACATAGCCATCATTTTTCATTTTTAGCCTGGTCTAGTTAACCTAGTTAGTACTGCTGAGTTTCACAACAGATGAGTCTTTGAGCCCCGAGGTAGGCTTAAATGACCGTTTTTAAATCAGATCTGCTAACAGAAAAGTAAAATATAAGTGAGATTCTTATTCTACCTTGACATTTGAGAAAAGGCGGGATTCTAAGATACATTTTTGACAGCAAAATTTTCTTTCCGTTCCAGCCAAGCCCTTCTTTTTAATTGAATTTGGGATGGTTGGTCTTTTTTTACCTTTTAATTTATAGTTCCTTTCCAATGTTTCTAAAATTAGGATTCTTCAATGCTTATAAATAGATTTTTCTATCTTTTAACCTGTGATTTTGTAGTCAAATGACCGAGTCACTTCGCTAGTTTCTTCTATTTTATTATCTTCTTTGACATCTTGCATATTATCAGTCTTAAATATAGCAAATATTTGATTTGAAACTGTTGAAGCTTACCTTTAGAGTGCGCGTATACCCTAAATTTTTATGAAAATGAATAACTTTTCGTGAAAGGTTGGTCATTACGGAAAAATCAATCTTTTTTCAAATGATTTTACAAGTGTTTTCAGTTTTTTCTTTTCTTTTCTATGAAGATCTATTCTATATACCAAAAGAGTAAACTTAGGGCTATGCAATGGTATACTAGAAATAAATTTTCATTTTTCTTTGATGTCTAAACAGCTATTCAGAAAAAAGGGTGGTAAATTTTTCCTGCACCCGTCATTAAACATGGTTAATTTCACCCCTAATTGCAAACATTACACAAAACATTGGAAAGATAGGCTAGAATTACAAATGTTGTCAATTTAATAGACTTTTGAAAAAGAGCTCGTAAAATGTAGAAAAACGGCTCTAGTCAAGAAAAAGCGGCTTTTTTGTTTACCTTGGTCTCCGCTGTTAATTTTTTGAAACAATTAATTTTTTATAAACATAGCCTGTTTATATAATTTTTTTATTTACTCTTGTGCAACACAAGTAATTATGGAAAATATATACACTGAGCTATTTTATGAGCCTTTTAAAAAAAAATCGGCGCAATTTTTGCATTGGCTTTACAATTGTGTCCAAAGAAGAATTTCGCAACACTAAAATTGCAAGAAGCCTGTCTTTCGTTTCATACAATTGTAATATTTTGGGTTGGATGGGGCGGGTTTTTCACTAATTTGTAATCATGTTTAAACGACTCCTAAGTAATTTTTATATGCTTAAAACGATGAAAAACTTATTTCTGACATTTTTTCACACAAAAATGGATTAAAAAAAAAATTTTTTTGGTCAAAATTCAACTTTTTGCCGTGGTCCCCAAAGCAATCCAAGCTGAAAGGGTGATACCTTTTTTTATCGTTTTAAGCATATAAAAATTACTTAGGAGTCGTTTTAACACTATTTTTAAATAAGTGAAAAACACCCCCCCCCCACCCAATAAGTTCACATAAATTACATAATGAGTCAAAAGATTCACTTTTGAACGGCCATAAATTTTTGTCTAAGTCGAAGTGCGAAATTCTGTAAACGCAGAACAACTTAATTTTCGTTAAAGGGGGGGGTGTATTTCCTTTCGTATCTGGTCCCGCATGGAAATCGGTTTAATTCAAACTAAACCACATTTATAGGTTGCAGGTTCGAGTCTATCTGGGTGTGAACTTTTTTTTTCACATTTTTGAGGGATTGAGCTTAACTCACACTGAGTGTCAGACTTATAAATACTAATCAATCGATCGTGGACATTTCCAGGATTGCTTTTTTTGGTCAAAAATCATATTGAATTTCATTTTGAAGTAAAAGAAAGTCAGCCATAAGCCATATGCTTCGATTTATATTGCTTCTAGCTGTTTTATTTTTCTTACAGTGATTAGCAATTTTCTATACTCATGAATGCACTAGGTACTTGACAAAAAAATTCTATACCGAAGTTTTATTTACCAAAGAAAAGGTATGATTGAATAAGGTCCCCTGCCTATGAAGCATCCTTATCACCTCCCCCCCCCCTAGCTTAGATATATATGTGGAATCCTTCCTGATAATTTTGCTGCGTTCGCAAGACTATTAGAATCATTTTGATATCCAACTAGTGAATAAAATGTGAAAAAAAGAAAGTTCACACCCAGAGAGACTCGAACCTGCAACCTATAAATGTGGTTTAATTTAAATTAAAATGATTTCCATGCGGGACCAGATACGGAAAGGAAATACACCCCCCTTTAAAAGAATCCGATATATAAGTGTGAAAACACTATTTTTCTTGGCGGTCTTTGTGGTTTCCGTCCGATCTGCGGATGATCTCTGGATCGGTAAGGACAAACTACAAGGGTGTCGCGAGCGGCCACGGCCACAGCTCTGAATTGGAAAAAAGGGGAATGGAGGGATATTTGATCCCACTCCTTTGGATCCGCAGAGATCCGCAGTAGGCACCAAACCCCGACTGGGAAGTGAATAATGTTGTAGACATCACTTGCGTCGAAGACGCAACAGGGGAACCAAGCCAAAATCGTGTTTTTCCCATAATTAAATATTGTTATAAAAATAAAGTCGTTTTACGTTTAGAGAATTACGGAACTCTGCCTGGGCAAAAAATTATGACCCTTGAAAAGTGTTCGAATTTCTTGACTCAGCCTGTAGAAAACGTTTGCAATGAGGAGTGAAATTAGCTATTATACGCCTAAAATTGTTTATATGCGTCAAGAGTGACGGTGTTTGAAAAAGTAGCAACTAGTGAGTGACTAACTTCAAGTGGTCATCGCTCAACTTTCATTAAACCATTTTTTTAGATCTTTGATGACTTGTTTACGTACTTCGTGTTCAAGTTAAACTTCAAGTTCAGATCAAATTCGAAAATCCGAACATGAAGTAGAACACGAACTTGAGATACGTGAACAAGCCATGGCAGATTCAAGATTTCCAATACTCAGGTCACAAGATTAGGACCAAAAGAAATGATTTTTTTCGTCATGGCCAGATACTTAGTCATTCTTGCAAATAGTGTGTTTTAGGTTTGGAAAAAATTAGCTAAAAAGACTTACCAGCGCCTGCTTTTGACATGATTTTAGGAATTTCAAGAGCCAGACCTAAAGTTAATAATTTGCGCAAGTATAAATAATGAAAAAATAGAAAATCAATTGTTTTTTGAAAACCGTTACTGTTTCAAATAATCTGGTTTTTCCAGCTGTACTTTTAGGAATTTTTTTAATAATGGTAAGTGGAGGTTATTGGTGTAGGCAGATATAAGTGTGATCAAATTCGCAGTCGTGTTAACATCGACTACAGGTTGAAAGTTTACAAATTAATCGGGTTTCAACACATTTAAAAGCATCCCCAAGAGCCCACCCCAGCCCACTTTAAAGCCCACCCTCTCATTTCCAAATTTTCGCTTCATAAAACCTCATAAAAATACTCAAATATCAGTCCTAGACCACATAACAAGCGCGTAAAATAATTTACAGTCTCGGATAACATTTGCTGGCCCACCCTGAGTCTAAGCTTTTAAATGGGGATGGTATTCGCTATGAGCCCCAAATTTGAAAAAAAATCTGCTTAGTATTTCGGATTTCTAAGAACATTTTGCAACCCAGGCTAAAAAAATTGGCTGAAAATTCAAATAGGGCCACCGTAAATTGGGCCATTTAGAAATGGCAAACTCGTTCAATACGGAGAGGCGCAACGTTCTCAGCTTCTGCAATGGCTACTCAATGAGACTCAAATTGGCCAACATACGGTGGCCGAATTTGAATTTGGCCCAATTTACAGTGGCCCAATTTGATATGGCCCAATCTTTGACTGCCTGAATTTAAAATGCGGTCAAAAGTCTTTGTAATATATAAAAATCTACCCGTTTCCAAAGTATTACTCACTGTCTCAAATGTAAATCTTTATGTAATATATCGGAAGTTAAGCATACCTTTGTGGCAGTCTTTTGACTGACTTTACGTGTGTCCTTAGCATCGGACTTAGTATTATCCAGTTCATTGCTAATTACTCTTGTGAGGCTGAATGTAGTTAATATTTCGTATTTCCGCTAATTTCCGCCCCCCTCCTAACTTCAAGTGGTCTGAAAATCCTGTTTTATTTACTGTTCCAGCTGTCTAAAAAGTGCCTGCGAGGGATTTCAAAAATCTAACAGGCACTTTTTACACAGCTCAAACAGTAAATTAAAACACGAGTTTGAACCACTTGAAGTTTGAAAAAATTGCATGCTTCTAATTGCCGCCCGGGGCTGCAATTAGAGGAAATACGGTACTTAGGATCAGATCATTACTTGTTCAAAAAAACAGCAAGACTTAGAGAGTCAGTTAAAAAGGCGGCTCAAACTTTTGTAACAGCGAATTTTCGTCAAATTTTTTTTTTCTGAAAGCATATCATCAAAAATATTTTTCAGTATTAATTGGTTTTTCTGGTTCGAGATCTCATGTGGAACTAATGCTGTGCCACCTCCCTCCGCACCCCCCCCCCCCTGAAGGGGCGCAGGGCTTGGTTGGTTAGAGATGCGCGCACTCACTTACCTCAGACATAATTCCCAGCAAGACTCTTGAACAGAAATGCATTTAAAGACTATTTTTGCCCAGCTCCAGTGACCAAAACATGCCAAAACAGGCAAATGGTCGAAATTTCAAAATGTCCAAGACTCAATTTTTATTAACCAGAACTCATAAATAATGCCTTTTTGAACTCCTGAGGTGATTTTAGGTCGATATAGGGTGTTTGGAAACACTTTAAAAAAAATTTCATTTGGTGGGGGGGGGGGCGTTACTCCGGTAGGGTCGATTTATTTAATCGATGAAAAAATGTGGGAAAAAATTTTGACCTCCAGGGGGGCCTCAACAGCATTAGTTTCCTCATGTGATTGATTTTTTTCAGATTTTGGTGCCATTGTTCGACAGCTTTATTTATATTTATTCATGATTCCATCCTCTCCCTGTTTTCTTTTTTCGTTAACTACTTTAGTCAAAACATCATACAAGTTACAAGAAACATCAAGAGAGGATATAACATACCACTAATTATACTGAAAGCACGTTACGAAAGAGTTTGTTACTGAAATTTGCTGTTACGAAATTGCCTTGTTACGAAAAAATTACACCATAAAAGAAGTACTCAAAGTCAACACCCATTTATTTGGGTTATTATTGTTGAGGTGCAAGTTCTCCATTTTTTTCTGTAAAATAAGGTATGTAGCTTTTAAGTTGTGCTACAACATGGTGATATATTGACGTCATAACACCAAATATTCTTGGAGGAATTACGGTGTTTAAAAAATTGTTTGAGATCATAGTTTATTGGTGTCATCAAATAAAAAAAACTTGCGAGTTGTCGACGGACAGAAATGGGTATCCTTTTGAACAACAGCAGTAAAGTCATGGTTAAGTAAACTTAACCATTGCCTTAAAATATTGTGAATTGTTAACTTTGTCAAATCTGCAGAATTTTGAGCACATGATAATTTAGCCACAAGTTTTTTGACCAATTTAAAAGTTTTTTCTACTTTGTGAAACTTAAAGCTATTGTTTATTTCAGTCAAATTTTTTAACACCGCCAACCGGGTTGTATACAACTAGTGACTCTTTTTAGAAAAAAAATACAGTGAGCCCTCAAAAAATAGACATTCTTCTAGACTGTTTTTGGAAATAAAAGTTTAACTAGAATGTCGGTTGGGGTGATGGTTCATAAAGTATTGACTGAAAATATTAGCTTGGTTTTATGATTTTTTTGGTTCTACAGTCGTTAACGTTATGGCAAAACCCCGATTAACGTGATAGCAAAAAAGTTCGGTCCAGCCTACGATCCGGCATTCAATTCTTCTTCTTCTTTAAAGTAATGAGCCCGAATTTGTGTATAAGTGTTGTCAAAACAGCCCACTTCTATACATTTTAAGAAAATGAGTTATTTTTGGAGGTTGAAAAAAATTAATTTCGTTAAAAAAAAGCCATAACTCAAAATTTTCAGCATAAATTGAGGTCGACACCTGAAAAGATATTGCTCAGCGTCAAATTCGAAGTCGAATCGTATATAACATGTGCGGTAGAAAAAAGTCGAAAAAATAGCGGTGCCAAATTTTTACAAAAAACCTCTGTGATTGTGTGTCTTAAATTAAATTGTGTGTCAGATTGTGTGTCTTAAATTTTCATTGCCTTGGTTTTTGAAAGCGAAATTTTTTCCTTGCTAAACCAGTCGGCACAATCAAAATTCAGAAGATCATATTGTCAAAACATATTTGAAAAAACCTTAAAATTGGTTTACAAAAAATTTCGTGCTTTAGGCGGGAATGAACTTTTGTCATTGCGTTTATAAGGCTGTATGACACTGTATTTGATTATATTTGGTAATTGCTCAAAAAGTTCAACTTACATAATGCACTTGGCAAAGTCTTGGCTGATCTAAATTACTTTTGTCAGAGGTGCATATTTTATCTTTAAATATACAATTTTAATGTTCAAGCGACATCCAGATGGCAAAGCATCACTTTTGACGTACAAGGCTACTTTGCTAGCCTCATCCAAATTCCAGGTATAGTCGCGACATTCTGGCTTTGAGGTGTCTCTGTCTTGCTTTCAGCTGATATTTCACATCGAGCATCAATTGAAGCAATTTCTAGCTCTATGCTATAAACAATCAATTATTTCAAATGATCGTCATGCATATTGATGTGTTTTACGTGTTCTAATGATTAATGAAGTGCTTGGCTTTGCATGTGTTACAACACCAGAAAATGCTATGATTTTTTTCACTTAGAAATTTTCAGCTAAAGTACACCTGCTATCTCAAAAAAGCACAATATTATCTTATCCAACGTTTTAGCTGCCAAAACTTCTCTACCCTGTTTCCGCCCAAATTGTTTGCGCCAAAAATCGTTATAGCCAAAACCGTTAGATCTTTAATTAATTAGTTTGCTACATATGGGTTTTCTAAGTAATTTCGTCGGTTTTATCATATACAAGTTAATACTCAAATTGATGCCAGAGAGAAGGGCTACATTTTGCGTATAAGGTTGTAAATGACCATGTTTGCAAATTTCACTAGAAAACCGAAATTTCCGGAATCTTGGATTATTTTTCAGAATTTTTGATTTTTTAGTAAAATTTGCAAACATGGTCATTTACAACCTTATACGCAAAATGTAGCCCTTCTCTCTGGCATCAATTTGAGTATTAACTTGTATATGATAAAACCGACGAAATTACTTAGAAAACCCACATGTAGCAAACTAAGCAATTTTTTCAAAGTGACGAAACCATGAAACTAGGTAGTGAGGTATAATTGCTACAGAATCTTTGCAAAAGTTGATTTTGCATATTTAGTCACGATTTTAAAATAAAAAATTGCGACTTTTAACGCTCTTCTCTGATTAAGTATTTAGTTAACTATCATTTGAACCATACTAATTTTGCGACTTTTTTCGCCTACTTTGTTAAATATTGAAGCAAAAAGAACCCACAGAAAGTGAAATTATTATAGACAGTATCAGAAATTTTTTAATCAAAAAAACCCTGGTGCATCAGCGCAAACTGATCCAGCTGGCTGACAAACTTGGACATCAATTCTAGGGTCTAGCTTTGTGAAAACCAAGGTAAAATTAGCTTCTTGGTGTGGCAGTTCCATGTTGAGCATGCTGAAGCAAAGCGATTCTAGACTGTACAAGAGTCACTAGTAAGACCCACATATTTGATGTTGTCTTGTCTCTACTCACAAACACTTCCGCATTTTCTTCACTCTTGAAGTAGTTTTCTCGGTATTCCCATTCAGCGATGTTTTCTGACCAGTCTTTTGTCAGCTGGCATCTCAAGTTAGACAATGGTTTAGTGAACTTGATGTTGGCTATAAAAAATAAGAATATTGGCTTTTTATTTTTTAAATATTTTCGCACAGCCATATATTGTTGTCCACCCTGAGACAACTCAAGCATATAAAAACTAGGCTTTCGCACGGGACGGGAATCCTACGGAAATCCCAGTGTCGTAATTTAAAAAAAAATAAGTTTAAAAAGGATTAATACGGTCAAAAAGAGGGGAGGCGGAAACAGTACCAATTAGTACCGTAAATGTTCTAATGAAGCCCCCCCCCTCTCTAATATAAAGCCCCTCATGACTATGTGTCTGTATCTCAGTATAGATTTAACATATAGAAAAGTTGTTCATCGCATTTCCTTAACTCCCACGAGCTCTACCCATCCCGCTTTTTGGCTTTCGGCTGAGCACCCAAAAATCTCGAGATCGACTCAAAATTTTTCCCATTTTTGAGGAATCGTGAAAAATAGAGCCCCCGGGAGCTCTACTAGAATATCTACGGTATATTGGTTTTCTCTATAAGATAAGATTGAAGAATGGAGGACAACCAAGACTTGTCTGTGATAAAAAAATAAAAACCATTACTTCTGCCGCACTCTTTTTCTTGATCACCACACTCCACGAATTCTTAATTAACTTTTTAGTAAGTGAATCTAATGTTTCACAGTTTTTACTTTTGACACACTTGTTACTGTCCATGTATTCCTTGCCGTCACTTGGGTTGTAGGAACGCACCAAAAAGGGGATCCATTCAACCATAAAACACTCGACCAGCTCTAAAATGTTGAAAATAGGCAATTTGAAGGTAAGTTTCAATTACTTTTCAAGCATTCGACTTTCTGTTGAACACAGATAGGAAATCCTAAATCAACATCATAATTGCTTGAAATTTTTATGCACTTACTGTCTTTATACACTCCAAGAAAGCAGTCATTTGTGATATTGCACCCTCTGGTGTCTGAAATCATCACAGTGTGAAAAAAGTCTTTTTTATTATAGTGGAGTGTAAATGAAAGAGCATCCTTTGTAAGTAAAACGGCAGCAGGATACGAAATTTGGCCCTGTCCTATGTTATGTACCGATTTTCGACCTTGGTCCCCCTGTTGTTATTTCCAAATTTTTGTTTTCTCTAAAAGTCTTAAAAACTATTTATTTGCACTTTATTTATTTGCACAAAAAGTATTAAAAAGTATCACAAATAAGACAAATAACATTTAAATATACTAAAAAAACGAAAAAATAGAAAAAATTTGCAAAAAAAATGAGGGGACCAAAGAAAATTATTTAAAAAAAAACAACTCGGGGAACCAAGGCAACTATTTTTGGGAGGGGTCCTAACACATGTAGAACCCGGAATTTTTTCCTCCACACAATTCTTCAAAACAAGGAATCCGATTCCAGAAAGTCATTATGCAATTCACTGCCCAATCTTTTTTTATTGTTCCAGTTACAGAGTTACAGAGTGGTATTTCGACTAATAAATGTCTAAAAAGGTGAAAATGATTTTGAATTTAAAAAGGATATTTGCAAAAAGGCTCAAATGTTTTACAACATTTTTGTATTTTTCGTTTTTTAAAACACCTTTATTAAAATTCAATTTTTGTCAATGAGATTTTTTTGCCAATTAGATCACTTCGCCAATAGTATGTTTTCAATAGCTTCTTTTCTCAAATATTGTTGTTTTTTCGTCATACAAATTACCACTCATTGTGTATCCAGTGAGATGAGCTGCCGAATGAGCGGTAATTTGCCGAACAAGGGAATAAAATTACTTGAGAAAAGAAGATATTGTCGAAAATATACCATTGGCGAAGTGATCTCACTGGCAAAAAGATCTGGTTGGCAAAAAGATCTCATTGACAAAAGTTTCATTGGCAGAACGATTAGTTCCCGATTTCTGCGTTAAATTTAGTGCCTGTATGTATCTACAAACACGCCATACAAGCAGATAAGAAAATAAAAAACACTGGTTCAAATTTCTAAGTTAATGTGCTAGAACTTTTTCTCAAACAACTTACATCGCCCACAAATCCGATAGACGTCTCTGCAAGTGCATTCACGAGTGCCACAGTCTAAAGTGGGCATGTCAGTGATGTTATCTGGCTTTTCCTTGTTCCCTAAAAAAAATTTCAGTTTTTTCAAAGCAAAATTGAAAAAGAAAACATTTTTTGCACTGATAGACAGCTTCGTAGCAATCTAGCCAACTCAACACGCAACCTTTCTTATTGCAGTCCGAGTCCAAATCGGGTTTGTTAATATCTGGGTATTTTGTTTTATTGCCTGACTCTTGTGCTTCTGCGGACTTCTGTGTCAGCGCAATTAACACCATTGCTACCATAAAAGGTGAGATGGCAATTATCAAGGCAAATGAAGTTGACATTTTTAAAGTTTATTACTGTATTTTGGCCAAATTAAACAGATTTTTAAATAAAAGAGAAAATATATTTATGAATGAGTTATAAATTATATTTTTAGCTATTACAAAATATGAATCACGGGTGCTTGGGATCTATGTGAAAATGTGATAGCTACTAAAAAAAGCATTTTGTAACTTTTTTATGTTTTTTCATTGATTAGAAAGTTAAAAATTGATATGAAATAAAGTCTTGCCGGATTTCCTGTAACATCTCCTCACTTTTTATGAATATTGAATTAAAAACTCGTCATAAATGTAGAATCGGTTCCCATTTTTTAAACGACGGTTTTTATCGACTCCCATAAAAACCGGTTCCCACAGTAAGTTACATTATTCAAAGTCAATTTTATAAGCAAATTGACCATGCTGGACACGAATCCGGTATCATAGATTTAGGCTTTTCAGTCAAATAATAGTGTCATGCCAAAATGACTGGTGAAACTTTTTTCTGCGACTTTTAGAACTTTTCAGAACTTTATGCAGAAAGCACACACAATCTGCCCATCATTTGATACCAAACAACAACAACGAATTTTCGAATTGTAACAACAATTTTTGTGAAACCTTCTTGTGCAAATCTTGTTTAGCATGAAATTCTGAACAAAACTAGCACAAACCGCTTTTTTAAGCGTTAATCATAATTGCACCATTCTGCTTATGCTTGGTCTTCGCTGTCGGCAAATTCTGCTTATAAGAAACAAAATCAACACCCGCACTTATTTTGTGTTAATTATATTTCGAGCGTTGATTCTAAGAAAAAAATGTTCTCCAAATGCCTGCTTTCTGTTCTTCTGCTCCTGGTTGGTCTTTTTTCTTTTGAAAAAAAAAGTTTATTGGAAAATTTTTAAATTTTTTTGTAATCGCTAAGTTTTTAGACCTGTTATCAAATTTTTGAGTATTTGATTTTAAGCCCACCTTGTGTAAACCAATATTCTCTATTTTAGTGCTTAGGTGGACTAGCTGCTAACAGACAAGTCAAGTGCTCTTCCAACAACGATTGCGGTGGTATTTCTGTGTGCGAAGTTGGTTTGTGCACTTGCGAGGCTAATGGAGACTGTGGTTTTGGCGAGTTTTGTCGCGATGATGTATGCACTGGTAAGTTAATTCATTTTAGCAAGATTTTTGCCCGTTAAAAGAGTTGCTACAAATTATTTATTATATTATTCTTTTTCAGATAGCATTCTTTTTGGTGATGATCGCAAAGGCTAGCCGAGAAAGCAAAGATGAACCTATACAAAAGGCTATCGGAGTAATCTTTAATAAGTAAATGAATACAGATGCGAAATAAAACACTTGTCAACAAAACTGTTGCAAATTTGATCTCAAAATGTGTCAAACAAAAAATAACCAAATATGTCGAATTTAAATAAAATTCACAAAAAATTGGGAATCAGCACCATGGCGCTGGTGCAGAATTTTTTGTTGGTGCTAGTGTGGAATCCGGTGCAAAATTTTGCCTTGGTCTCCCTGTTGTTTTTTAATGCTATTTTAATGTGCTCATGGTGATTAAAGACCATACTTGTTAATGACAATGGGAATTTGGAAAATTCAAATGCGCTCGGGACACTTATTTTTATTCCGAAATTGTTTTTTTAATCATTTACAGTCGACTCTCTACATAACGTCTTTCAAGGGACCGGCCAAAACGGGACGTTATGAGAAGAGGACGTTATATAGAGAGTCGTTATGTAGAGAGGCACTCGCCTATATATCACTCACCAGACGTTATGTAGAGAGTTTTTCAAAAAAAATGTTTATTTCAACAATAAATAGCACCCGAACAAACAATCATTGGATGGGCATAAAATAAGTAGAAATACTCTTCTTCATCAGTTTCTTTATGCTTCTTTGGCAAGCACATCATCCACTTCATTGCACAACAGCTCAACTTCACGGATGTTGAAGAATCTTCAAAGCTTAAACTGCTTCTCGAGTATTTCTGGCGGTTCTGGCACTTGGTCAATCTCTATCAATAACAAATCAAAAAATCTATTAAAGAACCCAGCAGAACAAAATAATTTCCTGGCACTATTCTTGTTGGTACCCCCCCCCAAATCATAGGATTTTTTTTCAAAATTTTTTAAGCTATTTTTTTAATTTTTTTGAACTGAAGATCATTATTAATGCTTTTTCTCATGGTATGTTTGTAAGCGCTAACATTTTATTTCATTTTTCTGTCACAACAATTTACGTGCACGCATATTCAACAGCTATTTGGCTCCATAAGTTGTACACAATATCAGGACCCGCATATTTCTGACGCCAGCAGAATTGTTCAACATAGGAAGACAAGAGAGTTCTAGCGGTACCATAATGTTTCTTGTGACGTTGCTTAAATTTTTGCCACGTGCTTTCAATGCAGTTTGTGCAACAACCTGTGTCCGGATCAACGAAATTTTGGCTATGATTAACAGTGTAATGTTCGTAACCTTCAGGTAGCTTTGGGATTCCATGCACATATGAAGTCCAGCAATCCGAATAATTGTTCCATTGTTCAATAAAAAGCATTAATAATGATCTTCAGTTCAAAAAAATTCAAAAATAGCTTAAAAAATTTTGAAAAAAAATCCTATGATTTGGGGGGTACCAACAAGAATAGTGCCAATTTCCTTCCGTCTCCGGCTCTTCCACTTCCGTTTAGACAAACGTTGCAATTTCGGCCAGAGTGAGCGTCCCATCAGTAGGGAGTTGGTGATACAATGATAAAAAGATGTCAATGTGCCTTTCACCAAATCCAGCGGCTGCAATTCCGCCTAAAGTGTGCTTTATTAATTGCTGGCGTTTTCGAGATCAACCTTATCGCCAGCGCCTTTCTGATCCATCAATGTACCCTCTTGATTGTCAGTGCCTTCCTTGATAAACAGAATTTTTTTGTAAAAAATACAAAATTTACTTCTGACGCTTAATGAATCCGGCCTTTCGGAAGCAATTGGCGATAGTTTCCGGTTTAACATCCGATCAGGAACGATGAAGAAAGCGCGGTGCCTTGTAGAGATAAATTTTCTACTCGGCGATCTAGGTAGAAGTAGGTACAGTCAAACTATATAGCGGGACCGGCCTGCCATGCATGTAGAGGTGGACGCAATATAGAGGGTCGATATAGGTAATTTCTTGCAGGCCAAACAAAAAAAAAACGATGCAATAAAGGGTGGATGCAATGTAGAGGGTTGCTATATAGAGGTTGACTGTAGCCGCGGTAGTGCAACTTTAAATTTTGAAAGCTGCCCAAAACTGAACATATTAGAAGCGAAAATGAGTTATTTTCTTGTTGAGACGCTTTCAATTTTAATTTTTTTTCGAAAAGACGTCATATGGAGAGGCGTCTTTGAAGCAGTGTCCAGCTGAATTGGGACGTTATGTAGAGAGGGACGTTATGTAAAGAGTCGCTATATAGAGAGGCAGTTGTTCGAGTATTTAGTTTAGACCAACCAAACCAGTTTCACTGAGACGTTATGAGGAGAGGGACGTTATATAGAGAGTCGTTATGTAGAGAGTCGACTGTATACGTGTTATCAAGTTTTAATGATCAAAAATAACACAGCAGACACCGGAATCGAACTTGAGACCGATATTGACCGCACTGCGCTGCTATACACCGAGCTACCTGAGCCACTTATACAACTTAAGTTTTTTATTATTATATTCCAACAATACATAATTCAAAAAACATTTTTGGAGTAAAAAAAAGTGTCCCACGCGCATTTGAATTTCCCAAATTCCCATTGTCATCAACAAGTATGGTCTTTTAAGGTGATCATGCTAACCATAGTCATTTTAATCAGGGTGGGGGACCAAGGCAAAATATGGAAAAAATCTCTACAGGGGGACCAAGGCGAAATTTACACCGGGTTCTGAACGAGAACCATTTTCGAAAAGGTACCCTTTATTCTGAGACAACGCTGAACACAATATTTTTTTATTTGCATAGAATGAATGCAATTTTCTTGAAGCGTTGTACCTTATCCGACGAAAGTTTTCTGCATAGTTTTTAAAAGTAGTATAAGGTGATTAATATCAGTTTTCATACGAAACGAGCGAAAACAAGGATGATTTTTATTTGCAATGTTACCTCTAGTATGCTTTTTCAACATGCTTTTTCACTTTTTGTAAGTTTTGTTAGCAATAGCATCACGAGTCAATTTGTCCTAAAAAAATAATCTTACCTCAAAAGGGCATGTTGAAATAAAATATCCACACTTAAAACACAAAAAAAAACTTTATTTAGAACTCTTATCATCAAATAGATTTCTGAATATTAGATGCAAACACACAAATTTTTCATAGATGGTGGTGGTGGCGGAGTTGGTGGTCTTTGTTTAGTAGGTGGAGGTACATCTACAGCAGGATTTTGATTAAAGAAACCATCGGGCACCATCGAAAAGCCAATTTTCTCGGTAGACATAATGGGATACTCTTCTATTCTTGGAATGTGGGTGAGAGCAAAGTTGTACCAGAAGACTACATCTGTGTTGGCTATGGGTCTGTCATGAGCTGTCCACTTGACTAGACCATCTCCACCCACACATTGATTAGGAAAATCACCAGCGGCGTATCTTTCCTTGTCCTTAAAAGTATTAAAAGTGAAAAACAAAAGGCAGTGCCGAATATTTTTTTGCTCTATATGCGATCGCACCCCTCCTAAAATATTCGCCTTGGCCACCGCTGTGGTTTTTTTCTGCAAATATTTTTCTCTGAAATTTTTATTAAAAAACAATTAACTTGATCCAGGTTTGGAGACCAAGGCATAAAATTTCAACCATTTTTGTACCAGAAAAATGTCTTTTTCTTTTTAATAATTAAAATATACGAATAAATGTTTTTTACTACTTTTTATTTAAAAATTTTTCAAAAAAAACAACAAGGAGAACCAAAAAATTTTTTTTCAAGAGGGGTACGAACACATATAGAACTGGTTTTCGTTATTTGAGTGACTACCTTGAATGGAGTCACCCACACATGATGGTCTACAAAAGCACCTCTTTTTCGCCACCATGCTTTTGGAGACCCTAATGGCAGTGAGTTTCCACCAGGCAAAAATCGGTAGCCAACTGGTTTTTGCAAAGCATTTTTCATTGCTGGATTGATGACCCTCCAGCAACGATTTGTTTGCGAGTTAACATTTGCCATGGCCTGTCTTTCAGTTTGCAGCTCAGTGGCCACACTTCGGAAAGCGTTGTGGAAAGGATTGTGCTCTTCATCTTCGGGATCAGGTACCACATCTAATTGCTGGATGGTGTTCTGGATGCCGTCCACAGCAAAGTCTAAAATATATTTTCGAAACAGCGAACTTGTTTTTTTCCATTTATTTTTTCATCAAGAATTAACACTCACCGATTCGGAAACTGAAGAAATGCTGGTGGTTAGGAGCATATACCAATGGAGCCACCATAGTGCCCCAAGGTAAATGGTCGCCATCATGAACACACCCCACTGATAGAATTCCAGACAATTTGATTTCAAACTCAATGTTGCCATCTTGGTAGAAGTACCTGAAATTACATTTTTCCCCAAATACTTAGTAAATCCTACCAGAAAAAGCTGTATTCATAGTTTTCCACTGTGGAAATTGACGAAACTACCAGCCTTCTGGACCTACGCACCTCTGCTCTCTCAGGCATTCGTCTGTCAGTGTGTTTCCAGAGCACACCTGTGTCTTCTTCATGTATACAAATAGCGTTTTTGATGGTCAGGGAGCGGCCTCGACTGTCCGCCAAATTAGCGTCTAGATAGTTGATGTAGCCCAAGCAATCACAGCCAAGGTGCAGACTGTTGGCACAAGCACCTATTCCATATTCTCCTACGTCGAAGGCATTTTTGCGTCTTTGTGTCGGTCGTGGATCTCCATAAGGCACTACGGTTTCACATAAAGATGCTCTTAAATAAATTTATAGAAGTTTATGGTTTTAGCAGTCATTTTTAGTTAAGCTAGGCTAAAATTTAATTTTTGGGTCTGTTAGATCTACGAAACCCATCATCTAAAACATACCTAAACAAATTGGGCGCTTTTTGCCATTGTCGTTGTAGCGCAAATCGTGAATAGTTAGAGCTTCTCTAGCATTGAAGCCAATCACAAAATCCCACTTTTGCCAGGCAATGTGATTGCCATTGAGAGTGTAACTGGGTCCCTGGGGCTGGTTATGTGCAGTGGTTTAATGTCAGCCCGGTGGCAAGGTACTTTGTCATAGGCATAGTTGGCCGGATTTGGAGGAAGTGGCCATTTGCCATACTCTTCAATTCGAATCACCTATAAATATTTTTCAATAACAGTATAGTAAGAAAATAATCCAGGCAACAAAAAAAATCCAACCTCCATCTTGTTGACATCTACCACTGGTCTAAATCCTTCTAGGGGTCTGGCATAGCCATTATCAGTAGGGTCACTTCTCAAAAAGCAAATAGGTCGAGCCATGCGAGTTGTCCGTTCTTCTTCCGAACCATAGTAGCCCACACTCCAAATGTCAGCCATAATCAAGGAAGTGTCACTAATACCGTAGTGTTTTTGTAGTGCTTCTTTGAAAAGAGGGCTTTGTTTGAGAAGCTCTTCTACCTCAACTTCTTCGTCCATAGAAAAGGCTGCTTGAGCACCTGGGGGAGCCTGTAGTTAGTTTTTATTGAAAAAAATGTTTTTGAAATCTAAAAATTCTGACTTGGACAAACTCGACCACTTTGTTGTCAGTCAAATTGAGGGTGATAGTCGAAGCTCGATTAATCCCATTATCTTGCAAAATAGCCGTAGCTTCCCGAGGAGGAAGAGCAAAACCTTGATTATCGTCCCATCTGTAGACCAGGTCTTTTGCCGGCTCTTTTAACATGATCCAGATGATTCTAGTTTTAGGGGTGAAGTTAGGCAGAGTTTTTAACAGGGTGACAGCTGCTTGCACCTCAGAAGAATCTAGAGGACGTAAGGGATGTACAGACATTTTGGCAATTCTAAAAACATTTTGAATAATTTTTTTACAACACTTTTTAAACTGTGAAGCTTGTTCTAAAATAACTAAGTTTGGTTATTTTTCGTTCAGCTTTTCAATAGCTTGTAATATAATAATAATTGACATGAATTTTTGAGCCAAGTTCTGCCCCGTCGTTGACTCTAGAGTTTCTTTTATACCGTATATTTTCTAATAATGCCCTACTCTCCCATAAGGCACATCTTCTAATAAGGTCCTGTGTCTTCAGAGGTGTTAAAAAAAGGTCTCACCTCATATAAAGCCTAATTAGGCCTAGAAGGCGACTTCTAATAAGGCCCATTTCCAAAGAGGTGTTGAAAAATAAGACCCCATGGGGCTTGTAAAAAGATTTTTTTCCAAACCTTTTTATATCCATATCCTTTATATCCAAAATTTTTTTCTAAAAACGCAAAAACTCAATTGTTTTTCATCAAGTTTTTGCTTTTTTGGAGAGAAAAAAACTTGGATTTCTAAAAAATAATTGGCGAAATCGGAATGCTTGCGATGCTTGGGAGCAGAATGTCAAAACAGAACTGGCAAAAACTTGAGAAAATGGATGTAAAAGAGGTTTCGATTTCAAAAAAGGTTTCAAAAAAGGTTTCGATTTCTTTTAAGATGTTTTTCTTGAACGCAGGCCCAACTATGACCAGGAAAAAAGCGGTTTTTTTACTGGTCAGAAATGAACAAAAGTTTGTTTGTAGGCGGGTTGTATGACTGTGAAACAAATTTTACAAAAAATAAAAACTTTGTGAAAGCTCCAAGTTAATAATCAAGCCAGTAAACAAAAACTACTTGAAAAAAATATCCCAATGAAATAAATTTTATATACTGTTGCAATTATTTATAAAGATTTACTTAAAAGTCTTGCCGACAAATATTATATAAATTAAAAGCATCTTATGAATAGGCTGTCTATTAAGAATAATTTATCACATCAAATAAACAGTTTTCCGACTTTATATGAGTGCATCACTTTCTTTGGTAACAATTCTAGCTTTTTTATTAAAATAAGCAGACAAAAATTTATTCCGTTTTGAATTCTGCCATAGCTCTAAAACGTCATTTAAATGTAAAAAAAGTTCGGCTAGTCCTGCAATGCACAGCTGTAATAAAAAACGAACCTCGCTGTGTAGGCGTATTGATACCAAAAAATAAAAAAGGCACACTTTTATTAAAGGAGGACAGACTTTAGGCGGGGAGGTATTTTGAGTAGAAAAATGCAATTTTGCAAGCTTAAGTTAATTTAGTTTTTATTCTAAATCTCTAATTTTTTTTCACTAGAACACCGATAAAAAAGTAAGGTCTGAAACGGTTCCGAAAAGTGCCAGGACGCCCCTGAATTGGACCATAGCAATTTGTATAGAAATTTTGATCTGATCTATTTTTTGTGGGGTGAATTCCTGGTAATATCGACTGGTGTAAAAAAAATTAGGAGTTTAAAATGAAAATTAAATTAGTGATATCTAGTGAAATCCGTGCTGATTTGACTGCGGAGGTGGAGTAGCCTAGCTTTCATAAAACCGCACTAAAGCATGAGTCAATAACATGTTCGAGTCTGTCTAAGATAAACTGACAAACCCTTGCCTACGCAAAAAATACAAAAATGCGAAAAATTGAATTTACACAGTTAAAGTTCGATTTAACGAAACTCATACAACGAATAAGAAGGTCGGAAGATCGTTCTCGCCTAGGGTCCAACATTTTTCTACCTTCATTTTTTTTAAATTCGCCAGTTCTGTTTGACATTCTCTTGTCAAATATCGCAAGCATTCCGATTTAAAGGGGGAAACCAGCGCGTTACACTCAATTAAGGCGGGGGACCAGCAATTTATTTCTCTCTTGACTATTTTGTATAAGCGTTCTACCGGCTGTAGGAAGTTTCGTAACAAGACAATTTCGTAAGAGCGAATTTTCGTAAAAGCGAACTTTCGTAAGAAATTTTTTTCGTAAGAGCGAATTTTCGTAAGAAACTTTTTCGTAAGAGCGAATTTTCGTAAGAAACTTTTTCGTAAGAGCGAATTTTCGTAACAAAACTCTTTCGTAACGCGCTTTCAGTAACATTAGTGATATGTTAAGTGGCTTTTTTTGCTTTTTAATCATCCTTGATGTTTCTTATAATTTCTGTGATGTTTTGACCAGAAATAGTCAAGAAAAAAAATAAAACAGTCAGAGGGTGGAATCGAACCGACGGTGAAAAAGCTCATCCCATCAACTTACCTACTGCACATTCATGCCACTGATAGTGATGGGCTATGTGTAGTATATAATATATGAATCCTAGCTCAGAGTCTTTCTCCACGCTTTTGGGTATTTCAGCTGGTCTCCTAACGGATGAAAAGTCTGGGGATCAACTCAGTAATCCAAATTTTAGTCATATAACCTATGATTACCAACTTTTGTCCTTTTACTGTTAATATTCATATAGTTAACTGTACAAGCTGTCGAAGAGTGACAGAAAGGTCAAAATTAACGAATCAGATGACATCCTGGATTAAAAAAATTGATTAAAAGTGAAAAAAATTTCGATGATTTCCTCTTACGAAAGAAATTCGTTACGAAAATTCGCTGTTACGAAAAAAATTTCTTACGAAAATTCGCTGTTACGAAAAAGTTTCTTACGAATTTTCGCTGTTACGAAACTGTTTCTTATGAAAATGTTTCTTACGAAAGTTCGTTCTTACGAAAGTTCGCTCTTACGAAATTGTCTTGTTACGAAACTTCCTACAGCCGTTCTACCTGATCCAACAAAAGTTTTCTGCCTACTTTCAAAAGTAGGATAAGGTCATAAATATCAGATTTGACATGAAACGAGTGAAAACAAGGACAATTTTTGAAAATTACTTGTCCCTGCTTAAAGTTGCAGTGTAACACGCTGGTATGGCCCCTTTAAAGATCATTTTTCGAAAACCCAAAAAATTTCTCTAAAAACGCCAAAACTGCATTATTTTTCATCAAGTTTTTGCTTTTTTAAAGAGAAAAACTTGGTTTGCCAAAAAAATAATTGGCAAAATCGGAATCCTTGCAATGCTTAGGATCAGAATGTCAAAACAAAACTGGCCAAAAAAACTTGAGAAAATGAATATAAAAAAGGTATCGAGCCACTAAACTTGGCCGACTCTTGAGTTTCGTTAAATCGTGTTTTAACTGTAAATACATTATAATCATTAATGTAAGCAATATTATCTTCTGAACAAAAATGTTTTTTCAGTTCTTCATTGTCTCAGAAAATATATAAAAATGCCTTTCTTATCTTAAAAAGTTAACTAATATTATTTGTTTGCAATTTATTGAGTATAACTGAAAAAGTATATACAAAAGCACCAAAAATAGTATTTAGTATTTTTTCATTTTATCAGCCAATATGGATTCTTTCGCAGTGGACATTTGCAGTACTGGAAACAATTTTTAAAAAATTTCAAAGCAAATATTAAACCAGTGAAAATTACCAAAGCGTCTTTTCCATGTTTGCCTTCTACTCCTTGAACTCCCGGCTGTCCCTGAGCTCCATCTGCTCCACTCATTCCCTGAAACAGTTAATAACTAAAACCTAGTTTCTTAAAAATTGGCTCAAACCGGAGGGCCATGCACTCCTTTATGTCCAGCTCTGCCAACTAATCCTGGCATTCCAGTAGAGCCTTTTTGTCCTTCAGCACCTCGCTCACCTCTTTGCCCTAAATTTATTACAATACTTTTTTTTACAAAACAATAGGCATGATTATTTATGTTTCATTTCTCTATTATAATTCTTTAAACTGAAAATTTTCCCCGTACATTGCAAATAAACATTCTTTTTTAGTCAGAAAATGTAAGTTTTTAATGAAATTTGATTAATTTTTAGATCAGAGCCTTTTTAAGAGCTTTGTTTTTGCCTTGGTCCCCTGTCGTTTCTTATTGTGATTTTTTTAGGCTAAAACTTAGGCAAGTAAAGACCAGCGTATGTTAGAATGGACTTGATCATGAGTCTAAGATATAATTGAGCCCGTCCTAAAATACGCTGGCCTACCCTTGCCTAAACCTAAAAAGTACTGAAAAACAACAGAAGGACTAAGGCGAACCGACCCCCCCCCCCCCCAAATTATAGATTAGAGCCGGCCTTCTTCTATGATGTCCATTATCCACTTTTCGGTCCGAATGTTTACAGAACTCGCAAAATTCATTGAAGAAAATTGTGGAAAGAAGAAGTTAAATTTTTTTTGATAGAAAATCCATGAAACATTTAGCCCTTTATTAAAATATTTTTCACACATATCAAACGAAGCTTTACCTTGATTCCTTTTTTCCTGAACACCTTTCTACCATTCATGCCCGCTCACCTTGACTCCAGGCTTGCCCATTACTCCTCTCTCACCTATCAAACCAATCTCCCAGGTAGACCAGGCATACTTATAAATTTTAAAATCATTTATTTATTATATAATGATTTTAAAATACCCAGATATTCCAGGTCTACCAGGATTGCCCATTATTCTCGTTTGCCCCTAGCACCAGGCTTACCAACTTCTCCCTGCTGTCCATGCGGACCTGCAGGCAAAATATACAACCGGAAAAAGGCGCGTTTCTGAAATAGGGCGCATCCACTCCATTTAAACCATCTTTGCCGGGAACTCCAGGCAGTCCTGTTGGGCCGCGACGACCACGAATACCAATCTGACCTATGCGGCAGCTTTTTTGAGGTTGACAGGCTATAATATAAAATTTTAACTTATTTTGTTAGTTTAAAAAAAAGTTACTGCATGAAGACTTTGGAGGAAGGTAAGCGTTGATGTGGTTGAGAAAAGATTTGCCAAAAATCAACATCGCCTGAATATTATTTTTTTGGAAAATCATATTATAATAGTTAGTTTAAAAACTGAATCAGTGAAATGAAGGACAACGAATTGGGTTGTTCGCAAAGTTCGTAGACCCACATAACTCACTTTTTTAATTCATTAAAAAGTAGAGACCGTGACGATGGATATATCGTATCGTTCAAAACAATATATCGGTCTCGATTTTCGCAGAAAATATCGTATCGTTATATCGTTTATCGATTTTTCTAACATCGTTATATCGTATCGTTAAGTACTAAATATCGCGATGTATCGTTCGAGCTCAATACTTTGGTTGATGAGAAATAATTTATACGACTTTTGCGACTTGTTCGATTTTTCTTTTGCTTTCTTTACGCACCTATTGCTCGATCTTTTAGAATGAGCCTACTCTGGAAAATTCTGCTTGCTGGTAATGAAGAAAGATTTCTCTTACAAAAATGTCGCTGAAGGAAGCAAAGTGCAATGCTTGTCAAGCTAACATCAAACTAAGCAATGCCGGCCCGACAAACTTGAAGGTTCAATTAGCCGAACATCCCGCTTACCAGAAGCAGTTCGGAGTGATGGAGAATGCGGAGGAAGCTAAAAAAGAATCAATGATTCAAGGGCTAGAGAAGTTTGTTGTCCGAGATCAGGTAACAATGGAAAATTAATTAATAATTCACCTGCTCTTAGGAGAGTTATCAGCACTTGATCGAAAGATTATGCATCTCGTCGATTGTGAAAATCTGCCATTTGCCAGGGGAAGTCAGCATTATCGGGAGTGGGTCATGTCTCGAGTGTACGCGGCGGTCAAAAAAGAAGTCTATTCTCGTCTGAATGATTGCAATGCTCTGTTCTTCACATCGGATATTTGGTCGGGGCGTACGGAAAGTTTCATCAGGTAAATTACTTTAATTTGGGCACGTTTGCCAGACTTTGAATATTATTTTTTAGCTTGACAGCACATGGTATCGACACTGTGTGGAAGCGACACAAATTTGTTCTCTGTGTGCATCACTTCCCAGGGTGCCATGATTTCGAGACTATCAGTAGAATCATGGATAACATGCTCAGGGAATGGGGAATCAATGAGTCAAGCGATGAAGGATCGAATATTAATTCAAACTCATTATTTTGATATGGATTAGTAATCTATATAAGCTATATCTGTACTTAATAGGGGTTTTTTAGGAACGCGGCTACTTGAATGCGGACTGCGGCGCACATATGCTAAATTCGGTGGTCAATAGTTCACTCTTCAAGAATGCTGAGATCAAGCCATTGCTCGAGTCATGTCGAAAGCTGGTAGGGGATTTCAATCATTCTATTTTGGCCAAGGATCGTCTGAAGAAGGAGCAAATAAGTGCTATGTTGCCCTTGCACAGCCTGCTGCAGATAATTTTGTGATCTATTACGAATCTTAATTAACGTTTCGTTGTTTTATAGACGAATGTTTTTTAGGATCCACGGTCTTGCTATGTTCTTGGACCCACATTTCAAGGATTGTGTGCATCGAACAACTCTCTCCTCTATTTTTTGACTAAGATTTCAAAGTTAAGGTCTTTTTGATTGACAATTTCGAGATTTTCAGGATATGAGAAATAGTAACTACGGGTTTCTAATTACGGTAACTAGGCTGAATAAGATTGTACATTTCAATTAGATCAAGGGACCTAGTAGAAAAATACAATTTAACTTTTAAAATACAACTTTTTACAACACGAGGGTAGGTAATTTTTATACACACCCAAGTAGAGACATTGACCAAAATTCAGATAGAATTTTTTACTTTGAAAAATAGAAGTAGGATGTCTCCGTATGTCTGGACTTTCAGGTTTCATTGAGCTATTTCTGCTTTTCTTTAATGCCAGATCTGTGGATTGATATACTATTCTTTGTACACAAAAATTTCTCTACGAAGACGTCTTTGAATGGTTTCAAAGCTTGCCTTATCACCATCACTTTTCTAGCTAGCTCACCATCAGACGAAAAATTTCTCTGGATTCAGTCTACAAAACCAACTTTAATGTGTTTTACTAAGACTCCATTCAGACTCATGGGACACGGGACAAACTTTTAAACACTTTTTTCTTTCTATCTCAGCTCCCAGTCCTCATTTTTCACCGCTTTCATCAAATCCATAAGAAAACCAGATTTGCCATAAAAAGCTGAAAACGGTTTTTAGGCAGTCCCGCATATCAATGACCTGCGCGATTTGCGTGTCAAATCCGCGAATTTCTGAATGTCTTAACAGTAAAATATATTGGTTCTATCATGTATAGCAGCGCCGATTTACCCTTAATCTGATGCCGCGATGAAAATTTGTGTGTCCCGTGACTTTCCGGCACTTGACCCGTGTCCCTCAGAAGTCTGAATGGAGCCTAACAAATTAAAAATTACATCAAAAATTTTTGATTCATATTCCATAGTAGACCACAATTGATTAATATCAAGAAATAGTTTCAGGAAGATTAAGTAAGTATTGAACAAAGAAAGTGTTAATATAGTTAAAATAATGATAAACTTTTTTGATAAGAATTTTTAAGCATTTGAAAATCTGAAATATCCTTAAAATGAGAATAGAAGCTTTCTACTGTTATCTGTGAAGGAAAACAAAAAAGAATGCATAAATTTAATTAAAGCAGGAAAGAAGGTAGAAACTTCTCTTGTGGTTGTATTTTTGGCTTCCTTTTGCACAGATCTCGTAAAACAACAATGACTGCACATTTTAAAAGAATATACTTGTGTTCATAATTAAGGTCAGCAGACTGTAAAGAAAAAACAGAAATAAGAAGTGATTATTTGTTCGAAATGAATGCAACACAATATTTATGGCCTTGCATGAAAAATATTAAATTAAAAAAAAATGTCAGCATCCAAGTGTCCACCCCTCCAAAGAGTATTTTTCTCTAAGCCGAACTTTTTTCATTTTTCATCTATTCACACCTTTTGCACCTACAATACCATGAGTATTTGGCCACTAGGGAGATGCTGATTCGCCATCGCGGTATTAGCCGTCGCTTAATTTGCCGTCGCAAAATTGCCGTCGACTGACTTGTTCATATTTCCGATACATTACTCAAGAATGAGTTTGACCACCTTTTTAAGCAGTTTCTTGCGCAAAAGAAACATGTTTCTTACACTTATTCGTCGAAAATAAAGTTTTTTTTAAATTATAAATTTAAAGGTAAACAAGTCATTTTCAGTGAAAAAATAAGGTGTACACCCAGTTTGGTCGAAAGCAGCAAACTCGGCACTTAATTAAAGACAAAAAACAAACAACAAAGTTTAATGACACAAATATACTCTTAACCGGCCACTTGTTGTTCTTGGATGGCACACAGCATGCAATCAATTCAACACATGAGCGCTCAGACGCTTCGCCTAAACCATATAAATTCGTTTCTTTTGCTCAAGAATAAGAAATTTCTCACAGTCATGAGAGCCGTCTTCTTCCTCTAGCTTCTGCTTTTGAATTTGGTTAGTTCATCTAGTCATCCACATTTTTATGTGCCATCCTTAAATACCAAATACTGATATGGAGCAACTCCGACGAGTAGAATAAGATTTGGCAATTATTCAAGAGACATAATCTGTAATTTTGGATGTATTTTTTCGATTTTTCTTCTTTTTTTCACTTTTTTTACTTTTTTCTACCGGACATGTCATATACCATTTGACGCCAAACTTATCGCTGATAAATATATTTCAGAAGTTGACTTCAATTTATAGTAGAAATTTTGAGTTATGGCCTGTTATAGTAAAGTTTTTTTTCAAACAACCAAAGGGCCTCTTTCCTTGATATAGATAAATAGAAGCGGTCTGTTTTGGTCACACTAATCTACACATTTCGGGCTCGTTTTGCTCGGCTCGAGTAGCTATACGATATGGCTCTAAAATACTGTATTGTGTCGAATATTCTGGACTTCTGACCAATTTGAATCAAAATAACAATTTTGATGTGCGCATTTTTTAAAAAAAAAAGCTGTTTTCCCGTGGCCCAACTGACGTGGGGAAGGAAAACAACTGCAGTTTCAGAATGCACAGGAAAAACTGCATCTGATAGCATCAAACTGGAACACAATATCGAACGCAGCTCGACCTATCTGGACCTCGGAAGTTGGGAAGTCAGACGAATTTTGACCAAATTCCCAGTTGGGTCCAAAAAAATTTTAATTTTTTTTTCACGATAACAACTTGAAATTCTGACACCAGATTCGTATTCAGCATGCTCAGTTTGCGTGTGAAACTGCTCTTTAAGTTCAAAGTCAGTGTCAGATTCCCATTTTATTTCGAATTTCGACCAGAATCCACAGGCGGACTCAGCCCAAATGGTATACAGTCAAACCTGAATAAACGACACCCCAAAAAGTTCGTTCCCGCCTAAGGTCCGACACTTTTTTTACCCCGATACCTGAACATTTTCGCTAGTTCTCTTTTGACCGTCTGGTCGCAAATATCGCGAGGATTCCGATTTTGCCGATCGTTTTTTCAGAATAATAAAAAAATTTCCTCTAAAAAAGCAAACCTCGATAAACAAACACTCTTTTTTGAAGATAGGGTGTCGGTTTATCGACGTTTTGCTTTTTTAGAGGAAAATTTTTAATAATTCTGAAAGACAGTTGGCAAAATCGGAATCCTCGCGATATTTGCGACCAGACTGTCAAACAGAACTAGCAAAAGTGTTCAGGAATCGGGGTAAAAAAAGCGTCGAAACTAGGCGGGAACGAACTTTTTGAAGTGTCGGTTTATCCAAGTTTGACCGTATACCATATAATAGCTTTTCAAAAATCCAAATTAGACTTGAGCATGTTTTTGCGTTCACTCAAAAGAGACTCCAGATGCTCGAAAAAAGCATGCCTACCAAAGTTTCTTTCTGCGGTAGGCCCAGCTAACAAAAATTTGTGTTCAAATCCTATCTTTTTAGGTTCAAGAAAGGCAATCAAGTCAAAAAACGATTAAAAAAATAAAAGTCCAATGCAAAATAATTCATAATACAGGAGGACCACAGCAGACAAAACTTTTTTTCGAGACATGTCCTTCTTTAATTTTTTCGCTTTTTCTATCAGTTTAACCTGCTCAGGCCTTGAATAAACGCACTGTTGGCTTAGAAAAATTTATGCTTTAGCCGAACAGAAAAAAAATCAAGCATTTTGTTCTGCTAAAATATTAGGACAACCAAAAAAAACAAACAAATGCTTTACAGGAACTACCAATGCAAAAGGTCATCAAAAAAGTTCAAGCAAACTATTGCAAGATTAGAATAGCAAATTTAATGTTGTTATTCAATAAAATAAATAAACTTCCAACCTTAACAGGGCAAATATCTACATATAAAAGGTCTGCAAACAGTTTCTAACATCAAATCAGTTCTTTTGCATCTAACCACTTTCAAACTAAATGTTTCACTTCAAACATTTTTCCCTCCTATTTGTGGGCTTTATAGTCATTCGATGTGCTGCAGGATGGGATTATTTCACCCTATCAAGCCTAAATCCATTTGCCTACTCAACTGACTACCCAGAAATAATTCATGAACAAGATAAACAGTTCCTGGCTCATCTAATGTAACCTCTTTTGAGAATGGAACGTCTCAAAAACAGCAGAAAATCAACTAGCACAACGACCAGCAGTAGCTGCAGAGAAGTATACGCCACCAGAAGTGGTCAGAACTACCAGTGCCTCTGGAGAATCCACTCCAGCTGAGTCCACCACACCAGAAGTGGTCAGAACTACCAGTGCCTCTGGAGAATCCACTCCAGCTGAGTCCACCACACCAGAAGTGGTCAGAACTACCAGTGCCTCTGGAGAATCCACTCCAGCTGAGTCCACCACACCAGAAGTGGTCAGAACTACCAGTGCCTCTGGAGAATCCACTCCAGCTGAGTCCACCACACCAGAAGTGGTCAGAACTACCAGTGCCTCTGGAGAATCCACTCCAGCTGAGTCCACCACACCAGAAGTGGTCAGAACTACCAGTGCCTCTGGAGAATCCACTCCAGCTGAGTCCACCACACCAGAAGTGGTCAGAACTACCAGTGCCTCTGGAGAATCCACTCCAGCTGAGTCCACCACACCAGAAGTGGTCAGAACTACCAGTGCCTCTGGAGAATCCACTCCAGCTGAGTCCACCACACCAGAAGTGGTCAGAACTACCAGTGCCTCTGGAGAATCCACTCCAGCTGAGTCCACCACACCAGAAGTGGTCAGAACTACCAGTGCCTCTGGAGAATCCACTCCAGCTGAGTCCACCACACCAGAAGTGGTCAGAACTACCAGTGCCTCTGGAGAATCCACTCCAGCTGAGTCCACCACACCAGAAGTGGTCAGAACTACCAGTGCCTCTGGAGAATCCACTCCAGCTGAGTCCACCACACCAGAAGTGGTCAGAACTACCAGTGCCTCTGGAGAATCCACTCCAGCTGAGTCCACCACACCAGAAGTGGTCAGAACTACCAGTGCCTCTGGAGAATCCACTCCAGCTGAGTCCACCACACCAGAAGTGGTCAGAACTACCAGTGCCTCTGGAGAATCCACTCCAGCTGAGTCCACCACACCAGAAGTGGTCAGAACTACCAGTGCCTCTGGAGAATCCACTCCAGCTGAGTCCACCACACCAGAAGTGGTCAGAACTACCAGTGCCTCTGGAGAATCCACTCCAGCTGAGTCCACCACACCAGAAGTGGTCAGAACTACCAGTGCCTCTGGAGAATCCACTCCAGCTGAGTCCACCACACCAGAAGTGGTCAGAACTACCAGTGCCTCTGGAGAATCCACTCCAGCTGAGTCCACCACACCAGAAGTGGTCAGAACTACCAGTGCCTCTGGAGAATCCACTCCAGCTGAGTCCACCACACCAGAAGTGGTCAGAACTACCAGTGCCTCTGGAGAATCCACTCCAGCTGAGTCCACCACACCAGAAGTGGTCAGAACTACCAGTGCCTCTGGAGAATCCACTCCAGCTGAGTCCACCACACCAGAAGTGGTCAGAACTACCAGTGCCTCTGGAGAATCCACTCCAGCTGAGTCCACCACACCAGAAGTGGTCAGAACTACCAGTGCCTCTGGAGAATCCACTCCAGCTGAGTCCACCACACCAGAAGTGGTCAGAACTACCAGTGCCTCTGGAGAATCCACTCCAGCTGAGTCCACCACACCAGAAGTGGTCAGAACTACCAGTGCCTCTGGAGAATCCACTCCAGCTGAGTCCACCACACCAGAAGTGGTCAGAACTACCAGTGCCTCTGGAGAATCCACTCCAGCTGAGTCCACCACACCAGAAGTGGTCAGAACTACCAGTGCCTCTGGAGAATCCACTCCAGCTGAGTCCACCACACCAGAAGTGGTCAGAACTACCAGTGCCTCTGGAGAATCCACTCCAGCTGAGTCCACCACACCAGAAGTGGTCAGAACTACCAGTGCCTCTGGAGAATCCACTCCAGCTGAGTCCACCACACCAGAAGTGGTCAGAACTACCAGTGCCTCTGGAGAATCCACTCCAGCTGAGTCCACCACACCAGAAGTGGTCAGAACTACCAGTGCCTCTGGAGAATCCACTCCAGCTGAGTCCACCACACCAGAAGTGGTCAGAACTACCAGTGCCTCTGGAGAATCCACTCCAGCTGAGTCCACCACACCAGAAGTGGTCAGAACTACCAGTGCCTCTGGAGAATCCACTCCAGCTGAGTCCACCACACCAGAAGTGGTCAGAACTACCAGTGCCTCTGGAGAATCCACTCCAGCTGAGTCCACCACACCAGAAGTGGTCAGAACTACCAGTGCCTCTGGAGAATCCACTCCAGCTGAGTCCACCACACCAGAAGTGGTCAGAACTACCAGTGCCTCTGGAGAATCCACTCCAGCTGAGTCCACCACACCAGAAGTGGTCAGAACTACCAGTGCCTCTGGAGAATCCACTCCAGCTGAGTCCACCACACCAGAAGTGGTCAGAACTACCAGTGCCTCTGGAGAATCCACTCCAGCTGAGTCCACCACACCAGAAGTGGTCAGAACTACCAGTGCCTCTGGAGAATCCACTCCAGCTGAGTCCACCACACCAGAAGTGGTCAGAACTACCAGTGCCTCTGGAGAATCCACTCCAGCTGAGTCCACCACACCAGAAGTGGTCAGAACTACCAGTGCCTCTGGAGAATCCACTCCAGCTGAGTCCACCACACCAGAAGTGGTCAGAACTACCAGTGCCTCTGGAGAATCCACTCCAGCTGAGTCCACCACACCAGAAGTGGTCAGAACTACCAGTGCCTCTGGAGAATCCACTCCAGCTGAGTCCACCACACCAGAAGTGGTCAGAACTACCAGTGCCTCTGGAGAATCCACTCCAGCTGAGTCCACCACACCAGAAGTGGTCAGAACTACCAGTGCCTCTGGAGAATCCACTCCAGCTGAGTCCACCACACCAGAAGTGGTCAGAACTACCAGTGCCTCTGGAGAATCCACTCCAGCTGAGTCCACCACACCAGAAGTGGTCAGAACTACCAGTGCCTCTGGAGAATCCACTCCAGCTGAGTCCACCACACCAGAAGTGGTCAGAACTACCAGTGCCTCTGGAGAATCCACTCCAGCTGAGTCCACCACACCAGAAGTGGTCAGAACTACCAGTGCCTCTGGAGAATCCACTCCAGCTGAGTCCACCACACCAGAAGTGGTCAGAACTACCAGTGCCTCTGGAGAATCCACTCCAGCTGAGTCCACCACACCAGAAGTGGTCAGAACTACCAGTGCCTCTGGAGAATCCACTCCAGCTGAGTCCACCACACCAGAAGTGGTCAGAACTACCAGTGCCTCTGGAGAATCCACTCCAGCTGAGTCCACCACACCAGAAGTGGTCAGAACTACCAGTGCCTCTGGAGAATCCACTCCAGCTGAGTCCACCACACCAGAAGTGGTCAGAACTACCAGTGCCTCTGGAGAATCCACTCCAGCTGAGTCCACCACACCAGAAGTGGTCAGAACTACCAGTGCCTCTGGAGAATCCACTCCAGCTGAGTCCACCACACCAGAAGTGGTCAGAACTACCAGTGCCTCTGGAGAATCCACTCCAGCTGAGTCCACCACACCAGAAGTGGTCAGAACTACCAGTGCCTCTGGAGAATCCACTCCAGCTGAGTCCACCACACCAGAAGTGGTCAGAACTACCAGTGCCTCTGGAGAATCCACTCCAGCTGAGTCCACCACACCAGAAGTGGTCAGAACTACCAGTGCCTCTGGAGAATCCACTCCAGCTGAGTCCACCACACCAGAAGTGGTCAGAACTACCAGTGCCTCTGGAGAATCCACTCCAGCTGAGTCCACCACACCAGAAGTGGTCAGAACTACCAGTGCCTCTGGAGAATCCACTCCAGCTGAGTCCACCACACCAGAAGTGGTCAGAACTACCAGTGCCTCTGGAGAATCCACTCCAGCTGAGTCCACCACACCAGAAGTGGTCAGAACTACCAGTGCCTCTGGAGAATCCACTCCAGCTGAGTCCACCACACCAGAAGTGGTCAGAACTACCAGTGCCTCTGGAGAATCCACTCCAGCTGAGTCCACCACACCAGAAGTGGTCAGAACTACCAGTGCCTCTGGAGAATCCACTCCAGCTGAGTCCACCACACCAGAAGTGGTCAGAACTACCAGTGCCTCTGGAGAATCCACTCCAGCTGAGTCCACCACACCAGAAGTGGTCAGAACTACCAGTGCCTCTGGAGAATCCACTCCAGCTGAGTCCACCACACCAGAAGTGGTCAGAACTACCAGTGCCTCTGGAGAATCCACTCCAGCTGAGTCCACCACACCAGAAGTGGTCAGAACTACCAGTGCCTCTGGAGAATCCACTCCAGCTGAGTCCACCACACCAGAAGTGGTCAGAACTACCAGTGCCTCTGGAGAATCCACTCCAGCTGAGTCCACCACACCAGAAGTGGTCAGAACTACCAGTGCCTCTGGAGAATCCACTCCAGCTGAGTCCACCACACCAGAAGTGGTCAGAACTACCAGTGCCTCTGGAGAATCCACTCCAGCTGAGTCCACCACACCAGAAGTGGTCAGAACTACCAGTGCCTCTGGAGAATCCACTCCAGCTGAGTCCACCACACCAGAAGTGGTCAGAACTACCAGTGCCTCTGGAGAATCCACTCCAGCTGAGTCCACCACACCAGAAGTGGTCAGAACTACCAGTGCCTCTGGAGAATCCACTCCAGCTGAGTCCACCACACCAGAAGTGGTCAGAACTACCAGTGCCTCTGGAGAATCCACTCCAGCTGAGTCCACCACACCAGAAGTGGTCAGAACTACCAGTGCCTCTGGAGAATCCACTCCAGCTGAGTCCACCACACCAGAAGTGGTCAGAACTACCAGTGCCTCTGGAGAATCCACTCCAGCTGAGTCCACCACACCAGAAGTGGTCAGAACTACCAGTGCCTCTGGAGAATCCACTCCAGCTGAGTCCACCACACCAGAAGTGGTCAGAACTACCAGTGCCTCTGGAGAATCCACTCCAGCTGAGTCCACCACACCAGAAGTGGTCAGAACTACCAGTGCCTCTGGAGAATCCACTCCAGCTGAGTCCACCACACCAGAAGTGGTCAGAACTACCAGTGCCTCTGGAGAATCCACTCCAGCTGAGTCCACCACACCAGAAGTGGTCAGAACTACCAGTGCCTCTGGAGAATCCACTCCAGCTGAGTCCACCACACCAGAAGTGGTCAGAACTACCAGTGCCTCTGGAGAATCCACTCCAGCTGAGTCCACCACACCAGAAGTGGTCAGAACTACCAGTGCCTCTGGAGAATCCACTCCAGCTGAGTCCACCACACCAGAAGTGGTCAGAACTACCAGTGCCTCTGGAGAATCCACTCCAGCTGAGTCCACCACACCAGAAGTGGTCAGAACTACCAGTGCCTCTGGAGAATCCACTCCAGCTGAGTCCACCACACCAGAAGTGGTCAGAACTACCAGTGCCTCTGGAGAATCCACTCCAGCTGAGTCCACCACACCAGAAGTGGTCAGAACTACCAGTGCCTCTGGAGAATCCACTCCAGCTGAGTCCACCACACCAGAAGTGGTCAGAACTACCAGTGCCTCTGGAGAATCCACTCCAGCTGAGTCCACCACACCAGAAGTGGTCAGAACTACCAGTGCCTCTGGAGAATCCACTCCAGCTGAGTCCACCACACCAGAAGTGGTCAGAACTACCAGTGCCTCTGGAGAATCCACTCCAGCTGAGTCCACCACACCAGAAGTGGTCAGAACTACCAGTGCCTCTGGAGAATCCACTCCAGCTGAGTCCACCACACCAGAAGTGGTCAGAACTACCAGTGCCTCTGGAGAATCCACTCCAGCTGAGTCCACCACACCAGAAGTGGTCAGAACTACCAGTGCCTCTGGAGAATCCACTCCAGCTGAGTCCACCACACCAGAAGTGGTCAGAACTACCAGTGCCTCTGGAGAATCCACTCCAGCTGAGTCCACCACACCAGAAGTGGTCAGAACTACCAGTGCCTCTGGAGAATCCACTCCAGCTGAGTCCACCACACCAGAAGTGGTCAGAACTACCAGTGCCTCTGGAGAATCCACTCCAGCTGAGTCCACCACACCAGAAGTGGTCAGAACTACCAGTGCCTCTGGAGAATCCACTCCAGCTGAGTCCACCACACCAGAAGTGGTCAGAACTACCAGTGCCTCTGGAGAATCCACTCCAGCTGAGTCCACCACACCAGAAGTGGTCAGAACTACCAGTGCCTCTGGAGAATCCACTCCAGCTGAGTCCACCACACCAGAAGTGGTCAGAACTACCAGTGCCTCTGGAGAATCCACTCCAGCTGAGTCCACCACACCAGAAGTGGTCAGAACTACCAGTGCCTCTGGAGAATCCACTCCAGCTGAGTCCACCACACCAGAAGTGGTCAGAACTACCAGTGCCTCTGGAGAATCCACTCCAGCTGAGTCCACCACACCAGAAGTGGTCAGAACTACCAGTGCCTCTGGAGAATCCACTCCAGCTGAGTCCACCACACCAGAAGTGGTCAGAACTACCAGTGCCTCTGGAGAATCCACTCCAGCTGAGTCCACCACACCAGAAGTGGTCAGAACTACCAGTGCCTCTGGAGAATCCACTCCAGCTGAGTCCACCACACCAGAAGTGGTCAGAACTACCAGTGCCTCTGGAGAATCCACTCCAGCTGAGTCCACCACACCAGAAGTGGTCAGAACTACCAGTGCCTCTGGAGAATCCACTCCAGCTGAGTCCACCACACCAGAAGTGGTCAGAACTACCAGTGCCTCTGGAGAATCCACTCCAGCTGAGTCCACCACACCAGAAGTGGTCAGAACTACCAGTGCCTCTGGAGAATCCACTCCAGCTGAGTCCACCACACCAGAAGTGGTCAGAACTACCAGTGCCTCTGGAGAATCCACTCCAGCTGAGTCCACCACACCAGAAGTGGTCAGAACTACCAGTGCCTCTGGAGAATCCACTCCAGCTGAGTCCACCACACCAGAAGTGGTCAGAACTACCAGTGCCTCTGGAGAATCCACTCCAGCTGAGTCCACCACACCAGAAGTGGTCAGAACTACCAGTGCCTCTGGAGAATCCACTCCAGCTGAGTCCACCACACCAGAAGTGGTCAGAACTACCAGTGCCTCTGGAGAATCCACTCCAGCTGAGTCCACCACACCAGAAGTGGTCAGAACTACCAGTGCCTCTGGAGAATCCACTCCAGCTGAGTCCACCACACCAGAAGTGGTCAGAACTACCAGTGCCTCTGGAGAATCCACTCCAGCTGAGTCCACCACACCAGAAGTGGTCAGAACTACCAGTGCCTCTGGAGAATCCACTCCAGCTGAGTCCACCACACCAGAAGTGGTCAGAACTACCAGTGCCTCTGGAGAATCCACTCCAGCTGAGTCCACCACACCAGAAGTGGTCAGAACTACCAGTGCCTCTGGAGAATCCACTCCAGCTGAGTCCACCACACCAGAAGTGGTCAGAACTACCAGTGCCTCTGGAGAATCCACTCCAGCTGAGTCCACCACACCAGAAGTGGTCAGAACTACCAGTGCCTCTGGAGAATCCACTCCAGCTGAGTCCACCACACCAGAAGTGGTCAGAACTACCAGTGCCTCTGGAGAATCCACTCCAGCTGAGTCCACCACACCAGAAGTGGTCAGAACTACCAGTGCCTCTGGAGAATCCACTCCAGCTGAGTCCACCACACCAGAAGTGGTCAGAACTACCAGTGCCTCTGGAGAATCCACTCCAGCTGAGTCCACCACACCAGAAGTGGTCAGAACTACCAGTGCCTCTGGAGAATCCACTCCAGCCGAGTCCACCACACCAGAAGTGGTCAGAACTACCAGTGCCTCTGGAGAATCCACTCCAGCTGAGTCCACCACACCAGAAGTGGTCAGAACTACCAGTGCCTCTGGAGAATCCACTCCAGCCGAGTCCACCACACCAGAAGTGGTCAGAACTACCAGTGCCTCTGGAGAATCCACTCCAGCTGAGTCCACCACACCAGAAGTGGTCAGAACTACCAGTGCCTCTGGAGAATCCACTCCAGCCGAGTCCACCACACCAGAAGTGGTCAGAACTACCAGTGCCTCTGGAGAATCCACTCCAGCCGAGTCCACCACACCAGAAGTGGTCAGAACTACCAGTGCCTCTGGAGAATCCACTCCAGCCGAGTCCACCACACCAGAAGTGGTCAGAACTACCAGTGCCTCTGGAGAATCCACTCCAGCCGAGTCCACCACACCAGAAGTGGTCAGAACTACCAGTGCCTCTGGAGAATCCACTCCAGCCGAGTCCACCACACCAGAAGTGGTCAGAACTAGCAGTGCCTCTGGAGAATCCACTCCAGCGAGTCCACCACACCAGAAGTGGTCAGAACTACCAGTGCCTCTGGAGAATCCACTCCAGCTGAGTCGACCACACCAGAAGTGGTCAGAACTACCAGTGCCTCTGGAGAATCCACTCCAGCTGAGTCGACCACACCAGAAGTGGTCAGAACTACCAGTGCCTCTGGAGAATCCACTCCAGCCGAGTCCACCACACCAGAAGTGGTCAGAACTACCAGTGCCTCTGGAGAATCCACTCCAGCTGAGTCGACCACACCAGAAGTGGTCAGAACTACCAGTGCCTCTGGAGAATCCACTCCAGCTGAGTCGACCACACCAGAAGTGGTCAGAACTACCAGTGCCTCTGGAGAATCCACTCCAGCTGAGTCGACCACACCAGAAGTGGTCAGAACTACCAGTGCCTCTGGAGAATCCACTCCAGCTGAGTCGACCACACCAGAAGTGGTCAGAACTACCAGTGCCTCTGGAGAATCCACTCCAGCCGAGTCCACCACACCAGAAGTGGTCAGAACTACCAGTGCCTCTGGAGAATCCACTCCAGCTGAGTCGACCACACCAGAAGTGGTCAGAACTACCAGTGCCTCTGGAGAATTCACTCCAGCCGAGTCCACCACACCAGAAGTGGTCAGAACTACCAGTGCCTCTGGAGAATCCACTCCAGCTGAGTCGACCACACCAGAAGTGGTCAGAACTACCAGTGCCTCTGGAGAATCCACTCCAGCCGAGTCCACCACACCAGAAGTGGTCAGAACCACCAAACAGTCCACTTCTTTATCAGACTCTTCTACATCAGAGTCGTCTAGTGAATCTGAAGAAAACCCCACTGCCCTCACCGCCATCGTCATCCTAAGTTCAAGTTACATTGCCCTTGTCTCAAACGTCACCATTCTCAAGCTAAGCCAAAAGTTGATTCTAATCCTTACTATTTTTTGTTTAAACAACGTTAATATTGTTAACATATATTATATAAAGTGTAAATTTTCATCTTGTATTCAAGAGCTTTACATCTTTCTTCATAGCTTGTGCGATTTTCTTTATTTTTCAAATTTAAAGAAAAACGATATCTTGTCTTTTTCATATTGAAGTTGTAAATTTTTTTTGATGTTGTTTTTTATAATAAATTTAAAAAAGAAGTTTTGTAATTCTATAGTTAGGTCGGACCTTCAGAAAGTTGAAATTCGAGTGTATGCGCTGAAATGAGAGCCTATAATGTGCTGAGTATGAGAGCACCGAATTCTGCCATTTTTCGTCAGCTTGTCACAGATCTGTGTCGTCGGCAAATTATTTACAAAAAAATGTCCGAATTTTGGATCATAGGACGTTTCGCCAGCGACTTTTTAACCAACGCCATTTCGCCAAGGCTTAACTTTCGAGGTTAAAGGTTCGAAGGATGTTATCAACCATGTTTTTTTTCAATTTCAATAACATTTTTTCAATGATCACAAAATAGCTTTTTAGGGCTAGTAAACTTCAGGTTGGCTAGGGAAACCGCATGGTACCTGTCTGAAATGGTTATCTACTCCGGAATCCGAAATTTTTCAGCTTAAAGTTTTTAATATTATTTCACTATATCCAGAATAGTATCCTGAACACGGTTAGATCATCCAAAACAAGATTTTTGCTTGCAATAACTCTAGTTTTGGAGTAGTTTAGTAACCCCTCGGTATTCAGCTGTTACTCAGCTTGTCGTGTCCAGGTAGAGCCACTTGAGTGGTTGTACAGGTTCAGTCGAAAGACGGGATACGGGCTGAAAAGCTTATTTTTATGTTCACCTTACAAAATAAAATTTGTTCGTAAAATGAAGCTACCGAATTTGCAGTGGAGATAATGAAGGAATTTACTTTACATCGGAAAGGCGCAACCGCACTGTTTTCTATTTTAGAACGTCATATGTCAAAATATTGCACGGGTCGTTTTTTTCACTGGATCGCAAGCAAAATTCCCTGTCGAGCAGCCTAGGCCGATAAACTTTTTTCAGTGGGTTTGTTAATAAATGTCAGATCTTCACACTTTTTAAATTTTTTCCTCATGTATAAGAAAAACACATTCAATTATTCAACTTTAAACAAAAAGTTTTTTTCAAGAAACTAAAAATAGGAATAGTTATTGATGCTTTATATTAGTTAAGTGATACAAACTAATTACACTTATTTTTAGGTTTTCAACAAGTAATCCCTTGAGACAGTTCAGTGCCACCACACCAGCTCACCCCAAAGTCTGTTTTACGTAGGAGAGCAGAAGTTGAAAATTGTTTTGAAGCTAATCAACATTGTCTCTTTTTTCCCTTTATCTATGTTTTTTTATCCAAATTATGATTCAAAAAAGGCAAATATAACTCAACATGACTTTTGGTTGTCGCAAAAAAGTATGTTATTTATCATCAAAAATAGTATTTGTGAAATTAAATTTACGGCAAACAACACATTATAGAACACATAAACGGCAATAAAAATGATGTTTGTGACTTCCTCGTTCTAAATTAAGGTTATGTATGCAAAAACACAGGAAATTTGATAAAGATGAAATTTGTATTACATATTTAGCCTAATGTCAGAATTAGGGTTGTCGATGCATCGAAATTTTCGATTAATCGAATCGAATCGATAATCGAAAATCGAAATTTTCGATTAATCGAATCGATAATCGAAATTTTCAATGAATCGAATCGAAAAACCCGAAAATTTCGTGAAAAGGTATGAGTGGAATGGGTAAAATAGCTCCTAAAAATAGGTCACTTTCACCTACTCCTAACCACCTGGAATTTGTGCGAAAAATCGGCGGTACTCGCTCAAATTAAAGAAGCACTTAGATGTGTAATATACCAGAACAGAGGGCGTAATCAGGGCTATCTATTGCTCGCAAACTTGTATCTGAGTGATTTCAATTTACCAGAGCATTTTGGATTTTCTCATTACAAGCCAGTTTTCGAAAACCCTCTATTTTAATCATGAAATGGTCCTAGACATGCCTAGACATATGTAAAACACTCGTGTTTTACATATCATTTCGGACTTTGGCTTCCAAAAAATTACTTAAGACTTTTTTGGCTTTCAAAAATTACTTTAGGCTTGTGTTTTCTGGAAATTATTTCAGACTTTTCTTTTCAGCAATTACTTCGGACTTTGGCTTTTCCATGTGTACACATTCTCCGTGTGATATAAAAGGCTACCTTAAGACTACAGAAGATTCCATTAATAATGGAATCGAATCGATAATTGAAATTTTCGATTAATCGAATCGAATCGATAATCGATAATCGAAATTTTTCGATTAATGAGTGCGATTAATCGATTTCGATTAATCGAATCGACAACCCTAGTCAGAATACATGGTAGATTTGCAACTGTAATACAATTAGAGGCTCGAAAATATCTTGTTTATAACAGCACAGTTCCCTCTTGATTTAGTACCGTCAAACCTTGATATAACGCCATCTCAAAAAATCGTTCCCGCCTGGGGTCCGACACTTTTTTAAGCTCTCTTCTTGAAAAAAAAATTAGTTCTGGTTTTTACAGTCTGGCCACAAGTATCACAAGAATTCCGATTTTACCGATTGTTTTTTTTAACTAAAAGTTTTTGCCATTTAAAAAGAAAACCTCGGTATAACGCCACCCTTTTTGAAAACAGGTGGCGTTATATTGAGGTTTTGTTTTTAAATGGCAAAACTTGTAGTTTTAAAACAACGATCAATACAATCGGAATCCCTGGGCGCTTATTAGAGGAAATACGGTAGAAAGGTAAAAAAGGTTAAGGACCCTAGGTGGGAACGAACTTTTGGGGGTGGCGTTATATCGAGGTTTGACTGTATAGCTCCCGGGATCGGAAAAATATACACTAAATCAAGAGTTACACTAAATCCTTAGTGAACGATAAACTGTTTAAAGCCTTACTCTGAGTTGTATTGCTTAAAAAGACTATGGTTTTTCAACGCAGCGAAATTTCCAAATTCTTTAAGTTCAAAAATTATTTTATAATGATTTTTATTTGCATCTAAATTTTTTTCTAAATAATCAATATCATCTTCTTAAAAATTAGTGCTTTATTTTGAATCATCTACTAGTCGAGCCCAACTTTGCTTGACATTGCCAGACATCAGAAGAGTTAGCCGACTTTCACTGCCCATAACTATCCAATATCAGATTAACAATTTTGTGCTTTAAGACAAAAAATTATTTTTAATGCAATAAAAAACAATTCGAAAACCATTTTCGGAGTAAAAAAGTGTCCCGCCGATGCTGATTTTTAAAACCATGGTCATTTAGAGTATATTGTGAAATATAGTATGTAGTTCCTAACTAGAAAAAAATAGCAAAGTATTCATTTTCAGTTTGCAGATAGCCCATAGACTTGGCATTTACCCACAAATTTCATGGTCGACAAATTTTCTGAAAAAACACCATTGCCGAGCTATTGCATCATTTGAGTGCAATTCGGCTAATCTAGAGAAGCTTTTACAATTTTAACTCACCGTATATCCTCTAATGAACGGCCCCCATTGTGTTCAAAATCATGTTTGTGGCATTGTATCTTTTACCCATTTTATAAAAAATTCTCTTAGGCAAGTTGCCACCGATTTATAGCCAGTGAGGTGAGCTACAAAATTGTTGGTAATTTACCCGAAAAAAGTATGCAAAAAGGGGTCAAAAACACAATTCCACAAACAGGTTTTTGAATTTAGGGTAGCCGTCTAATAGGAAATATACGGTACTTAAAAAGTTTACAAAATGGAATCACTTTTAAAGCACTGTGACTTAGTAAGTGCCATTCTTTGCAACAGTAATGCTTTATTCATGTCACTGTGTTCACTTTCTGAGTCCCTGCTGTAAGTGGCTGTTTAATTAATTTTTATCTGCACGCATTGAAAAAAAACAATTTCATGGGATTAATTCCCGACAATTTTGTGGTGATTTTGGTTGGCTGCAAAATGAGTGTGTGTTTGCCCTTTTTAAACCTAAGAACAGCCTCATCCAGCTCCCCTTGGTTTGTAAAGCAAGGAAGTGAAGGGTATTTCCTTTTCAATTTGCGATTCATTGAGCACTTACAACTTTCAACACCACTTCTGAGAAAGCGCCCACTAACATTTTTCATGAATTTTAAATTTTTCTGCCAAATGAGGAATTAAACTTTTTTTTTGCTTAAATGGGTCAAATGCCCTTTGTGTGTGTAATGGCAGACCTTATTTTTATGGAGTGTTTTCATTGTTTGCCCTGTTGGTGTCGTCGGTTTGTGGGCACTTTACTAGATTAACTTCGACCATTTGCGGGGAAAACAATTGGTTGGTCCTGGCAATGATGAATTGGTGTGCTGTGAACTTGTTGGTTCATGCAGAAATAAGTTACGGAGAAATACCTGTTGCTAAGTCGTGATTATGCCCCAGACATTATTTGAGTGAAGTGTTCAGGTTGGGCTAATAAAGTCTTTTTGCAAATAATTTATTTTTTAAAAATTTTGCACTCTTCCCCATTGATTGCATTGGCATTCGATGTCTTCGTGTTGATTATTTTTAAAAATTGTTGCATTATCGCGCATTTGGCAATATTCTATGGGTTTTTTTCAGAAAGTGGCTTACATAAGAAAAAAGCGTTTCAATTCTAAATCCATCTGTGAACACAAATACTCGAATTAGGCATTATAAAAAAATTACGATCAAAAGAAACCGTCAAAAATCTTGCAAAATCCTGCATTTTCCTATAAATATCTTTTTTTTGCAATCAGGATGAGTTTGGACAGAAGTCGATATATTTCAAGGAATTGAAGGGTGTGTGCCCTTTACTATTATCATCCAATATAACTAAAATGTAGGATTTTCAACCTATTTATTGGTGCTTTATTTCTTTTTGGTCTACTTTTATTTAAATTCTCTCTTTGAACATAGAGCCAAAAAGAAATTTCGAGAAGTAATTTTCTCAGAATTAAAATACCAGAATACACATTACATAAAAATTGTAAACAATTGTGAATTCTTATGTAAATGTATTTAGCATTCCGCACATTCTTCTTGTTCACATTATATTTCAGCAATTTATCAGTTCTATGCATTATTAATTGGAGATAGCCTGCGAAAAAATTAGCCAAAGAATTTAGCTTTATATATTTAAAATCAAAAAAAAAATTCGAAAATTTGCCAAAATCCCATAGTCATTTTTTCGAACAATTTGGTTGCTATGTGACTGGAAAACCAAATTTTATTTAAAGTTTGAATTTTTAACATCTTGTACTAAAATCTTCCCAAAATTCTGACGAATGTCCATGCATAGTTATAAAATAATTGTACCTAAAAAAATCGACTTACTCAAATTGAAAAAGTCACAATTTTGATTGATTTGATATTACATTAACAAATGTACGAATTTAAAAGTTAAATGAACTGTATCGTACAGTTAAAACTTTTAACTTAAAAGTGACACTTGGAATGTCTGAAAAAAGCAAATTATTAGCTACAGTTTGATGCAAAAATCTTTTGAAAACAGGCGGATATGATACGATTATGATAATACCAAAAAAAGCGCAATTAATTATTCAAACTTGATATAAGGGTAATAAATTAAATATTTCAGCTTTTACAGGCCTTTTACAAGCCGAACCTGGCCAAAAAATTTCAGCGCGTGCCCAGCCCTGGTGTGATGAGATTGTGCGTCAAAAATGCAATGGCACAAACAATTTTTCAAAAATATTAAAAACTTGCAGAAAAAACTCTTGCAATTAATAAAATTTTCAGAAAAATTGCTTCACTCAAAATATTTTTTATACAGTCAAACCTCTATATAACGGCCCTCTAAAAAAAATTAGAGGGCCGTTATATAGAGGTTTTGTATTTTTTAAAAGTAAAATTATTCAAATATTGAAAAACGATCGGCAAAATCGGAATCCTTGCGATATTTGCGACCAGACTGTCAAAACAGAATTTAAAAAAAGCTTTGAAAATCGAGCTAAAAAAGTGTCGGACCCAAGGTGGGAAAGAACTTTTAGGGGGGGGGGGCGGCGGGTAGGGCGTCGTATAGAGGTTTGACTGTACAAATTTTTGAAATCTTGATGAGAACGTTGGTGTGAAAATTCAAAAAAAAAATAAAAAAATTCAAGAATAGAAAAAAAATTAAAAATTTACGAGCTTTTTGAACTTTTTGACTGGTGGTTAACCACAGCCTGGTTTTCTAAGACTTTTTGGCGAATAAAATTGTACTTTTTCAAATTGGCATTTTTGTTAAAATATCAAGAACATCCATAGAATATCTCTTTATAATGCTGTATGGAATTTTAATCCTCCAAAATTTTGTCTGTGATGTTTAATTAAAAAACTTTGTTGGCAGTCTTTGGCAAAGGATGCTGCTGAATTTGATACTTTTGCTGTCGCATGATAACTAAAAGTACATTTCTAGCCATGTATTGGAGCAGAGAGACCACAAATGTTGCCTTTTCTGCTGCAAAAATACTCAATTCTTAAAGGTGTTTATTAATTAAAGTAGTGTAAAGTAGAGAGTGCCAAAAGTCCACACAGGAAGCTGGACTTTCTAAAAACAACCTCAAAGTGTTTTGTGGGATGCTAATTGCTTCCCTAGCCCCAATTCCTCTTCCGCTTCAAGGAAATATAAAATTTTGTCGCCGTCCCCAATTTTATTATCACATCTTCTGGGCGAAATTAATTGTTTTTGAAAGGGGGCACTTGGCAAGCCTTTAATGCATACATAATAGCTGAGGAATGCTGAGGTGACTAAATAGTTAGATAGGAAGAGGCATCCATTCACACAAACAAACATATAAGCTATGTGCTCTCTAATGGCTTGCAACTTTTGTCTAGACTGAGCCAAAGGTATGTGTATTACAAATGATTACGATTCAATGAACATCATGACGCTTACTTTGATGACTGTAGCCAAAATAGGCTAGGCTACAGTTGACGCTCGATATAAGGATACCCCAAAAGTTGATACCTTTTTACCTAATTTTCGTGTTTCTTTTTCAGATCTTTGGTAGGCCTCGCTCGAAATTGTGAAGATTCTGAGTTTTCCGATTGTTTCAGAGGATCACAAAAATTTCGCCGTCCAGAGTCACAAATATCCTCTTCGCATATTGAAATAACAGCCGTATTTCCTCTAATAGACCCGCTAATGGACTCACCCCCCCCCCCACTTTTAGGTCTGTATCTAAAGATGCCTATTGCATTTTTTAAGCCCCATCAGCTTCACCAATATGAAATCTTATTTAAAGGGGCATGCCAGCGTGTTACACTGCAAATTAAAGCAGGGATCAGCAAGTTTTAAGAATCATCCTTGTTTTCACTCGTTCATGTCAAACTTGATATTTATGACGTTATCCTACTTTTAAAAAGTAGGCAGAAAACTTTCGTCGGATCAGGTAGAACGCCTATATAAAAAGGTGATGAGGAAAACAATTCGCTGGTTCCCGCCTTAATTGCAGTGTACCGCGCTGGTATGCCCCTTCAACAAATTAATTTTTGCGTTTTGTTTATTTCGAAGAGTTTGTGTGAAAAAGCTGTAGACCCTGTTTTTTGCTTAAGTTTCAACTAATACTTTTTTTGTTTTTGTCAAAGAAATTAGTTTGACCTTCTTAGAAATTTTTTTAGCTTAGTGATTCCGCACTTTTTGGCTAAGTTTTTGGTTGAGTGAAAAAGGGAAACAATGCTTCATTTTTTACCAGTTCAAATTAACAATTCCTCATTGGTGTTACCAACAACTTGTTTTTGTCTTTTCCGTGTATTCTTGGGTTTTGTCTAGCAACAAAAAGTTCTTTAGAATTGTGGTTCTCCGCCTTTAAAATGACATCTGTTGGCTGGCTGGATGGTTGGCAGGCCAGAAAAGAGATTGTTTAAGTTTTTGTAGAAAAAGATATTTTTCGTTGACTAGAAGTCAACTGTGGCAGTCCATATATAAGTAGTCGTTTTAATGAGCTCAGTTTCAAATTACAAACTTTTGGGATGACTATTGAGTTGACTTGGTTATCCATTTCCCAACCTCATTTCCTTCGCTTTTCTTTCAAAATTTGGAAATTTTGCAAAAAGTATTTTAAATGTGCTCTTAGCTACAGTCAATCCTAAACTTAACAACATTTCCCACAAGTGCGGTCCTCCAATAGCTCCGACACTGTTTACTGTCTTCACGTTTACTTTTTTTCCTTGTTAAGGGTAATGCTTATGCTCGGCGCTGCACATAAAAGATGGGACCAGCAAACTTTTTTAATTGTTCCTTTTCACCAACTGTGCATCAAATCTGGTAATGATCACCTCAGATTTTTTTACAATTAAGATGAAAGCTTCAACAAGCTAGATTTAATCTTTTTGAAGAAGAAAAGTAGTGTTGGTTTCGCACCCAGTCATGCCAACTCTAACGCAAAGATTGTCTCACTTTTGAAAAAAAAATAAGCTTAATCAGAATGCAATCGAGTTTCGATTTAACATTAGCGTTTCGCGGGACTCAGGGTTGCTATCGAATCAAGACTCGACTGTATTTTCAATTTTCATGTGTAAAGTCATTTATAAAAGTTCCAAAAAGATGTCAGACCCATTGCGGGATCGAATTTGAGGAGATATGTTTGAAATCGAGTTTTCTTTTACCGTATTTCTTCTAATAGCCACCCCGGGCGGCTATTAGAAGCAATTTTCGGCAACCTTCAAGTGGTCTGAAAGTTCTGTTTTTATTTACCGTTCAAGCCGTGTGAAAGATTCCTATTAAATTTTTAAGATCCCTGCAGGCCCTTGTTACAACGCTCGAACAGTAAATAAAAACAGAAATTTCGACGCTACTTGCATATACCCCCCCCCCCTCAAATCAACTTTTTTTAAAATGTTTCCAAGCATCCTATATCGACCTAAATCGCAGAAGCTCAAAAAAGACATTATTTTTGAGTTCTGGTCAATAAAAAATCGAGTTTTAGAACCACCGAGAAGTACCCGTTTAGACCATTTTCGAAAGGATTTAAGGCTGTATTAGGGTAGAAATAGACCGAAACGGGGCCAATTTGAACAAAAAGGAAGATGTTGAACATAGCTTTGTTGACTGGGGCCTAACGCATAAATAAACTCTGGTATGCATACATTTTTATGCATCCAGAGTCACTTTCGAGTGATTTGCGTCTAAGGTATGTGGGTGCGCGCATCTCAACCCCAAGCAACCAAGCCCCCTTCGGGGCGCAGGGGGCTTGGTTGGTTAGAGATGCGGTGGTTGTTATAAAATATTTTCGGGAGTATGAACTTTTGATCACTGGAGCTGGGCAAAAATAGTCTCTAAGTGCATTTTTGATCAAAAGTCTTGCTCGGAATATAGGGTCGATATAGGGTGTTTTAAAACACTTTGAAAAAAAGTTGATTTTTGGGAGGGGGGGGGGTATATGCAAGTAGCGTCGAAATTTCAGTAAATAAAAAGCCTGCGTAAAGTTAGGGTGGAGGAGCTTATTAGTGGGAATGCGGTGGTTGTTATAAAATATTTTCGGGAGTATGAACTTTTGGTGTATGAAGTGCATAATCAGCGTCATGACTTTAACAAGTAAGGGTGGTGTAGTAGGCATAATTGGATTTGCAGACCAACACCACTATTGGGAATGTACACACCCCCACCCACCTGTGCCACTCCCATTAATGCTTAATTGAATTCCAAATCATTGGCATTAGTTTTTTTTCTCGCTCACCCCAACCTCTACTACTTCCAATTGCTGCTGCTGCAATTATTCATTCAAAGATTTTGGTTGAAAAATATTTTTTGAGAACTAGTAGTTTTAGTCAAAAACTTGTTGACTAAAATCTGGATAAAAGTTGAGTTCAGAGAATAAGTTCCTTTTTTATTTTTTACTACAGGGTGTGTCAGAATTACGTGCACTTTTTTTCAAATGAGCCTTTTGAGGCATTGTATTTTTCCTTCACATTTTGATATCATCATTTTTTAAAGTTGACCACTCATTTTGTAGCTGACATTCTTAACTACAAAATGAGTGGTCAACTATAAAAAAATATTCATAAATTTTATAGAAAAACACAATGCCACAAAAGGGTCATTTAAAAAAAAGTGCGCGTAATTCTGACACACCCTGTAGTATTTGGAGGGTTCCAAACAGCATAAGGAGCTATAATGGTTGACAAGTATCATTAAAGGTCGTCAACAAACACAAAATGCCATTTATAGCTAGCTATTTTTTAAGTTTCTACCAGATTATTCGCTTGAATGTGCTTTATACGTAGGCAACAGCTTGGGCTGTCTTTTAGGTCACTTTTTATTTTCGTCACATATATTTTAGCATTGAAGTTTTAAAAGTATTTGCATTTTTTGCTCTCAATGTGAACATTTAAATATTTGCTTATAAAAGTTTTTTCATTTACAGACTGTAGTTTTGAAATTTCGCAATTAATTTTCCAAACCAGGGGCCAACAACCAGGCATTTCCTGTTAAACTATCGTTTTTATGCCCTTTAGCGTAATTTTTCAATTGACATCATGTCATCCCTTGAGTTCAAGTATCCCAGCCGATTAAAAGAATGTCTCATTTATTTGTTTTTGTAATTCCTTCCCGGAAGGGTTAAACTTCTTGAAGTCAAAGTAATCATCGACATTAATTAGCATGCTTCCACTCACAATCAAACATTTGATTGATTAATTGGCACAATCATCAAACCAATGCACCATGGCTGCCATTTCAATCTTTCATTCGCTGGTTAGAGTATAGTTTGTAGCTACAAAATCAAAATCCTGCCAAAAAGTTTAACCCAAACCTAAAAAACGAATATGTTTTTTTTTTCTTTTATTTAGGTCGTAAGTGTCTTGTAAGAGTGAAATTTAAAAATAATCTCAAGTTATTTGCGTCAACTTCTTTGAAAATTCAACGACAATATTTTGAAAGGCTAAAGTTTTGTGCAAGTTTGTAGTGTCACGCACTGATGTGTCTCTAAACAGCAACAATAACCATTGGCTTGAACACAATTGAAAAAATTTATTTTTTTAAAGATTTTCTTCCTAAATCTACATTCGAACCTCCCAATAACGATCACCCCCCAATAACGACCACCTGAGGCCGGTCCCTAGGGTGATCGTTATTGGAGGTTCGACTGTAGCAAAAAATCCAAATATTTTACATTTTGGCATTGCTCTCGTGTTCTTTTTTTGGATTGTGCACGGTATGCTAGGTATGTAGATGGCTTATTAAACGAAGGAAGTGCTAAAAGTTGTAATTGAAATCAACTTTGCTTTTGAAATTCTGCAAGTTTTTTGCTTTCTTGCAAGTTTCTTGCTATTTTTTGACGAAAATGTACATTTCTTATTTTGATTTATCTGATTTATTGTAAAATTTTTATTGTTTCACTAAAAAACTACAGAATTTAAGCTCTAACCGGGGTAACTTACAATTTCCAGTTTAGCTGAACCGCATAGGTTTTCGCCAAATTATCTGAAACCGATATCAGAGTAAAAAAACGGCTAACCGAAAACCGAGTACAATGGCTTATTTCCGACAAAAGCAAACCGAAAACCGGGTTTAGGCCAAATTATCGACCGAATGCAAAAAATAAACTGGTCGAAATAAATGTCGCCGCACAAATAGTGTTTTTGCTAAATTTCAGCTTGTTAGACTGTCTACATTCAGTAAAAAAATTACCTGAAAAGCAGGTGTTTTTTCTAATTACTTTTTTCGATAATTGTTACTACTTTTCCCATCTGCCATTCTACTGGAAATCTCATGAAGTTGAGACTAGCCTTTTGTGCAGCTTTCACCTTTAGCTCGTCACTCTAAATTAATTACCAATTAACGGCTTGAATTACAGGGGGTTGAGCAGGCGGATGTTTGCCTTAAGACGCGTTCTGGGTGTCTTTTTCGCACGTACCCCACCTATATTGCCTTTTATCATGAAAGCAGTTGTGTGTGTGCTCTGATTTTGATGCACTTACGACATGTTTTCCACTTACACTCTATTTTGACTCATTTTTTAATTCAAACTAGGAAAAATAAGAAGGAAAAAATTGTGTACATATTCCTTTTTTAGGAAATAATAAATAAAAAAATAGTTAAGCACGCCAATTTTGCACTAATTATTCCGCGAATTGCTGATTTTGTTTTTTCTAATTTGATTATTAAAAATAATAATATTAATATTTTTAAGGTAAATTCAACAGCAAGTCATTTTCTTGGCACATCCATTTCTTTCCTAATTTTATTTCTATCGCTTCATATTCCCTCCATTCCGACCATGTTCCTGAGTGAATTGACAGTTGTGCTGGCCACAGTCCTTTTCTGCAGTTCTGGTCTATTGCAAGTGGCCTCAGCGGCTGCCTTCCTCAAACGCCCCTCGGATGCAGCTACCAGCAACAGCAAAGATGCAACAGTCAGCGATGATTCCCTGCCTCTTCTACAAGGTTAGCAACCATTTAGTCGGCTCTGGTAAACCATTGTTTTGGCTTGAAACAGGGCCTACTACTGTGCATCTATGCATTTCTGATTAGGCACATCTAAAAAGGATTGAAAATAAATAGGCCCTAATGTTTTTGGTGAAACACATTGGAAATACCATAACAAACAAGATGTAAAATGACGTTTTGTTTGGTGGGGAAATGCGTCAAGGAACTGGGTGTTGAAGGGGGAGACTGGCAACATCATAATGCTAGACTTGCTATTATAAATCATATCTTTTGACTTTTTTGACTCCAAGTTTTTTGCTTGACAAAACAAATCATGGTTTATCGAGCCAAACAAATGACTCGGGCCTAATTCTGGAATATGGCCACGAATCATTTTGCCTGGGCTTTTTTTAGTTGATTTTTGTAGAAAAATTTGAAAAAATCAGCTTAGGGGATCAAGGGAAATGACAGGGGAAAACTTTTGGATCTTGATCCTAAATGCTCTAATACTGGCTTAAATTAACTGAAACAGCTGAAAAGAGCAAGAATGCAACCAGACAATAAAAGTAAATCATTACATTTGCAGAGAGTGCATACCTTCCTCCTCAATTGGCCGCTTATGACATGAATTCCCCACAAGTTGTCTACAGGAGAGGTAAAAAACAGAGAAATATAAACAATGCTAACTAGATTAATCTAATTTGCAGAGCTTGAAGACCTAGCAGACCAACCCCACAGCCACTACAGAAAAGAGCACAGACATTTGTGAGGTTTGGCAAACGGGCACAAACCTTTGTTAGATTCGGCAAACGTGCACAGACCTTTGTTCGCTTCGGATAATATTGATTAGGTGAGAGTTGTAGAAGCAGGCCATACTCACTTTTTGCTAACTATATATCATTTAGACCAGAAGAAAAAGACGACCACCTTTGCTCTGGCTTTTCAACCAACTGTCCACTTCTTCGAGTTAGTGCGGGAGAGATTTCACCTACAGTTAATTAATGCATTCTTCACCTATTTGTTGTATTTTTTCTGTGAACTCATAAGAAAAACACTTTTCAATGAGATCTATCTAAATGGCAGTAATAAATGATTAATTTGTGTAAAAATTTACATGTTGTGTTTGGTAAAGCTCGGTTGCTAACGAAAAAATACGCCAGTTAAATGGAGAAGGAGATAAATTGTAGTTAAAAAGAACGTCAGTACAAGAGTCAATGTAAGCCTAATTTAGGCGCGTGTATTCATAGCCATTCATAGGGTCAGCAAAAGTTAAACAAATTTTCGAAAAAAATTGATTCCAGTACCAAAGTTAAATAATTGGATAAGAATTAAGGATCCATTAGGGGGTACATCTATAGTGCAGTGGGTTTTCTGTAGCTGCATTCATACTCCCGCGGGTCACGGTCACGGGTCAAAATTTACTTATAAATTTGAAATGACCCGCGGGTCACATTTTTGGAGTCGCGGGTCACAGGTCACGGTGCAAAAGTGGCGGGTCAATTTTATCAAGCCAGATTTTTGACCTGAGGGTCAAACTTTTTTAGTTGCGGGTCAAAGTCGCGGTGCACCCGTTTTTGACCCGCGGGTCACTAGGTCGCGGGGCAATGTTTTTTGCATCATTTTGATTCTCGTGTTATTCGTGTTCATTTTTTGTGAAAATAAAACAAATTATTTGTAGGCCCCATTAATGTGTATGTGTGTTTGGATTGATGAAAAACTTATATTATTTTGGTTATTAAGATAGAAGATGGTCAAACAGAAATTACGCAAAACCACGAGGTCATGGACGACCACAAAGAATTTCTGATCGAGCTGGTGGAGCAGAAGCCTGTTCTGTGGGATCCGACTAACGCTGACTACCCTAGCCTGAGCAAGAAACAAACCGAGTGGCTGGGAATCAATAAATCTTTCCAGGATACCTATGCAAGCATGCAATTCGGAGGTATGAAACAAAATTATTGTAGACATATTCTGATGTTGTTTCAAATTGAGTTCCTCTTCTAAAGAAAACGTGGGAGAATATTTTATCAACGCACACATCGACGCGTCGCCGAATAGAAGAAAATCTGGAGATGGAGCTGAAGATGTGGAGCCGGATTCGAAATTTTGGGAAGCCACTGCCTTTCTCCGTTCTATCAATACATTCTCAGACCACCAGTAAAAGCTAGTAATTTAATACAATTTTATTGACTACTTAAAGTTTAGGATTCGGGCGACAAATGTTACGTCACTGCCACCAAACAAGCAAACGATTTCGAGGTCTCCTGCCAATAAGAAGTCTAAGTTAGATCCGGAATTTGAACGCCTTATGCAAGCTCTCGAAAACAAAAAAAGATGCCTCCTTTATCTGTTGAAGTAGCTGAACTGTTGAATCAAGTGGAAGATGGCGGTGACAAGAAAACGCTTCTAAAGTGCAAAAGTTGTCCTCCTCTTCAAAAATAAAAATTCACCATATTAATTCAGAAGAGCTTCGTGAGTTCATCAGCAAGTGGGAGGAGCAAATGTTGGATATGACACCAGATCGATCTCGAGAGTCCTTCAGCACTAAGCAAAAGAAGTCTGTCACTGAAATGAGCTTTGATGAGTTTCAATCTAGCTTGCATGATTAGTCTTTGAAGTGTGTTAATGTTTATGGTTATTTGTTCGATAAAGTTTTTTCATCCTTTTTATTGACGGTTGCTGTATATTTCCTTTGACCCGCGTGTCTATGACCCGCGGGTCAAGCTCATGAAAAGATCCCCCAGTTATGACCCGCAACTTTTGACCCGCAAGTTTGCACCGTGACTCTGAAAAAGTGACCCGCGGGTCAGGCTAACGGTGCAAAAGTGGCGGGTCAAATGATGACCCGTGACCCGTGACCCGCGGGAGTATGAATGGTGCTTGTAGGTTATTCATAACTACCTTAAGTTCGATTCTAGCCCTATGTTAACGTATTTATCGGCTCACAACCAGAGGTGATTGGCTCTCCCATGCTAATTGCGCTGTGCAACCGTAAATCAAAAATCAAGTTCCAACCAGTTGTAGGAGTTCTTATAGCTTCGCCACATAGTCGTTTGGTCTTCTCCAATCGGGCCAGTTCTTGAAACATTTTATTTAAAAACCGTCTTTTTTCACTTATGATTTTCACTTACCGTGAATGTTCTAATAGCTCACCCCTCTCTAATAACTCACCCCCTCAGCTTTGATGACCTAAATATAAGCCCAGACGAAATATTTTACATGCCGTTTGCATTTCATTAACTTCCACGAGCTCTACAAATTCCACTTTTAGATTTTGGCTGAGCACCAGATAATCTCGAAATCGACCTCAAATAGTCCGATTTTCGAGGGATTGAAAAATCATTCACCCAAACGGCTGGTCAGGTAAATCGACAGAATTGCGCCCCGTCAAGAGATACAAGAAGTTTAAGTTTTTTGAAAAATTAATTATGTATCGCAAAAATTTTTCGCGTCTTCTTAATTATGATCGAGTAATCAAAATAGCCGATGTTTACCGAAAAACTGTAGGAATTTATTTTTTTCAAGTTTACTCAACCTAAAGCTAAACAATTAAAAAAGAGCAACCAGCTCATATGACTTCAGCACTGGTGTACAACTTTAAAAAAATGAGCATATCAAAAAAAAATATGGACAGAATCAGTTTAAGTGGCAGGCAATATCACTGGTGTGTGCGATGGAATATCTGAAAAGATCATCAAAATGCATGGGAGCAACACAGCAACACCGGATTGCTAAGTTAGACCACAGCGAATTTTCACCAATCGTTCATGTGCTTTCTGTGAAATGTTGAGTGGTGGGAAGACTGGGCAAGCAGTGGCTCTTCAAATATAGATAGGCGGCTATGGAGAAGTAGGTGTGCAGAGCATCTAAAACTGGGTGGTAAGCTTCAAGAAAACATAGTTTAAAAGAGCAACCAGATGTGGAGTCCTCGTACTTGCTGAATCCACCTATTAAATCGTCTTGAGTTCTCTAAAAAATTATGGCAGCTAGGCAATGATCTCAATATCTACCAACCATAAGAAATGATCTGACGGAAGTTTCATTGACTAGGTACTGAGCATTGAGCATCTGAATATTTTTAAGAGGTGAAAAGAGATGAAGAAGGCAATAAAGAAGTACAGAGAGTGTGGCACCCAGCCAAAAAGCATAGCAACTATCATCAGGTTTGTTGGTGCGACCATGAAAGCCATCTTTCTGTTTCATGATGGCCCAATTTTTCAGCCTTTCAATTTGTGCTTCTGAAACGTGAAAGATTAAATGGCTTAGAAACAAAAGTTTTGATAAATAAAATTACTGGTAAGCACTGAAAAGTCCCACAAACAGCCGAGCATTGAAAGTGAGGCTATGGCACAATATGTTGAACCACCTGGAAACCGCCAAATGTATTTTTCAATATTTTGAGCTTTCAGAGTTTAGATCGCAGAGTTTACCATGGCTCTCGCAGAAAGGTCCTTGGCCAATACCTCCATCATAGTTGACACTACTTTGGATAAAAGACCTAACTTTAACCACATCAATAAACGAAAAATCGTTGAGGATGTAACAGATGGCGACTGCGCAAAAAACAAATCTCTAAAAACTAATGGTCAAAATGACAAAATGCGGGATGAAAGTAAAGAATACCATATCATTTTCGGAGTTCTGGTATCCGAAGGCACAAAACTAAAAAAAGTGAAATACAATGCTTCCGAGAAATCCATATGATATGCAACCTGCCATCATTCTTTTGACACAGTCTAATTCCATTTAGAATGGATGGTCTGTCCACACCTAAAAGCAGAATATGATAATTTAATAGCTTGATAAAAAAAGGCTAAGAAAGGCGCACCTTTCAGGTCATCCCAAGAATCAACAAACAACAGAGCTGAAAAAAAGATTGCTCAAATGAATCCTCGTCTCAATATACCTACAGCTGTGTAGGTCTGAGCAATATGAGATGACTCATAACAGTTAGAAACACCGTCTGGTGTTGGACAATTATTGGTAGTGTTAATGGAGCCTCGGAATCCACCTGATTCAGCAGAAAAATCTGAAGCGTGAGAATGAAATTTAAAAAAAAAAAGTAGAAAAATTACCTGCAGAAGAAGTGATCTGCAACTGATAGATCCAACTTATAATTTCACTTTTTTCTTTTTGTGGTATTGATGCGTCAAGCTTGTTCAGAATGTCCAAGCTCGAAATCAAAAAGAAAAGCACTGTGGGTCTAAATGTTTGAAATGTTATGTTGAGAAATCATACAAATTTTGCTCACCGACTGTTTTGGAAACTAAAAACAAAAACACATTATCAGCATTTATAAAGTCTGTTGGACTGACTTACCCGACATATGCAGATGGTAAGATCGAAAGGCATTTGTTAATCAGTCGCAAGTGCTTTTTGACCTTAACATGGGGTCAGACTACTGTGTGAAAACCTCACCAAAGTCTACAACTCACCAAAAAATCTTCAGTCACCATTAAAAGTTTGGAGCTCCTTGAAGCAAATTGAATAAAGGAACCGTATTTACGATACCTGCAGCAGGTAACCTGCTAGACCAAATTCTAAAGGATAATAGAGATTTTCAACGAAAATTTGTCTTGTAGCAAACTTTTCATTAATTGCAGTGCCACAAAGTCTGCTTATTTTAAAATAAATATTAGAATTTTTCAGTTTGTGACTGGTAACAAATTAGGCGTGCGTCGAGCTACTTTGGCTTCTATGATACACTTTTTAGTAATCCTGTCGGTAATACTGATTCTGTAGCTGTGGAGTAGGTCATTTTACCGCGAACTTAGTTCTGAAAGAACAAGGCCGAGTATACAGTAGTTTAAAGCGGCATGGTCACCTGTTACAATTTTGTCCCCGCCAATTCGAAAAAATTTTCCGACCCGTTGAACTTCTGTACAGATTTTTTGCCGCTATTCCATTTTATTCTCGGAATCATGTCTAAGGTAAGTGCGTGCGCGCATCTCTAACTCTCAAGCCCCCTGCGCCCCGAAGGGCCCCGAAGGGGGCGCAGGGGGCTTGGAGTTGAGATGCGCACACCCACATACCTTAGACACAAATCACTCGAAAGTGACTCTGGATGCATGAAAAGCATGCATACCAGAGTTATTTATGCGGTAGGCCCCAGTATTCAAAACTATGTTCAACATCTTCAATTTTTCGGCGGAGAAGGGTCTCCCCCCTCCTCCGACTTTTGGCTTCGAGCCAGAGGTTCAGTCATCCAAAAATTCTGCCTTCGCCTCCACAGAGTCCTGGCTCAGGCATAACCACCTCGGAACCCACCCGGATGGCCCTTGAGAGGCTTTTGAGTACTTATGTATTTGGGTCCTCCACAAGTTGCTGGGTTTGACGTGCCTTCAAACGTATATATTAAGTGGTGGACCCCAAGTTGCTGGGTTTGAGAGTGCCTTAAACCCTTTTTTATTAGTGGCCCCTGTTTTGTCCCTTCCCCTCCCAATACAGCCCTTGAACCCTATTTAAATGGCTTTTCTGGTCCTTTTATGGCAAAATTATTACATAAAAATGGTTTTTGAGTGCATATAAAAAAGTTGTTTTTGGGGGGGGGGGGGAGTACAATGGAATAGGTCATTATTTTTGGGCGGGGTACACTGGAATAGCTTTTTGGGGGGGGGGGGGGGGGGGGGTTACAATGGAATAGAGCCGATTTTTTAGTTTGGCTTCTAACAAAACTATTCCTACAATTAAATACTAGGACTTGTTTTGTTAGAAACCAAGCTGAAAATCTATACATAAGTTCAGTGATTCGAAAAATTTTTGAATTGGCGAGGACAAATTCAAAAACAGGTGGCCATGCCCCTTTAAAAACATACTTTCCAACTCTTTGCTAAATGGAGCTTTTTTATTTGAGTTGCTTCAACCTTTCTTATGATCAAGGTTTGAAAATGTCAATTGTGTATTTTTAGCAACGATTACCTGGTAAAGTAGGAAATAAACAATGCCGTGGACAAAATATAAGCCCTGAAGCAGTTTGGAAAGCACAAGTGAGTGAAAACCACACTACCACACTTCTGTCTCATAAAATCATTCTGCATTTCAGTACGCGAATTTTCAAGGACATATTGAGAGCGCGAAATTTGAGAAAGAAGGCAGTGCTGCAGCCTAATTGTGATCTTTTCGCTGCTGGCTTAGAAATACATGATCCGCTCGATCCGAATTTCTTCAAGCAGTTGCAAGATGAGCATGATTATTACTGGCAGAAGCCAAGTCATATTCACAAGCCAAAGGATGAGGTCAGTGAAACAACAATTCTGTAATAATACAATTGTACCGTTTAGGATCACCCGCTGTACAAACCTCAAAAGTGCTTTTTGTTTGATGGGACGATTGAGCTGGCGGATGGGGTTGATGAAGCTTGCGCAATGACGAAGTCGATACCAGCCCAAGCTATCCCAGATAGTGTATATGCATCTCTTCCGAATGATTTTTTGCCCGATGATTTCGAGAAGCAAGTTGCTGATTGCATTATGCATGGAGAGCGCTATGTTTGTTCTTATAGTAGTTTACCCGCAAATAATAACGTTAAATCGTCAGGAGGGCACAATGGAGAAGTTACCACGGAGGCATGATCCTATTCTCTTTTGGGTGGTGCAGCCATCTCTTTATGGATCTCCAGTGGATACAAGAAAGTGTGTTTTAGTCTATGGCATAATACTCAAATAAATTTGATTTTTAGTCGAGCAATCCTATCTGATCTGTACCGGAAAGTGCTTCTCCTATCTGCACTCAAGGGGAAAAGTCTGTTCGATTTGAGGTAAGCCCTATAATTTGCTTCGGCTCTTAAATTTGGTGGTTAGGTGTGACCGAAATGCTCCAATTAGTGCTTATCTCCCTGCCAGCAGCTCCGGAATTCGAGAACCGTTGGTCTTTCGCCTGCAGCCACACATGATTGTCCATGGTCAGAAACCTGCTTCTCCTATTGCCGATGCCGCAGAAGTTGAAGCTACAAAGTAATATTTTTGGTAAAATATCGATAAGCCCCCTGGAATGGATTTTTTTCGCCAATTTTTCGCAATATTCGTTAATTTCCAAGCCAAAAGTTTTTGGAAAGTCTTCCCTGACACCAAAATCTTGTTTTGATTTCAAATCCGTTGAGATCAGATCGAAATGATGTTTCTGAGCTGAGATAGAGCTATTTGGAATGGATAAGCCAGAAATTTCTCACCACTTATCTAAATTTGTGGATATCTCAAATCAGAAACATTATTTCGATCTGATCTCAACGGACTCGGATTCAGGACAAGATTTTGGTATTAGGAAAGACTTTTTAAAAACGTTTGCCTTAAAAATTGACGATTTTTGCTTAAAATTTGAAAAAATTCATTCAGGGTCGCTAATCGATCCGTCCATATTTTTGTTCAAAATACATTGATCAGTTCCTCGATAAAGTTACTTAAATCGAGCCAGCTTGACGCACCGATCCGGTGTGCAACGTCAATATCACGTTTTTGTGCGCACTTATCATTTTCTCTTTTATCTAACCAGGTCTTACCGCTATCGTACTAACAATAGACTGCCCAGCGATTGGGTACACATTGTGATTGGGTACAGCGGTTGGGTACAATTGTGATTGGGTACAGCGGTTGGGTACAATTGCGGTTGGGTACAGCGATTGGGTACAGTTTAAAAATTAGTTTTCAATTTATTTAGTCCCACCGCATGTTTTTTGGAATTTTTTCACTTAGGCTTAGCCTTAAGTGCAAGGTAGACCAGTGCTCGATAGGACCGTTACCACGCATTTGGGCACATCGCATTTGGGCACCCGCATTTGGGCCTCGATTTTAAAGTTCCATATTTTGAAATTATAAATTGAAATGTATCAATATGTTACTGTTTTATAATAAAATTTGTATTCATTTCAGGTCCGAATACTTTCCATCGAAAATTTTGACTTTTCTAGATTTTTTACCTGCCTGCCTTCGGCAGGCAACCTAATTCAATAGGAAGCCCCTTTGGGGGTACATGGTCCGGATAAGGGCTGACCCTTTGGGGTACATGGTACGGGATAAGGGCTGACCCTTTGGGGGTACATGGTATGGGATGCGGCCCAAATGCGTGTCAACGAAGCGGCTTAAGGTCAAACGTCCGTGGCCCGAAAAATTGACAAATTTTAATTTATAATTTAAAAATATAGAATTTTAAAATCGGGGCCCAAATGCGGTGTGCCCAAATGCGGGTGCCCAAATGCGGGTGCCTAAATGCGGTGTGCCCAAATGCGTGGTAACGGTCCTATCGAGCACTGGTCTACCTTGCACCTAAGGCTAAGCCTAAGTGAAAAAATTTCAAAAAACATGCGGTGGGACTAAATAAATTGAAAACTAATTTTTAAACTGTACCCCATCGCTGTACCCAACCGCAATTGTACCCAACCGCTGTACCCAATCACAATTGTACCCAACCGCTGTACCCAACCACAATGTGTACCCAATCGCTGTTTTACCCTAACAATAATACTGCACAGTCATCAGAACTTTTAATGGAGACACATGGATATAAAACCAGTAGCCTCTATGCTTGACCTTAGCGTAGGAAAAATTTGTGAAAAATATTTTTTCTGTCCGCTTTTGGCCTTTTCTGCCCGTTTTTTTGCAACTGAATGAAATAACTAAAATTTGTTACAATTTTTTTATTCTGGGCCATCTTGGTATACAAAAAATTTTCACTAATCTGAATTCATCAACAGAATTTAAAAAATACTCTTACAAGCGGTTAGCTTTGTTATCTGTCTGATTTCAGCCTCTTATCAGAATTTGGGGAAAAAAACCCTGAGTGCAATAAATAGTCGTATCTCAGCATCCAGGCATCTTTTCGAAATTCTGTTAACAGATTCAGATTTCTGAGGAAATTTTGCATACCAGGGTAGCTCAGAATAATTTTTTTTCACCACTTTTGGTTATTTTTATTCACGTTCGAAAAAGCGGGCAGAAAAGAGTCGGGAACTGGACATTTAGCAATATTTTTGAAATTCGTCTACGGACATTTAGCAAATTTTTTCGAAACAGCCAAATCATACCGAAAAATTCTGCTAAGTGTCCGTGGACAAGTTTTAAAAATTCTGCTAAATGTCCGGTTTCCAAAAGTCTTGTCCAAAATCTGTCCATGAAATAGAAAAGAAGTTAAAAATTGTTATGAGAAATCACATACATCTGAATTTTTGATTGGGTTTAGATTCTAAAATTAACACAAATTCTCGTTTCACTAAACAAATGAATCCCATTTCAGGAATTTGAAAGTGCCTCACGTCTATCCAATTTCGCCTCTAGTTGATTTGAAGGAGGAGCATATCTACAATGATTCTACTCTACTCCCAAGACAGTTCTGTTCTGATTTGCATATTAATTCAGTGTTCTCCACTCGTGTTCAGGATCAAAAATATCCTTGGACTCAGTTAGTATTTTTAATTGGTCGATTTTTATTTCGATGATTTTTAAGGAGCAGAATGCTGCAAATGCGGTCTTGAATGCATTTTGCGCTGCTCTTGCTGAAGCTACAAAGAAAGACATGGGCATTCCAGGACTTAGCACTGTGGGCGTGTTGGACAAACCAGTAACTGTCAAGTCAGTACAATTGGTCAATGGCAAGTTGGGTTAGTCTTTTTGAAATGCTGTAATTTAAAAAGACCATACTAGTGCATCGGTACGTGACAATTCCCTGCCGGGGCCAATCCCTGCCGCGCCAATTCCCTTCTGGGAAAATATACGGCTAAAGTGCCCCTGCCGGTTTTCACTCATAAAAGGTTCAAAGTGCTTTTTCGGGTGTTTAGCATCTGAAACGTGCAGAAAACATGTTTTTAGGGCCCGGTCGACTATTTTTAGACAAAAAAAATTGACCGGAAATTGACTTTTTGCCCTGGGCGATTAATGTAAAGGGTATTGGAGGCCCTCCAGTGAAGGGACCTGAATTGTCTATTTTTTATTCATTGTTGCCCCCTGCGCTCCCGAAGAGGGCTCAGGGTGCTTGGTGAAAATGTATAGAGACTCTCTACATTTTTAGAATACTGAGATTATTTGCGATAAATGGTTACAGGAATAGTTACGAAGGTCAAAATAGTTACAGGCTGTAACTATTTTTCAGATGCTAAAAAATTTGTAACTATTTCCCGTAAATAGTTACAAAAGCTCATCTCTGATAGAAAGACTATTTTGGCCAAGTTCTAGTGAGAAAAACAAGTAATAAATAAAAAACAGGCAATTCAGGTATCCTCCAGTACCCTCTACATTAATACCCAGGGCAAAAAGTCAATTTTTGATAAAAAAAAAAAGTTCGATTGGGCCCTTAAAACATATTTAATACACGTTTCAGATGCTAAAACACCCGAGAAAGCACTTTAAACTTTATTTTGAGTGAAAACAGATTATCCACTTTAGCCGTATATTTTCTGGCAGCGAATTGGCGCGGCAGGGATTTGTCTCCGGCAGGGAATTGTCCAGCAGGGAATTGGCCCCAGCAGGGAATTGGCGCGGCAGGGAATTGTCCGTGGCCGCTAGTGCATTGCCAAGAACTAGTGCATTGCTAAGCATGCTAGTGCATTGCCAAAGGATACACTTGCCAAAAGAGTCCCGAGAGACATAGGAGAAAGGAAAAAAGGAAAAAGTTTTTGAGGTTTTTGAAGTGTTATTAAAATTTGTTACACCCTATACTTTAATGCGCTAGTATGTTTCTTTAAAGGGCATGCCCACGCTAATAAGAGGTGGTGCCCGGGAGTACAATTTTTTTCTAATTATTGATCTTCTGTACAGATTTCAACTCGGTTTCTAACAAAAGAAGGCCTAGAATTCAATTTTAGGCATGGTTTTAATTGAAACCAAGTTGAAAAATCCGTACAGAAGTTCAATGATAAGGAAATAATTTTGAATTCCCGGGCACCACCTCTTATTAGCGTGGGCATGCCCCTTCAAGAGGATAAATTGGTTCAAATCCAGATATGGCGATTGTGCAGCTCAATACTTTGGACTTCAATAATACAAAAAACGACATCAAAAATATGATTTGGTTAGAGAAAGGTTTGTTGTGCAATTAGTTACTGGGCGTAATCATTCATTTTCAGCTGCTCATCTCTACACACCGAAACCGTTCTTTGAAAACATGACCGATGTGGTGGATCTGAACTATGATACTGTCAAAAAATTTGTCAGCTTTCTTCTCTATCGTTAGAAATTATTGGTATATGCTGTTGATGATAGTTTGTCCTCTTGTATTGTGTAATAAAAGTTATGTGTGCATAATTGTTTGTTTCGAAGGGTAGCCACAATAGAGGTTGGGTGTGTAGGGACCGAATTCCGACAGGATTCTTGTTTCATAATAACGGTAGCTTTCAAAATCTCGGTATCATGTCTTAATTTTTTATAAAGGTGAAAACCCCGTTTCAGGGGGAATACCCAAATCGAAAGGATTTATATTATTTCTCGTTAAAATAAACAGGAGGGACCAGGAAAACTTCTGAGTGTGATTTACATCACTATCCACGGCGTGTCAAACACGTCAAATGACCAAATCGGGCTTGGCGTTCTGTTTTAATGAAAATTCAAAATTAGGTGCTACTGGCTTATACCCCCCCCCCCCAAAAACAGCTACTTTCTTATACCCCCCCAATCCTCGGACCTACTGGCTTATACCCCCCCCCCCCAAAAATCAAGATTTTTGGGAGTGGTCAAAACATATTTTTAAGCAATAATTTCGCCATAAAAGGTCCAGAAAAGCAATTAAAATAGGGTTCAAGGGCTGTATTGGGAGGGGAAGGGACAAACAAGGGCCACTTCTATAGTGCCTATAAGTACCAAGAGTATTAATTCTCTTAGCGTTGAAGTCACTTTCAAACCCAGCCACTTGTGGTGCACGTAAAAGTATAAGGACTCTAAATGATCGGACCGATCAGCCGGGTGGATCCCGATGGTTGTCGTGTAAATTTTGGACGGCTGAGCCTCTGGCTCGTAGCCCCAGGCCTGGAGGGGGGGGAACCCTTTTCGGTCGCAAAATCAAAGATTTCAACTCGGGCCGTGGCAAAAATAGACTCTATATGCATTTTATGATCAAGTGTACTTCTCGGAATCATGTCTAAGGTAAGTGCGTGTGCGCATCTCAACTCCAAGCCCCAAGCCCCCTGCGCCCCCGAAGGGGCTTGGGGGCTTGGAGTTGAGATGCGCACACGCACTTACCTTAGACATGATTCTGAGAAGTACACTTGATCATAAAATGCATATAGAGTCTATTTTTGCCACGGCCCGAGTTGAAAAACATGGTAAAGCAGCTAAAAAAAGTGGCCCCTGTATTATTCCCTTCCCCTCCCAATACAGCCCATAATCCCTTTTAAACTGCTTTTCTGGTCCCTTCATGGCGAAATTATTGCATAAAAATGGTTTTTAGACACTCCTAAAAAAGTCGGTTTTGGGGGGGGGGGTATATGACAGTAGGTCCGATTTTTGGGGGGGGTATAAGAAAGTAGCTTTTTGGGGGGGGGGGTATAAGCCAGTAGCGTCCAAAATTATTTTTCATTTTTTAATACCATTGACAAAAATATGCTCAATTTTATGCACTAAATATTCATAAGATTGTTTGTTATAATTTCTATGAATACTTCTTGTCTAAAAAGTCTGCTTCGAATTCAATTTCCCCTATTTAATATTTTTCACCAGCAGAAAGCTGGTGAAAAATACTACAAAACTGTAGGACAGATTATTTTTTCCGGGAGAAATCACTGAGAACGAGCTATTTAAAGTTGGCGAGCTGACTCTGCCAACCGCCAATTCAAACTTCTATTTGTTCAAAATCTTTGAATTTCTGATAAAATTAGGTAAATTTTTTCACCAATCGATAGAGCGATTCCTGGGCAATCCACTGATTTAAAAATAGCTCATATAGGACACATATAAGCATGAGTTACAAATAAGAATACAAAGTTGAGAAAATATGAGAAAGTTACTACAAATTTAATCGTGTTCAAATTTTTGTCTTGACTAGAAAAATGTCGATTTGGTGTTTTGACCGATTTGACACGCCGTGTATCACTCCCAAATTGCCTTTTTATTAAACTGTATCCGTAGAACGTGATAAAGTAATTAAGGCAGTGATTATGCATATAATTTTTAAGCGCTGCTTACTAGAACTGATTTTTCAGGAGTGTTGAAAAAGTAGTCGAAAAGTAGCCTAGAAAGTAGTCAATTGTTTACAAATAAAAAAAATTTGCTGTCGATGTTCAATAGAGTCGTTTTTAAAACGTAAGTTCCTCAATATTACCGACAACCCTTACTGGAGCGCCTGACGATTGAATTTAAAAACTGACTAGATATGCTGATGTATACATTGACGATACAGTTGTTTACCGTATATTCTTTATTAAAGGCCCCGGGCCTTTATTTTTCAACCTTCGAAAAATCCGGAAATTGTAAATCAAAAATGGTTCTAACTCTGAAATCCTGGTCAAAAATCTAGGGGGGGGGGGCTTTTATTAGAGAGGGGGCCTTTAATAGAGAATATACGGTATACAGGGTATGTCAAGAAATCCCCTGGTTTTGAAATGGTCATAACTTTTTTCTAAAAAAAATATTGTCCGCGAGAAAAATCAATTGGTGAAAACAGAATTTTGAAAATTGCTCTGTAAAACAGGATATGACCATTTCAAAACCAGGGATTTGTTAATCATAAAAATATTATATTTCATATCGACACTACGGTCCCAAATAGGGACTATTTCCTATTTTGGGACCAAAGTCGAGTATAACAACGCGCTCGCCGCTATCCAAGACGCGACCAACGCCTGGAAAGCGGGTGCAATCGAGCGCATTCCTACGACCACTTTCAACTTCATTTAGGCTTGAAATCATTTTTTTGGTTCTGGGGAACGATAATTTTGAAATTTAGAAAACTTATATAAAACAACATTAGCCAAGTTCCTGGGTTTGACATTTGTTCAAATACTTAGAGCGAAGTTTTTTTTGATCTTATTCAATTATTTGATCACATATTTTATTTTCACAAAACATTTTTTTTAATTTACCTGCAGATGTGGGTCGCTGGAAGCCTTCTGTAGGGACATCTAACAATGCCTCTATTTCCACTTTCACCATTTAATATACCAATATTAGTTGTCGAAATGGCTGACAATAATTCGAGACTTCTATTTGAACCCGAAATAAGAAAATATCAATACAGTTGGATTATTCACGAACCACTCTTATCGCGTCATGAAAAGAATGAGACTAGACATGAAATGTGGTTGTGAGAAATGTGTCTCTTGGTCCCTTTTCGGGACTAATGGAACTTTGGCCCTATCCCTTAATGGGGTTTTTTTTGCCTTGGTCCGCCCTCTTGTTGTTTTTGGGAGTTTTTAGGCTAAGACTCAGGCAAAAGTAGGCCAGCATATGTTATGACGAGCTTAATCATGAGTCTAAAATACGTTTGAGTCTGTCCTGACATACACAGGCCAACCTTACCTGAGCCTGAAGCCTAAAAATCACAAAAAAAACAACAGTGGGGACCAAGGCAAACAAAACTCCCCCCCCCCATTGAGGGATAGAGCTGGAACTTTTAGGGACTATTTTTAGTCCGATTACCGTATTTCCTCTAATAAGGCCACATGGGGCTCATTTTTCAAAAACCCCAAAAATCAGAAAATTTGAGGTCGATCTCAAGATTTTCGGGTGCTCAACCAAAATACAGTCAAACCTCGATTTAAAGGGCCTGACCTCTTCCTACTCGGTGGTCCCCCGCCAATTCAAAAATTTTCCCTCGATCATTGGACTTCTGTACGGATTTTTCCGCTAGGTTTCTAACAAAACTAAGCCTAAAATTTGATTTCAGGCCTAGTTTTGTTAGAAACGTGGCGGAAAAATCCGTACAGAAGTCCAATGATCGAGGGAAAATTTTTGAATTGGCGGGGGACCACCGAGTAGGAAGAGGTCAGGCCCTTTAAGGACACTCGATTTAAGCACCTCTGTCTTTGGGGTCTTTTGGTTTTGGTTTCTTACTTTTTAGTATAATTAAACCTCGATTTAACGACACTCGATTTAAGGACAGCAGTTTGGCCGGTCCCTAGGCTGTCCTTAAATCGAGGTTTGGCTGTACAAAAAGCGGAATCGATAGAGCTCGTGGGAGTTGAGAAAACGCAATAAACAGATGTACAAAATATTTTTTCTGGCTGAGATATAGGTCGTCAAAGTTGAGGGTGGGCCTTATTAGAGGAAATATGGTAGTCCTTTTTCAATAAGGAAAAGGCTAAAATTTCACCCCTGCTACCGATTCTGTTTTAGATTTTGGATGTTCACCCGAAAATCTCGAGATCGACCTAAAATTTTCCTGATTCTGGGGGATTGAAAATAGACCGACCAGTAGTTCTATTAGAGGAAATACGGTACGCCGACTCTAACGCCGGACTCCTAAACGAGCCATAAGGAGTGTCACCCAAGGTGTTTCACAAAGCTTATTTTCTAAGACCCATACATTTTTTCAAAATAATAATTGTCGAAAAGCTGGCGTTTCATTTGATTTTTTTAAATGCTTTTTTAGTTTGTTTGGTAAGAATTTATTTTAACGCCTAACCTCGTAATACTAGGCTCGTTTTCGCAGCTACACTGGAACCTTGACAGCTTGGCACCCCGATTACTGGCGTCGTCGAGACACTCCAGGGTTGTTTCCTGCCACGGTTATTTTAGTAAAATGGACCTCCATAATTGGTCACCCTATAATTGGCCCTTTAGCTAGGAACCGGAGTACTGACAGGTTTTCAACTGAAAAGTTTCTTGATATTCACAAAAATATATTTGAAAAAATGTGGAGAACGAAATTTTAGTGCTTAACTTAGGTATCTCAGTCATCATGCTTGGGCGTATTTGTTCGTCTGCAATTGTGAGAAGCAAAAGTGCGTTGCAAGGCCGAACCATCATGACGTCTAATCCAAGAAACATCGGAATTCCGTTTGTGATTGATAATGATGGCCGAGTGGAGCGAACGTAAGTTGTATTGGCAGATCATCGTGGGCCAATGGCTGTACATACTTTTAAAATTTTTTAGATATGATGTCTTCTCTCGATTGTTGAAAGAGCGAATCATCTGCGTTATGTCTCCGGTTGGTTTGCAACTTTGAAAAATCCACGAATGTTAAATTTATAAATTTATGTATTTGACTTTTCAGATCGATGACTCCAGTGCCGCGGCCATTATTGCTCAACTACTCTTTTTGCAAAGTGATAGCGCAAAAGCTCCAATCCATATGTACATCAACTGTCCTGGTAATTCTCTAGAGCCTGAACTATTTTCTAACACTGCAAACAATCTTATTCAGGTGGTGTTGTTTCTTCGGGTCTAGGGATATATGACACCATGCAGTACATTTCGGCTCCAGTTTCTACTTGGTACAAATGATTTTATTTGCTTCTAACCTAACCACTAATTCATCTTGTGAACAGGTGTATTGGGCAAGCCAGCAGCATGGGAAGCCTTTTGTTGTGTGCCGGTGAGAAGGGTTCGCGAACAGCTCTGCCAAATTCTCGCATAATGGTTCATCAGCCGAGTGGAGGTGCTAAGGTATCAACTGTGCACCGTTTATTTGTCTCTATTTTTGGTCTTAGGGTACTGCTTCTGACATTCTGATTTCGGGTAATTCACATATTCTCATTCCTGTAACCTCTTTTGCACGTCATTGTGTTTAGCTGAAGAAATTCGTCGCTTGCGCTCCAGATTGAATGAAATATATTCTCATCACACGGGTCAACCAGTCGACACTATCGCCGCAATGTAAGTTCATTGGCATGGTTTTTCTTTGTTTATCAAGTGAAAATTGCAGGTTGGACCGTGATCGTTACCTAAGTGCCTTGGAAGGTAGGTATTTGCTTAATTTCTAAACTGTGTGTCTGGACTATTACTGTGGCCAAATGGAGGTGTGAAGTCTTCGACGGGCCATGGCTAGCTCATTGTGGCTCGAAGGTACGGGGTCAAAGCTTCCAACTTCCCCTTTTTGGGTCCGTTACGTGAAAAAAACATAAATCTCGGTCATTAAAGACTTATAGCGAAATTTCGCTCACTTCGCACTTTGAATTTGCACTTCACACATCCATTGTGGCCAAGACACTACTTTTTAGCCAAAGAGCTTGGATTGGTCGATAAAGTGGAGACTCATGGTGCCAGCATGCCTTCTGCCTGATGAGAACGTGTGATAAGATCAAGAATGCCAACAAACACTTGATTGACTTCTTATTGTAGAAATATTTGTATTATTCGTTGTAACTCTAAATGCCCATTGTTGTGATATTTATGGGTACAATAAAGACGTATAGAGTAAAAGCGTAGGACCTGATTCTTCTTGATTTACCAGGTTGTTTGTGGTCGGGCAGGGCAGTGGAATTCTTTCGAAATCCCTATTAATCGGATACATTGGGGAACATCTCGCTGCTTTTATAGCAAAGTGCTATTATTTTTCCGCTTTAACCGTTGTTATGCATTGATTATTCAGAAGAGTGACATATTTCAAGTGGTGTACGGCCAGTTAGCGAGACGGTCAGTTAGCGATGGCCAGTTAGCGATGGTTTTTTCAAAATTTTTGATATTTTTTGCCATAAAAGTACTCCTTTTGTGGAAAACATTTTTTTTGGGGCCACCTAGTGGCTGAAATTTCCTCAGGAATCCGAATCAAAAAAACAGAATTTTAAAATAACGAGTGGTCGCTGAGATATGACCTAAAGTTGGATGGTCATCATTTAAAAATGACAAGCACGCAACTTTAGGTCATATCTCAGCGACCACGCGTTATTTTAAAATTCTGTTTTTTGATTCGGATTCCTGACAAAATTTCAGCTACTGGGTGGCCCAAGAAAAACTGTTTTCCACAAAAAGAGTTCTTTTATGGCAAAAAATATCAAAAATTTTGAAAAAACCATCGCTAACTGGCCATCGCTAACTGACCGTCTCGCTAACTGCCGGTCCCCATTTCAAGTGATCTGAAAATTTTCTTCTTTCCTAGGTCGATAATTTCATGTGGAAAGCGCCGAGTAAATTTTTTGAACCTCTACAGATACTTCTCACAGAGCTTGAAAAATCAAGATAAATGAAAGTTTCAGATCATTTAAAAAACAGTACCTCATTGCTGCAACGCTGCAGCGTTCATATTTCTTCGTTTTCCTTCTGGGTCTTAAAATAGCTAGGACTTTTTCCAAAAACAAACCAAAATTTTCGCTCATTTCGAAATTACACAGAGACGGACACTTGAGTGTATTTAGCTCTGACAAATGAACGTGGTTAATTCCTAAGTTTGTCGTAGTGAGGTGAGGAAAAAAATGTCGGGTTGATATCCATTGTACGGCTAAGTTTCGGTATACACCCCCCAGTCAAGTTCGGTAAACACCCCTTAGTTTGCCTTGGTCCCCCAAGCTGATTTTTTTAAATTTTTTCGAAATTTTTGAACACTGTTTTTTATTGGGTTAAAGTTGAAAAAAAATCGGAAAAAAAATTTAAAAAAATCAGCTTGGGGGACCAAGGCAAACTGGGGGTGTATACCGAACTTGACTGGGGGTGTATACCGAAACTGCTCCCATTGTACAATATAATTAAACAACACGACACGGAAAATTATAAAAATTGTCATTTTACCCTATTCTCTCTAACTAATCGTGATTTCTGCCTCCGCTTTCTTTGATTTAACAGGCCCTCGATTTAATGGTCACCCTTTGTGGGCTCGATTTGGCTGTTATTCTGAATAATATAAATAACTACACCCTCAATTTAACGGTTCCTAAAGCCCGGTTCCAAGAAACCATTATATCGAGGGTTTACAGTACGGTAAGTACTGAGAAAACTCATCAGACACACACATTTTGAAAGAGCACTTATGGAAAATTCGAATTCAGTATTTGGTGAATTCCGGGTCAGGATTTTTGAAATCGACCAGGGCGGGTTTCGGGTCAGGCTTTTCGGCCGATAATCAGTCAGGTGGGTCAGGGCACTGATCAGCGCAATGCTTCTGTTACTAATGAATTCGATCAAATTCGAAAATGTATCCAACTGCGGTATTCAACTGGAACTGTATCCAACTGCTGTATCCAATCACAATTCGTATCCAATCCAATGGCAGTCACTAAATTATTAGCTGTCTTTCAGAAGTAATCGGCTTTTCCATGCCAATTGCGCTGTACAACCGTGAATAAAACTCAAGTTCCGATGAGTTGTAGGAACTTCATATGACTTCGCCACATAGTAGTTTGGTCTTGCCATATCGGGCCAGTTCTTGAAACATTTTGGTTTGTAAATTTCGCATTCATTTTTGTGTTTGTTACCGTATCTCTATATAGTATTTGGTCGGGGGGTCCGTCCGTCCGTCACACTTTTCATGAATTTATGGTGTTCAAGATTGATTTTTGGCTACTTTTTGCAATTTTATGTTCGATATTTTTTCGGAACCCTCAAGTTCAACATCTTAGCTTTCTTTTAAGCACAGACACGTATAATTGAAGTTGCTTCTAAAAAAATTTTTCCTTGCCCTCCAAACTAGAGATGGTGGATTTTAGCCTGGATTTGAGGTGGCATTTTGTGTTCAAGCCCAATTTTTTGCTATGTTTAGTTAACTCATGTTCGTTATTTCACCGGAACCCTCAAGTTCAACATCTTAGCTTTCTTTTAAGCACAGACACGTATAATTGAAGTTGCTTCTAAAAAAAATTTTCCTTGCCCTCCAAATTGGTGATGGTCGATTTTGGCCTGGATTTAAGGTGGATTTTCGGGTTTAAACCCACTTTTTGGCCAGTTTTTGCCAATTAATGTCCGATATCTCTGCGGAACCTTCAAGTAAAACATCTTGGCATCCTTTTAAGCACAAAACACGTATAATCAAAGTTGCTTCTAAAAAAATTTTTCCTTGCCCTCCAAATCGGAGATGGTGGATTTCAAGGGTAGGCGAGGATAAGCGAGGATAAGCGAGGATAAGCGAGGGTAGGCGAGGATAGGCGAGGATGGGCAAGGGTAGGCGAGGATGGGCAAGGGTAGGCGAGGATAGGCGAGGATGGGCAAGAGCAGGTGAGAATGGGCGAGGATGGGCGAGGGTAAGCGAGGAGAGGCGAGGATGGGCAAGGGTAGGCGAGGATGGGCGAGGGTAGGCGAGGATAGGCGAGGGTAGGGAAGGATGGGCAAGGGTAGGCGAGGATAGGCGAGGATGGGCAAGAGCAGGTGAGAATGGGCGAGGATGGGCGAGGGTAGGCGAGGAGAGGCGAGGATGGGCAAGGGTAGGCGAGGATGGGCGAGGATAGGCGAGGATAGGCGAGGGTAGGCGAGAATAGGCGAGGATGGGCAAGGGTAGACGAGGATAGGCGAGAATGGGCATGAGCAGGTGAGAATGGGCGAGGGTAGGCGAGGTAGAGTAGCTTAGTCAACAGGTAGGGTGGATGATCTACCCTAACCATTAACGCACTCGAAAGATAAATCTACCCGAACTACTAATGTACATGAACAACTAATGTTCCCGAACAACATAGGCGCCGATAGGCGCCTGCAGACCCTAGTTTGCTGTAATAATCGGCCATGGCCGTTTATTTTTCAACCACTAAAAATCGAAAAAAAAATTTCGATTTTGAGATTTTTGGGTGCTCAACCACAATCTGAAAAGTGGAACCAGGAGGGCTCATGGTAACTAAGAAAATGCATGAAACAGACTTGAAAAATATTGACTCTGGACTGAGATATAGGTCTCTGGGGTGGCCGTTTATTAGAGAGTGGCCGTTTAATAGAGAGTGGCCGATTATTAGAGCAAATACGGTAAAAGGTATGCACGTGCGCGACCCAGAAAAAAAGGCGAGGACAGCAGTGCTTTTCTCTCTTAAAATTTTTTACAATCGTTATTATAAATTTGGCTAAAGTTTTCTGTCTCAAATTAAAAGGATTTCGCAGATCAAAATCAAACGCTGAATGATTGTTCGAATTATCCTTGTGTGTTTTCTTATTCATTACAACCGATGACTTCTTGGGTAATCTCAAAAACTACAAAAAAATAAATAAAAAACACTTCGATCTACTATCTAAAATATTTTTTATCGAATAAAGTGTGGGTTATATTTAAAATTGGCCATAGAATACTGAATTTTGGCCATAGAATACTGAAAAATGGCCATAGATTTCTGAAAATTGGCCATAGATCTCTGAATTTTAACCATACTCGCTAGAAATCATGTTTCAACCACTTTTTAAGATGCTCTTGGACCTGAAACATACTGAAAAGATGTTTTGAGCGTGTCGATGACACTTTTCCGAGAAAAAAATTCTGTAATTTTTCCGACCATTGGTCGCTCAGGCCAAAAAGTCAAATTTCGGTCAAAAAAAATGCTCGGAAAATTGTCATCGACACCCTTAAAACATCTTTTCAGGATGCTTCAGGTCCAAGAGCATCATAAAAAGTGGTTGAAACATGATTTCGAGCGAGTATGGCTAAAATTCAGAAATCTATGGCCAATTTTCAGAAATCTATGGCCATTTTTCAAAAATCTATGGCCATTTTTCAATATTCTATGGTTAACACAGATCTATGGCCAAAATTCAGTATTCTATGGCCATTTTCACAATTCTATGGCCAAAATTAAATACCACCCATAAAGTGTCCCGATCAGGGCTGCGACGCGGGAAAAACCAGAAAAACAGAAGTAAGTTTATGGTTCTTATTTGTAGGATTTGTGTAACTTTTGATCATAATGAAATATAGGCAACTTAAAAATTTATGTAAAGGTCATAATGATCAGTGCCCGTATTCAGGGCGCAAAACGTAAAAAAGTCTGTCCGATTTTGGAACCGATTCTGTTCCATTTTCGGGGCTGTTTTTGGAACAGATCGGTTCCAAAATCGGTCCGATTTTGGAACCGATTTTTGTACCGATTTCGTACCGATTTTATAACAGATTTTTTGTACCGCTTGTTTTGCAGATTGTTTTATCGTTGTTGTACCAATTTTGGTAACACTTTACTTGGAATACTCGGAATTATGTCTAAGGTAAGTGAGTGCGCGCATCTCTAACAATCAAGCCCCCTGCGCCCCTTCGGGGGCGCAGGGGCTTGGGGGCTTGGAGTTGAGATGCGCACACCACATACCTTAGACACAAATCACTCAAAAGTGACTCTGGATGCATGAAAAAGCATGCATACCAGAGTTATTTATGCGGTAGGCCCCAGTGTTCAAAACTATGTTCAACATCTTCTTGTTAGTGCCCTTGTGTGATTAGTGGCCCCCTTTTATTCCCTTCCCCTCCCTATACAGCCCTTAATCCCTTCAAAATTCAAAAGGCGCGAATTCAAATTTTTCAAATTTTGATTAAAATCCATGATACCCCCCTGTGGTTTGAAAAAAAATTTTTTTCACTCTACCGGAAACGATTGGTAAATTCGCGCCTAAATCGGGGTCGAGAAACACGAATATGCAATCGGTTTTTCAAAATTGTCATCAAAAGTGGGTCAGCCGTGGGGGGGGTCAAATAAAGTCAAGCCCCAATTTTTGTAAATAAATTTTTTTCTGGGTAAAAGGACAGTTCGCAACGGTTTTTTCAAATTATATTTTTTTTCTATGTTACAGTTTTGCTGGATGTCTCATGTAGCAACAAAACCAAGTGGTCGTCTACTTGGATAATTTTTTTTTATGTTTATCGGGTTCCGAAACGATTTTTCTGCACTAATTAGAGCATGCTGAAGATGGTTTAACAGTGGTGAAATTGCGTTTTATCGAGAAATTTTCGAGTTACCGCTAACGCTTGATTTTGATAAATCAAGAATTAGCAATAACTCAAATTTTTTTTTCAAAATTAAGCAATAACTCAAAAACGTGATTTTACCATATTTACCATTGTCAAACCATCTTCAGCATGCTCAAATTAGTGCAGAAAAATTATTTCGGAACCCGAAAACATTTAAAAAAAATTGATCCAAGTGGACGACTACTTGGTTCACGACCACTTGGTCTAAATTAAGGAGGGGTTGCTGCAGAGTTTCATATACACGTCACCGAGGTTGTTGGTTCGAGCCCATCTGAGTGTGAACTTTATTTTTCACCTCCATTTTTAACTAGCTAAATGAGTTCTAAGTGTATGGCCGCAAGTTGGGTCGTTTATCGTTCACGATTTAAGTAATAAAGTAACACTTCACACCGATGATCGGGGAGAGGGAGCCTATGATACCGGTGTCAAAATTATTTAGATAGATACTCTTTAAGTCACGTACCTACCTCGGCACGGGCTTTTCTCAGGAAAGTTGCTGTTTGGGTATTATTAAACCATGTTCAACGCTTGGTTTTGGGTAAGATACAATGGTTTTTAATTATTTTTGACAAAATCTAAAATTTTGGATTTTGGAGCTGGATACTCTTTTTAGGCAGGTACCCGATGGTTAACATGCTTGCTCGGAAGTTAAAATAGCCTTTTCAGACTATTTAAAAAATTTTTAAATCACTATATCATAATGGCGCCCAAATGAGGGCGCCCAAACGAGGGCGCCCAAATGAGCTTTGCCCAAATGAGTGGTAACTAGGCTTGGGGACGGGACGGGAATCCCACGGGATTTCCGGTTTGGGAGTCCCGAAAATTTTCTAAATCCGATCCCGAATCCCGCCGGCCCAAAGGCTAAAATCCCGAATCCCGCCGGTCCATTTTCCGTTTTTATTCAAATCCCGAAAAATCCCGAAATTTGATAAATCGCTTTTTTAAGGCGGCTTCAATGTTTTTATGATGTTCCGTATGGGTGCTAAAATAATCTGGAACGTCGCATTCACTAAAACAGCTTTTATCATTTCACAGGGCACTTTTGATATAAAACCCTTTTTTCAAGTTCGTTGCCTAGTCGGGTGTGACCCATTTTGACTTAACTGTTTAAATTTTTTTACCATAGTAGTCAGCACAAATTGATTCTTAAAATTATAAGAATTTCGAATTTGCCTTAAGAATTTCGACTTTATCATAAGAATTTCGACTTTGCCGATCGATTTCGTAAAGGAAAAAGTTTAAATTTTACTTTACTGTGGTCACTTTAACTATATATTTAACTATATAGAATAAACTATACGAGCTGCAGTTAACTGTACAAGCCAAAGTTAACTGTACAGCCGATTATACTTACCGGTTGGTGGTAAATTTTATCGGCTGTAATAAGTTACCAGTAAGATACCGTGGTAACTTAAAGACTTTAAGTTACCACGGTAATTCAAGTCAAAAATTGGCCCTCAAAGGCCAATTTTGTTCCGGATCATAAAAGAAATTTTTTTAGAATATTCACTTTGCGATTTTTTGAAAAAATCCAGAATGCCGCGGCATTCCCGGGATTCTCCTGGCGGGAATCCCGAATCCCGAAAATTTTTGGAATCCCGATCCCGAATCCCGCCGGTACCCCAAATCCCCAAGCCTAGTGGTAACCGTGCGTTGAATTAGCATAGAATTCTGAACACTTAAACGAGAATATGACATGGCACCCAAAACTAGCATATAGGGTGTCGATATACGGTTTAATCTTATTTTCTGTCGATTTGCGCCCTGAATACGGGCACAGGTTTAGCACTTCATCTCATCTACCCAGAAGTAACTGGAACTACAGATAATTTTGAGATGAAGCGCTAAATCTGTTCATTATGACCTATACCCAAATTTCAAAGTTATCTATATGTCATAATGATAAAGAACTACACAAATCCTACAGAATAAGAACCATAAACTTACTTCTGTTTTGTGGTTTTTCCCGCGTCGCAGCCCCGGAGCCGACGGTTAAACACAAAACTTTGAGAAATATTTTAACTTTATGCCCACAGCAAAATATTAATGCATAGACAGTTATTGTTGGGAAAGTTTTAATATTCAACTGGTAGTTATGCTGATAACTCTAACTACGTCAAAACAACTAGTAGAAAATGATCAGTTCGCGTTCTGTAATGTTGATCTTCTAACTTGTGAGTAGTTAAAAGTAAACGATCTGAAATGTTGATGCTTTTATTTACTTCCTCAATTTATGCATACTTTAGAGTTTATATTTGTTTAGACTGAGATTAATCCATAAATTCAAGTAAATAGGTCTGCTTAAAGAATAGGCTGTTCTGCCAACAAAAAAACACATTACTTTTTAATGTTTTATTAAAACAAACAAATTACGGGATGTGTGTTCTCGCTTGTTCAAAAATATAAATAGAAAACTGTTTTTGATAGTTTTTTTGGGGGCTATTTGCGGTTACTTTTTGATCTTGATTTCTACCATGATTTTCAGCTTTTTTTTGCTATCTATTCAAGGCATGGTTCTCAAAATATACAAATTTGTATAGATATACAAGGTATACAAAATCTATGCAAAATTTGCTTATCTTCTTTCTTCCTTTTATCCTCACTTTTGTCAAAAACTTTTTTCACGGTGAAAAATAAAGTTGTGCAGGAGATCGAGCTCTACAATTTTTCTTTTTACCGTGAAAAAAGTTTTTGACAAAACTGAGGAAAAAAGACGAAAGAAGACTAGCAAAATTTTGTATAGATTTTGTATATCTATACAAATTTGTATATTTTGAGAACCATGCCTCAAGGTAGGGAGGACTTTAAAGGTTTGGAATAAATATTGGGACGTATCAAGAGAAATCTTAGGTCGTGTCAAAAGTTTGCAGCGTTTTTTTCAATAGCCATATTTCTAGCATTGCGTTTTTACAAAAGTTTTTTTATCAAATTTTCAAAGTTTACCACTGTTTTGGTAGCTGAAAATCTTGGCTACAAAATGAGTGGTGAACTTTTAAAAAATTGATGAAAAATCTATTGTAAAAATGCAATGCCATAAATATGGCTTTTGAAAAAAACGCTGCGAGCTTTTGACACGACCTAATATTTGCAAATAGACCCCTCATACTGTCCTGTGGCGGTAAAAAAATAGAATGCAATGTCAAAAAGTAGCCGCAAATGTCTCACCCAAATATATCGAAGTCCCCAGATTAAATATTCTAGCAAAATATTTTCATAAGCGGAGTGAAACCATACATTCAGCTAACTAATTAAAATTTATCTTTGTTCCCTTCTAACAAATTTGTCTAGGATTGAATCTAAAAGAGCTCTTTTCCACCAAAAAAACCTTGTTGCCTTAGCAAAACTTTTTGGACTGACGAATTATTTTGTTTTACAGAGTGCAGCAAGGAATTTGTCTGATTTAAAACGGCTATAATTTTTTCCTAATACAATCTGGAATTACAGATCATCTTCTTTGGGAGTGCAAGTCTATTTGATATCCAATATTAAAAATTGATTATATGACACCCTGACCTGTTCCTGAAAGGTATCATATTGTCGAGGTTAAACTCTAGTGTCGAGAGCACGATTTCACTTGGCTTTTTCCTTCAGCTTAGGCCGCAACCATCTAGACTTCTAGGTAAAATACAGTATCTAGGCTACACGAAAACCAAGCAGAAATCGTGTGTTGACATTTATACCAAATAAATTTGGGGCTCTAAGGAAGTTTATTTTCGAAAACAGAATTTTGAGATTACGTCAGGAAAAAGTTTTTCGGTCTTATAAGACCAGACCAATTTGATGCCATGCCCCGTATTTTCAGCTTTTTAATTATAATTTTTATTTTTCTTGCTTTTAAAGAATGTTTTTTGATTGTAATCTTTGGCAATGAAACCTTTGCATGGTTGTCATGTGTGTCTACAAAATGCTGGGACCAGCCTATTCTCATTATCCGTGTGCAAAAAAAGAATGGTTGTTGAATCGTCTCTTTTTCAACTTTTTTCGGTACTCAAAAGCCGGAAATGGCCAACAATCGATATTATTGCAGCCAATTGCTCGATCATTACCCCACCTGCCAGCCATTCATTCTTTTGAACGGTGCTCTTGTCTTTCTTCTTCTCTGTAGGCTTCTTTTGTTGTTTGTGGTGGGGTGGTGACGACGGCCCACTGAACCCCTTCTGTTTGGGGTTCTTCTTTTTTTATAAGGAGGAAGAGGTTGGAGGCCTCAATGGCTAATTTAGTTTGGCAGTTTAATTTCATTTAATTTTTTCTCCACAATCGACAGGAAGAAAGGCAGACTCACTGCTTCATAATATTATTATTGTGGTCCTGGTCTTGCTCTTTCTCCCAGCAAAACACAATAGGCACAAAACTACAGCGGATTGAATTTTATACCGTAGCGGACAAAGATGAACGTTTGGATAATTTTTCTTCAAAAAAAATTGGGCATTACATTAGTCCTTAGTCAAGGACAAACAAAAATATACCCATTTGTTTGGTTAGTCAAGGGATGCAAATCCGCATACAATTCGAGACAAAAAAAATTCTCGGCTCTTGCTTAGATTTTTTTGTAAAAAATGTAAGTTTCATTGGTTCTACTGCAGAATCCGGTGCCAAAAAACAACAATAGGGGGGACCAAGCTGTTTTTTTGGCACCGGATTTTGCAGTAGACCCGTTTCATTTGTCGTGTTTTTTCTGGTGTTTAACCTTGTTGGAATAACGCATTTTCAGGTATATCCCATAAAATTCAGGTCACTGAATCTGGTCGTACTTTTATTGAAAAAAAAAAAACACTGGCGTCGGGTGCACCGTCACTAGCCGATATAGCCGCCAAAACGAAATTGCTTTAAAACTTTAACTATTGGCTCCAATCAAAACTTCAACTTTCATCATTTTTAGGATATTTGGGTACGCTTTTTAAATTGCTTTGTCTTGTTCCTCCAAAGCAAAATGTTAACTTTCAGCCAGAAGTAAAAAAGATTCGGAAAATTTATTAAACTAACTCTAATTGTTTGTTTATGCTTTAGTGAAACTTAATTAAAAGACCATGAAACTTAATAAGCACAACAATTTGCGAAATTCGAATTCGCGCGGGACCACCATAATTTTGTCCATAATCTTTTCAAATTAATTTTAGGTGTTCATTGAAAATTTGAATTTAATTTATGAGTGGATTTCTAACATAGACTCATATAAGTAGTTATGGTGAAGTGTAAGTAGGATAAGTCGTCCGGTCTGGCAATGTCGAGCAACATTTGGCTCGACTAGTAAACGGTTCTATATATTGAAAAAATTTTACATGCTAACAAAAAAACAATTCGAAAACATTATTGACAAAATTATGGTGGTCCGGCGCGAATTCAAAATTCCCAAATTGCTGTGCTTATCAAGTTTCATGGTCCTTTAACTTCCATTTATCAGTTAAAAAACGGTCGCCAATTGGTCTCATCTTAAGTTAGGATTCCTAAAGTACGAATTATGATTTGAACATTAATTAAAGGGTTGCTTGTTTTTGGATGTGTGTTTTTCAATTAAACTTAATGCAATCGGTTCTTATGTGTTGTTTTTCGGAGCAATCATGTTAAATGTGAATACCTTTTTTGATAGGATTACTTACTTTCCACTTTGTGATAATCTCATGTTTTGTACACAATTTACAACCATCACTGCTCATATAGATCAGGTTTGGAGCAGGGAGGGAGCTCCCTCAGACTATTACTACTACCACTACACAGACATATCCAGCCAGATTGGCCATGCCATATTCCTCCTATGCCTCTAGGCCCAAGAAGGGGACCAAACGAGCAGAGCATGGCAGACCAGTGCTTGAGTGCAACAATAATGACACCAGCAGCACCACGAGGAGTAAGCCCAAATCAGTGACTCTAGCAGATCCAGCTGGGATTAACGGTCATATTCGGTGGGTTCGAATCTTTTACTTTTTGGCTCTAATAGAGGAGTATGCCGATGTGCTACACGAAAATAAAAGCGGTGTACCAGCAATGCTTATCGTTTTTGAAAAAAAATATATGCGTTTTATAAAATATAATTAAGTTTTGTTCCAAATTTTAAAAGTAGTGTGAGGTCATCTTTATTAGATATGATACAATAAAAGTGAAAACCGGAACAATTGATGAAATTTGCTGGACCCTGCCTTTTTTGCGGTCGCACACGGGCATGTCCCCTTAAAGAACGGTCAAAAGTTTGAAATCTCTCACTCTGTTTTAAAAAACTTAAATTCTGCTCCTGATCCGTGCATGACATATGATCGATTTTGAGCTGGGTCGGTTTTCCAGGAAAACCTAAGCGAAATTGTTTACTTCTCTTCAAAAAGATCCTTTCCCCAAAAACTGTCTGTTTGGGTGCGTCAAGTCAATTAATAAAAGGGATTGAAAGGGCAAGTCGACAAACCATTGCTCATCACCCCAAATAGACACATTTTTTCGTCGGTGTGTGCAGCCATTGCTAATCTTACTTGTAAAATTTTATTGAAAGTTTAATTTTTTTAAACCTAGGATAAATTCCTTGAAAAAATTGGGCGAAAACTGCCAACTCATATCCATTTTTCATCAAATCGTATAACGGATTGCACATGATCAAATATGTTCGCTTTGCGCACAAGTAACTGTTTAGCGAATAGGAAACCAATAAATATAAAAGTGACTTTTGAGGGACTTCGAAAATAAATCCAAAAATTAGAGTGATTTTAGAAAAAGCCGGCGAACATGGAAAGTGTTTTGGAAAAGTTACAAGAAAATCTTAAAGCTTATTAGGGTTTTCGGAACTTTCGAGCGGCTATTTGGAGAACAATTATAAACATGATATGTAGACTGTAATAAAAAAATATTCAAAGTTTACAGATAGATAATAGTTATTGACACTGATCTCTTTAGCTCAGAGGGTATGTTTCAGGCTAGTTCACAATTGTTTAAAGTTCGATCCTAGTCCTGTGTTAATATATTTATCGGTTTCATCACAGAAGTGATTGGCTTTCCCATGCTGATTGCGCTATTAAGCCGTAAATTAAACTCAAGTTCCGACGAATGTAGGAGTCCTTCATGACTTCGCCGCAAAGTCGTTCGGTCTTCTCCAATCGGGCTAGTTCTTGAAGCACTTTTTTAAATTTAATTTGAAACATGACATCATCTGAAAATGACAGCATATGAAGTCCTCCCCCTGCAAAGAGTATTAAACTTATGGGGTTTTTGAACTTTCAAGGGTTTTTCGGAGAACAATGATAAATAGGATTTGATGACTGTAATCAAAAATTTAAAGTGCTAAGATAACTAATAATTGTTGATACTGATCTCTTTAGCTCAGAGGGTATGTTTCAGGTCATTAAAAAATTCTTTAAAGTTCGATTCCAGCTCAGTGTTAACATACTTATCGGTGTTTATTCAGAAGTGATTGGCTTTCCCATGCTGATTGCGCTGTTTAGCCGTAAATCAGAATTCAAGGTCCGACGAATGTAGGTGTTTACATATGACATCGCCACATAGTCGTTTGGTCTTCTAATATCCGGGCCAGTTCTTGAAACATTTTATTAAATTTAATTTTAAATATGACATCAGCTTACAACTCACCGAGTGAATCCACTAAAAATACAAATAGTTAATAAAGTTCAGCGTCAAATGACTTCTTGTTGAATAAATTAGAAATAAATTTAGGTCGAACAATGATCGACACAAAGAATCCCTGATTGGTATAAACAAACAATCAGGAGAGGAGGAAGATGAGACCAACCCTCACGACGAGACCTTCCGCCAATTACTACAAAGGCATAGTCAAAACCTTTTCCACTTTTTTGTTGAAGACTGGTTCATATCTGCAATGTTGGGGGCAATCACGGCTGTTTTGTCCATAGGTGTTGATGTCAGCTACGAGTATCTCAATAAATGTTAGTTTTACAGACTATGTCGTCTAAAAATGTCTTCTTAGCATACAGTCGACAATCAATATAGCAATACCTCAAAAATGAGTTTCTTTTCTAGGTCCAATACTTTTTTAAACCCTGATTTTTTAATTAATTCCAAATATTTTGATAGTCGATTTTGTAAATGAAAATAGTTTTGCCGTAAAAACTTGCTGGTCTCAATTATCCAACATCTACCTTGTTTTTCCTATTTTTTCTCTCTTTCTAAAATAAGATGTCGGGCTATTGAGACTAGCGGGTCTTCAAAAAAACTGGTGACATTTGCGAAAGTTATTGCTATTTTTAAAACTAGACTGAATAATCCGATTTGCCAAAAGTTGTCAACATCAGGTTCAAAAGTGTAGGACCTAAAATACAAAAAAAAAACCTTTTCTGGTGTGTCGTTAATTTTTTTCTTCTAGATCGTGCTGTTTTGTTCGATCTAGCCAGAGAATACGACAGAATGGGTTTGATTTTAACTTTTTCGGCATGAATAAAGTATATAAAACAAAGTACGTTTCAGTTGGGTTTGCCTCCTGGGTTGCCTACCTTGTTATTTTTGTGACTGCAGCTGCCTTAGTTTGTCGGTCGGTTTATTCAACTACCCTTATTACTTAACTGTAGTTGTTTTCAGATACGTGGCAGTTCAAGCTATCGGATCTGGTTTGTTATATACAATGTGTTCAAACTCGATTGACTCAAATTTCTAGGCATACCAGAAGTAAAAGTTATAATGAACGGGTTCATGCTCGAGAACTACTTATCCTTTAGGACGCTGGTATTTTAGCGTAACAAGTACAGCATTAGCCAGCCAAGTTCATTTAGATAGCTAAAGTTTTGAGCTTGACATTGACCCTGGGAAGTGGTATGTTACTTATGTTTGGTTTCTGACTCTAAATCATGGTTTCAGGATTGCCAGTCGGAAAAGAGGTTTTTTGGTCAAACTTGGTTGCTTTTGCAAACACTATTTTCTAGGGTCCCTTTGTTCACATGGGTGCCATTGTGGGTACTCTCTTGTCTGTAAGTGCTCATATGGGGTACACAGGGTTGCCGAATAAAATTTTCGATTTTGAAACGGCCAATAACTTTTGACCCAAGCGGAATTGTGTCAAAAAAGTTTATAACTATCTTATAATGACTGACACTCGTGCTTTCGGTGTGTCAAGTTTAAAATGTGATTTTCGCTTGGTCCCCTCTAAGGTTAAGATCCTGATCCAATGGATGGCCTCTGAATATGGCAAGACCTAAACCTGAACTTAACGGAAATTGTGTCTAGACTTGACACACCGAAAGTGAGCAACGTCATTATGAGTTAGTTGCAAAAATTCCGTGTGAAACAAAATTTGAGGCTTTTTTTAAATTCGAAATTTACATAGACCACCATATATTGCGATTAAAACAATTTTGCTGTTTAGAAAAATGACCAAAGCTTGGCAAAGCAACGCATTCTTTTCCAATGAGGGTCGTGAGTTGGAAATTCTGTCGTCAGGTTGTAGTGTTGGAATCGCCTGCACCTTCTCCAGTCCAGCTGGAGCTGTGCTCTATGGAATTGAATCCACCCACAAATATTTTGCAGGTTAATTTTAGTTTAGTTAGCAACAACATCCTTCTCCAATTGCAGTTAAAAATTATTGGAGAGCCTTTTTTGCCACCACCTGCTCCGCCCTGATTTTCCGCTTTGCAAATGCAGTTGTCATCCCACCGCATATTGGTCAGGCACTAATTTAAGAAAATATTGGATAATGAGTTAGGTTTCAGCAGGCACAATCACTGCCTACTACCAGACCAGCTTCCCCAACGAAGTGTTTTTGATAGAAGAGATTCCTGTCTTCATTCTAGTTGGGTAATTACCATGCTTTTGAGATAATTGGTTGAGCTACCGCTACCATTATTGTTTAAGAGTGTTGAGTGGTCTATTTGGAGCCCTGTTTGTGCTGGTCCACAGGAGAATCACCTACTTCAGAAAGCGCAACAGAACATACAGAGCTATTTTTGGCAGAAAGTTAGCTTTACATTGTTTCCTTTGACTTTTCACGCTTGCTGTTTTTAGCAGTTTTGCGTTTACAGTGTTCATGGCTTTTGTGGTTGGAGTGATCACTTATCCAGATGGCTTTGGCAAGTACATAGCTGGAAAGGTAATTAGCTGTAAATACCTACCGTTTTCTACACGACTAGACTGCTTTCACCCAAAACCCGAAAATTCTCACTTTTTGGGACGAATTGCTGAAATTTCTTATCCGAATATAAGATCCATCCAAAAACATCACAAGCCTAAAATATCTGATATTTTCTCAAGGAAAAACAGGAATAAAGTCCTGACAGCATGTTCTCGAGCATCCTGTTCTCACGCCGGGGGCGCCCCAGCAGCTATGGCAGGAGGCTCAGAGAATAAGAGGGACAATAAAAAGTATTTTTCGCAATGAGATACGAAGCCACAATGTCGAGAGGTAGATACATAGAGGGGTTGGGTGCAAGGTTGGTAGAGAAAATAAATTATAAAAGGGCATCTTCTTTTTATCCAACTTTAAACACCAAATGTGATTTGGGTAGTTATTCAGCGGAAAGGTTGTGTACGTGATATTATTGACGACTAGAGCATGCATCTGTAGCTCAGAGGGTTAAATTGAGAGGAGTTGACAATTGTCTAAAGTTCGGCTCCAGCTCTGTGTAAGCATACTTATCGGCAAGGTACAGAAGTGATTGGCTTTCCCATGCTGATTGCACTGTTAAGCCGTAAATAAAACCTCAAGTTCCGACGAATGTAGAAGTCCTTCATGGCTTCGCCACATAGTCGTTTAGTCTTTTCGAGGTAGGCTAGTTCTTGAGACATTTTTTAAATTTTCTTAAAAAAAGACATGTGCCTGACTAACTAGTCTCCAATGCTTTTTAAATTTAAAAAATATAAACTTGCTTCCCGTTTTTTGCAACTGATCTACACGGAACTATGCACTTTCAGATAAAAAATATAATTTTTACCAAACATGAAGCAGGGACATTAAAAACAAGGGGGCATATCAGTTATATCCGTCGGGAAATCAAATAACATATAAAATTCAATCTCTTATAAGAACATTTAGACATGCCATCAGGCACACACACTGCTTTTGTAAAAAACATTATTTTTGCTCGCTTTGACTACAATTGACAACATAACTGAAAGTGCCTTTCCCCTTGCTACTCACAACTAAGAATTTGGGACGGTGCTGATTTGCCGCCACGGTTTCGACGTTGACAAAATTTGTCCTTTAACTAATTTAGCTTGCCGTATTTATTCTAATAAAAGTCCATGGCCTTCTATTTTTTAACCTCCAAAAAGTTTTTTGGCTTTGTGTTAAAAATGCAATAAAACGTGGTTTACCCCCGAGAGAGAGAGAATACGGTATTTATACAAGCCAAGTCACATTCGCAGGGTTTCAAAGAAATATTTGAATGATAAACGGGAATATGCGCTCTTCGGTGATTAAGTCTCTCACATTTTAACTTTCATGTTTATCTATTTCCAGCATATACCATCAGATCTCCTTCACAACTATATTCAACCAGTCCCAATTGTGATCATACTTTATTCACCCTCAGCCAAAACAAAATTAAAGGGCCATTGCCGTGTCCGACAACGGTTGTCCCCCGTCAATTCAATTTTTTTTCTTTATCGTTGGATTTACGTACGAATTTCTCGACTTGATTTATAAGAAAACTGTACCTAAAATTAAATTCTAGGAGAAACCAAGCCAAAGATCCGTACAGAAGTTGAATGATTAGGCAAAAAAATTTGAATTGGCGGTGGACAATTCAAAACAGGTGGCAATGGCCCTTTAACAACTGGTAAACGAACAGACAAATGGGAGCAAGTTTTACTTTTCTTTTAATAGAACGTAGCCACCATTCCATCGGCCCACTCTATCATTGTCTTCTGATCAACGACGAAACTTGTACAAACAAGCAAATTCAGTTAAAAGACGAATTTTGTCAACGGCGAAACCGTGACGGCAAATCATCCCCGTCCCAAGGATTTGTCTCGACAGATTGCCGCTTATATAAAGCTCTTATTAGCGCCCAACTTTCAAATCAGTATTGAAATTTTAAATTTCGTGCAATGTATTAACAACTTCCGTGTGAAAAATTAAAGGCCACAAGAAATTTCGAAAAGTGATCTGTGGTTTTAGCTAATTTTGATCGCAAAAACAATGTCGTCTTTTTTTACTCGCTCTGGGAAATCGAAAAACACAATTTCTCTAAAATTTTTATGAAAGTGGAGATTTCCAAATTTTGTCTGCTCCACAAAACGTCTTAAAAACAGGACTTTTTGTATCTTTCATACGAGAAAGTTATTTTTTACCTTTTCTCTTATATCTGAAGTAAAGTCTGGACTTTCGACTAGTCTGTATTCAAAATTGAAAAAAAAATGGAAATCTGATATTTATGACCTGTGTCTACTTTTCGAATTTATGTCTAATGAGCTAATAATAAAAAAACAACGGTGCAACAGACGCCTATCAGCGCCTCTATCGTGTTGTGCATATAAATAACTCTTAATCAAACATGAAGCACATGCGAAACTAAAAAATCAATGCCTAGCCTGATATTTCACACTAGGGTCTGCAGGCGCCTATGTCGTTAGGGAACATTAGTGTTTCGGATACTGACTCTGTTGTTCGGGTAGAACATCCACCCTATCTGTTAATCCACCTACTCTACCTCGCCTACCCTCCCCTAACCTTGCTTATCCTCGCCTATCCTCGCCTATCCTCGCCTTACCCTTGCCTATCCTCGCCTTTCTTCGCCTACCTCGCTACCTCGCCTATCCTCGCCTAGCCTCACCTAGCCTCGCCTATTTCGATAGTATAACGTACACCTGACCTGGTCCCCACGGTGTACGTTATATCAAAAATTGACTGTAGAGATTTCACCTTAACACTTATCTATCCTATCTGGCTACCTACCCACCCTTACTGGCCATTCACCCACCCTGCCTGCTAGAAAAGTGGGCTTGAACACAAAAATCCACCTTAAATCCAGGCTAAATCCACCATCGCCAATTTGAAGGGCAAGGAAAAAGTTTTTTAGAAGCAATTTCAATAATACGTGTTTGTGCTTGAAAGAAAGTCAAGATGTTCAACTTGAAAGTTCAAGAAAGATATAAGACATATAATTGCAAAAACTGGCTAAAAATTGGTTGTAAACAATAAACTCACCTTAAATCCAGGCTAAAAACAACCATCACCGATTTGGAGGGCAAGAAATTTTTTTTAGAAGCAACTTCAATAACACGTTTTTGTGCTTAAAATAAAGCCAACATATTTTACTTAAGGGTTCTGGAGAGATGTCTGACATTAGTTTGCAAAAAAATGGCAGAAAACTGTGCTTGAACACAAAAATTCGCCTTAAATCCACGCTAAAATCAACCATCCCCGAATTGGAGGGCAAGAAAATTTTTTTAGAAGCAACTTCAATAATAAGTGTTTGTGCTTAAAAGATAGCTAAGATATTGAACTTGAGGGTTCCGGAAAGATATCAGACAAATTTCTAAAAGTGGCCAAAAATTGGGTTGTAAAACAATAATTTTATAAAAAGTGTGACGGACGGACTCAAATTTGAGTTAGGATTCTTGGGTGGAGTCTTAAAATTTTATCTGAGTTTTTGAAGCAATGTTTACTCAGTCAATAGCTCATTTGGTAGCCCTAAACCTCAACTATATGATGTGAGAAGCTAAATAAGGAACCGGAAAAAACCACACCAACTGAATAATTTTGGGAAAATAGTAAAAAATCAAGGATTTTGTTTCGCAGATTCTTAATGAGGAGTCTGTTTTAGCATCCGCAAACAGACTCGTCATTGTGAATGCGCCTTTGGAGGGCAAGGAAAATAGTTTTCAGAAGCAGCGTCAACTATACGGGTTTATGCTTAAAAGAAGTCGAATAAGTTGTCCGTAAGAATTCTAGTGAGAAATCTAACACGAGTTTGCAAAAAAAAACTGGCGAAAATTAGGTTAGAATATGAAAATCGACTCAAAATTCAGGCTAAATCCACCACTTCTAATTTTGGGTGACTTGAAAACTTTTTTTAGAGCGACTTCAATTTTTCAGTTTTGTACTTAAAATAGAGCTAAAATATTCCGGAAAGATGTCCGGTATAAAATAGCAAGAACTGACCAAAAATTGGGCTTAAACACAAAAATGGCGAAAGCCACCCATCCACCCACAGATGTCAAATATTATATAGAGATTTACAAAAAAAAATCAAAAATCGACGGTGTCTAGAAGTTGAGTGGAACTTGCGACCTGAAGAAAAAAGCCTAGTTTTCAGTGTTGGCACATCCAAGTGCAACGGTTTACCTACTGGGCCATGAAATTTATCTAAATTCGCATACGGCGTCTAGACAAAAACAAATTTTTTGGAAGTTAACACTCTAAAGGCCGTTGGTTACAATGGGTGCGTCTTGTGCAGAACTTCAAGGGGCACACGATGCTGAAAGAAAAATTGGAAAAAAAGTTTGCTCTAGGAGGTATGGTGCAATATGCACAAAAAAGTGCACGAACGCCCTTTTTCAGTTGCTGGTACACACCATTCGGCAGAGCAGGAAAAACTGCACCAGACAGTGCTTCGAAGTAAGCCAAAAGAAGGCTTTCAGCATGGTCGATTTACTTGAGAAACTGTTCTTTAATTATGACGCTCACTGTAAAATTTTAAATTCCTCTCGAGACAAAAGTCATTTAAATTCGAATTTTTTCAAATTTCAAATGATTTCTGTCTCGAGCGGAATTTGAAATTTTACAGTGAGCGTCATAATTAAAGGACAGTTTCTTAAGTAAATCGACCATGCTAAACATGAATCCGGTGTCAGCAGCTCAGCTTTGCTTAGCAAAATCAGAGTTTTAGGTCAAGATGCCTTTTGGAAAATACTTTTAAACGTTTGCTAAGCAAGCTAAAAGCCTTCTTTTGGCTTATTTCGAAGCACTATCTGGTGCAGTTTTTCCTGCTCTGTCGAATGGTGTGTACCAACAACTGAAAAAGGGCGTTTGTGCACTTTTTTGTACATATTTTGGGATGAACAACGTTTTTGAAGAAAAAAAACACAATGGTTTCTGTAAGCCAAAAAATTTTTAACGACTGTCATATTTACCTCAACGATATGTCACTAGAAAACTCATAATCTGTGCTTTCTTTTGCACATATAATCAGATTAATATATTAAAGAAATTTACATGATCTACCCTCTGAAATTGCATAGGCAAAAACCGTAACATTGGTGGTTCACAAAGGCACCATACTCCCTAGAGGAAACTTTTTACAATTTTTCTTTCACGATCGTGTTCCTCTTGAAGTTCTGCACAAGACGCACCTATTGTAGCCAACGGCTTTTAGAGTGTTAAACATTTTCTGAGTTAGTCGTGCAACATTTTCTGAAAAAAATTCTCCGGTCGCCGTCACATATTGCCAATTTTAAAAGCCCGTATATACCTCTAGGGTATTTTGTGCTTTTGTAAAATACATACTTGCAATTGCAGTTTACCTTCCGAGAGACTCTGAGTGACTTTATCTCCAACTGCACCATGTCCTTGCACAACCTCACCTCCCAGGGCTGCTCTGATGAAATTGTGTCCAGATGGACTGTGGACTACAAGGCAGATATGAGAAGGGCTCTGGCTGATGGTCTCACTTCCATGCCCAATGTGCTCCCTTCCCTTCTAGGCTATTTGGCTGTCAATGTGAGTTGTTGTGCGAAATCAAAAACTTTTATTGCAATTTCTAATTTCAGTTTTTCCTAGTGGCTATTTGCATTACATTGGCCTTGCCGGCTGGTATTTTTGTGCCCTCTTTTGTGATTGGAGCTTGTGGGGGTCGGATTATTGGCGAGATTATGGTGCTTATTTTTCCAGAAGGTAAAAACATATTTTTGGTTCTTTATAGCGATTTATTTGTAATATTTCAGGAATCCGCGGCATTGATGGTATTTCTTTCATAGGCAGCGTTGCAAAAATGTAAACTTTAAAAATTAATTTGTTTCAGGTCCTCAAATTTACCCAGGCCTGTATGCAGTGGTTGGGGCAGCAGCCTACACTGGAGCTGTCACTCATTCACTCTCCATTGCTGTAATATATTTGCTCTTTTTAGTTTTTTTATTCCTGCCCGATTTTAGGTGATCGTGTGTGAGACCACAGGCCAGTTGTCCCCATTGTTACCAGTTTTGGTGGGTTGCTATTTGGCTGAAATATTTGTAATTTTGGGAGTTTAGATAGCTTTAATGGTGGCCAATGCAATCAGCAGTTTCCTACAACCGTCCATCTATGAGAGTATAATCAATATCAAGAAGTATCCTCATTTGGCGGAGCTGCCACCCTCCAGAATAAGGTATGAATAATAGTTTTTGTTATAATTTGGTTGACTACCGTGAAACCTTTAATTATCGCCCCTACCCAGATTCAAAATTTTGCTCTTGGCATTGTGGTTTTGACTCACTTTTCAGGTAAGTTCCTAGCTCACCTCACTGACTACAAATTGAAAGGTAATTTGCCCCAGACTAATGGGAGGCGGTCAATTCGTCGACATTTTTGGTTGAAGCCACGACTCGAATATCTTACCTCACACAATTCCCAATTTGCATATTTGCATATATTCTAACTTATTATCCACCTATTTTTTTTAACTTAGACTTAGGGTAGGCCAGCGTACGAGGATGAATCAAAACATTTTTTTACTTATTTTCGATCTAGATTAATTTAATCTCGATAGAGGTATCCATAGGATTGACCAATGTAAATACCCAGTATTTTCCGTTACAATATTCAGGAGGCAGTATGCTGGTGTAGGTACCGAGGAGGTCGTACTCTGGAGGTGGTACCCACTGGGGTAATAGGAAGTGGTAAACAGATGAAAGTACCAAGAAGGGCGCACTTAAGTGGTACTATCTATGTGAGATTATCCAGGTGGAGGTAACCAGGAGGTGTTACTTCGAAGGTGTTACCCAGGTGGGGGTACCCAGGAGGCGGTATCCAGGTAAGTATGATCAAGAGGTCGTAACCAGGGGGAATTACCAAGAAGGGGCACTCAGGTGGTGGTACCTAGGCGGTATCCAAGTGGTGGTACTCAAAATGTTGCACCTAGTTAGAGAGTACCCAGGAGCGGCCTTTGGCCTTAGCGCCTTTTTCGGTTACTATATTAGGATCAGGAAAAAAGGCCATTTTGAATTACTCAATTGACATGTTAAAACTAAGATTAACGAAAATGTCGACGAATTGACCTAGAACCCAGACCAATTCTTAAAAACTGAGCCAAAAAAAAATCAGGTGCAAGAACGCTATTTTGAATTAAGGTGGGATGCATGACTTGAGGTTTTGGTTTACCGGGTAAACTTTACCCTAAAAACTTCGATTTAACAATACCCCAAGTTAATGGCCAAAAAGAATCGGCAAATCGAGGTTTGACTTTATATTCCTACTTCAGTGTTCACACACTCAAAGTGGAGCAAATAATGGTTGGAGATGTGGTGTTTGTGACCAGACAGACCACTTACAAAGATTTGCGTGAATTACTCATAACCACGCCACATCTCAGGCAAATCACCCACCATGAGGTCAATTATTACTTCAATAAATTTCAGGTCATACCCTTTGGTCACTGATGAAGGTAATCAACAATTTTAACCATATTTTAAAAAAAAACCCCCATTTTAAGAAGAGAAAATTCTATTGGGATCCGGTTAGCTTTTTCTATAATAATTTATCATAAAATGAAATTGTTTGCAGTTGCTCGCAAATACCTACACTTTTTGTTGACTAGTCATTTGGGTAACTTTGTGTTCCTACTATTTCTACTCTGAAAAGTTGCACTTTTCAGGACCAGATCCAGTGCTGCTGATGAACAATCGACGAAGGAAAAGTCGAAATGCTTCAGAATTGTTTGGAACATTTCGTCGTAATTCCACAGTCAACCTGCATCACACCTTGCTGAATGACAGGAATGTGTGTGGCAACACCCTGCTCTCCATAAGTCCACTTCATGAAGACCACAATCCAAGTAAGCAGTTAACAACTGTGAGATTTGTAAGGATTATGGGAAATAATTTAGGGAGCAGTCCATTGGCCCCTTTGTTAATGCGTCAAGCCCATTCCGAATCCCAATCGGTAATTTTAACCCAATTTCATTTGCTTTTTTAATATAGAAATGACTTCAGCCACACACAACACTCATGGACAGGGCCTCCCAGCTCAGGAAAACACTTGATTTGGACGAAGTTGCTATTGATCCTGTAACCTTTTCATAATTAAGTTATGGAAGACTCCTAGTTTTTACGCAATTCCAATTTCAAAACTTTTTAATTTTTTTTTAATATTCAACCCATTATTGCTGGAATTTTCGTCAAACTTTTTCATCTAAATTTTTTTCTTGAAACATTTTTGTAGGGGAAATTTTATCAAAAAAAATCCCAAATTTGTTATTATTTCAGCCATCACAGTCGGATATCGATTTTACGCCACCTTTCGCTTCAAACACTTTTGAACTTTCAAACACTTGCCGTCTTACACTTTGTGGTCCGATTTTTCTGTTCAACGTCAAGCACTTTTGAAAGCTCCTGAACCCTAGAATACAAAGAGTAAACAACTTGTGATCCTTAGGTTTAACGGTACTATAATAACTATAGAAGATTATATTTTGACCAAAAAGCGTATTTTTTTTGAAAATACTCATCGGGATTTGGCAGTTTTAGGGATCACGGTTTTCAAAACCGATCGGGAGGGATTCGGGATTAAGATTTTCCACCAAAATCTTCGGGATCGGGAGAGCACTTTACCTATATTGATCCTGTAACCTTTTCATAATTAAGTTATGGAAGACTCCTAGTTTTTACGCAATTCCAATTTCAAAACTTTTTAATTTTTTTTTAATATTCAACCCATTATTGCTGGAATTTTCGTCAAACTTTTTCATCTAAATTTTTTTCTTGAAACATTTTTGTAGGGGAAATTTTACCAGTCCGATTAACCTTAACCCCCACCAGTCAAAAAATTCTTTATTTGATTATTTAAAACAGCACATAAACGCTACTATTTATTAAACAAACGACAAATCAACGTTTCTGTGTTCTCTAAGCGTTAATTGACGAAAGCGTTAATTGACTGGTTGGGGGTCAAGGTTAATCGACTAATGGAGGTCAAGGTTGATTGACTGGTGGGGATCAGTGTTTGCGTGAGCTCACTCAAAGTGAGAATCTCAGTGAGTGAGAGTGAGAATGAGCTCACTCACTCTCACACTTAATTTTCGATTTTTATTCTCACTCACTCTAATATTTCATTCTCACTCTCACTATCACTCTCACTCGATCATTTTTTCACTCTCAGTGAGAATAGAGTGAGAATTGCGCCTTTCTGCCCAAGGCCAATATCAACCCGGGGTCTGGGACATATAAATTTGGGTAGTCTTTACTTGAGTTTTAGAAGGAAAAATTTGGGGGGGGGGGGGGGGGGGGGTATTCTATAGTAGGGTCGTGGATTTAACTTGACTTTTTGAAGCAAGACATCCCTACGGGTCTCCATCCTCCCAGCTACTTTTAAACGAAGTTTTAAGAATAGAATTTCAAGTTTAGAATTAAAATTTAGACTACTCGAAGTTAGGCTAGGAGTTACTATTAAAGCATGGGTTTATGCTATCAGAAGAAATACGGTGATTCTGTTGAAACAAAACAAAAAAAGGCATAAAGATGGCCACCCAACCCAAGTAAAGCTCTCTTCCTTCAAAAAATGCTATAAAAAAAGTTTATTTAGGGAAAATTACCCTTTTTCAGCAAAAATTGTGCCGCCTTTCAGTGGCATTATGGCATCCCTGTGTTTACTATTCATCAATAAAAATTCTAATGTCTTTATTAAATACAATATTAATTTTTTTTGGATTTTGTTCATTCTCACTCACAGTGAGAATCTCAGTGAGCTTACTCACTCTCACTCACTCTCTTTTTTCCATCCTCACTCTGACTCTCATTTCTCACTACCCTAAAATTTTCACCCTCACTCTCATTCTCATTCTCACTGCTCTAAAACATTTTCGTTCTCACTCTCACTCACTGCCCAAAAATCAGAGTCAGTGCAAACACTAATGGGGAGATAGGTAAATTCAGCCGGAATCGGGATCCGGATTCGGGAGGGATCCCGATCCCATGCACATCTCTAGTTTTGAGAAGTTCCGTTTTTACAAATGTCTTTTTGAAAAAAGTTATTTTTGACAAGTGTCCCCTATCCAATATATTGATAACTTTTAAGGCTCCCTTCCAACTGGTTCAGGGCACGTCACTCTACAAGGTGCATTTTTCATAAAAAATAAGACTATTTCACTATTTTGTTTGTTTCAGTGTCACACACTATTCTCTTTGCTGGGTCTCAACCACGCCTATGTCACCCACCGGGGAAAGTTAATTGGAGTGGTTGCACTCCGAGAGGTAACACCTCCGTTCAAAAAAGTAATAACAAACTAAATGCTCTGTGTTTAAGCTGCGTCTGGCACTTGCCAACATTTACACCAGAGGAGCTGTGCCTCCCTCCATCCAACTTCAGAATGCTGCCCAACGGAAGAGTAGCAAAGCATATACTCTGGGCAATACTCAAACTGAACCTGGGGACCATGGAGGCAAAGCGGAGAAGGGCTCCAGTGCTCGGAATGGAGATGTACTGGCGCGGAAACAACCCTCGACCACCACCAAAGATTTCCAGGTGACTCAGGTTGACGAGAACAAGGTGGATGATGATGATGACCTGTTCACGGAAGCTGATGGAAGTGCTAGGAAAAGCACAAAAGAGAATAGTGACTCCATGGATCTGGTGTTTGTGGACAGAGACTCCCTGCACTTCACTCCCAACACTCCACAACCAAATGACACTTTGCTGGGACTCAATGATGATCGTCTTTTAAAAACAGCTTCGACTTCCTCCAACTCTGAGGATGACCAGCTGTTAACTATGCGGGTGGATGACCACAATAAAGAGGATGGGAAATAAAGGCTGGTAGATTCAGGCCTAAGATCAAAGATTTTTAGCGTGCCTTACTGTCTGTAACTGTAATTAATATTGATTGTTTGTTAAAATGCTGGTGTGTATCCAACAATTTGTTTACTGGTCGGGTTGAATTTAGTAGAAATCAGAGCTAAACTTTTGGTAAAATAATTTCGTCGGAGAATCTTAGATCTCAGTGTGAATTTGTTAAATTTTAGACACATGTGTATAAATATTTGATGTTTTCCTATTGCACCTTTTGATAAAAAATAAAATTCACATTTATTATATGAAACACCGAAGATTTTTTTGGCAGGTATAATGCAACTATTCACTCACAATATTCGCCAACTTGGAACGATGTAGTTCGAGGCAATACTTCAACCCATGAGAGGAGTCTAACTGGTCATTTCTCGAACTATCAAAACTTGGGAAACATTTCGGTCGTAATCGAAATTTTCGAGTGTTCAAACAAATGTTGAAACAGCAGAATAGATAAAGCTCGAGATGCAAGTCGAGGGCTATATTTATATAAGTATCTGTCATAATGTTGTATAACAATTCATATTGTTCTCTAATAGGTACATACACCTGTGGCTTAGTGTGTTTCTTTCAGGCTAGTTGACAATTGTGTAAAGTTTGATCCCAGCCATGCGCTAACATATTTATCGGTTTCATCACAGAAGTGATTGGCTTTCCCATGCTGATTGCGCTGTTTAGCCGTAAATTAAAATCAAGTTCCGACGAATGTAGGAGTTCTTATAGCTTCGCCACATAGTCGTTTGGTCTTCTCCAATCGGGCCAGTTCTTGAAACATTTTTTAATTTAATTATCAAAATTTCCTGGCTAAATAAATGAATCGATAATAAATGAATCGCGCGAAATAGTTCAATCAACACAGTAGACAAAAGGTGGATGTATCAAATTTCTTTCGGCACATCTTTGAAGCCTTTTAATAGTTTGTTTTAGCGCATTCAGGTTTGCAACTGTATTTATTTCATCCCATTCACCCTGTGTGTGACTGTCACGAACATATTTGGGTATATTATGTGTATATTCTATGCGCGCCTTTTTGGTTGATTCAGCCGCCATCAAAGCTAACGTGCTTACGCCCTGCCTTATTCCACAACAAGGCAGAGGATGTGTGTATGAGGATGTGCGAGAGTGCTCCACAACCACCTGGCTGATCTCACTTTAGCTCATTATATTCATTGTAATAAATAATTTGGCTCTATTAGATTTAAAATTTGTGAAAATGGTGCTCACTCCTGCTAAGGTTGCAGTTCAAGGTGAAAATGCTTCTATATTGAGGACAATGAATGGCACAGTTTATCTGCAGAGCTCAAATGGTTTCTTTTTATAATTTACAGTTGAGTCTCAAGATAATCCGAACCACTAAAGTTAGGTGTCGTCTAGAATCCGCCTAAGGTTTGGTTTACAGGCGTTTTGCACATTTTGAACAAGTGTCCAAACATGGGAAAACCGATAGTTTTGCCTAGGTCCTTTTCCATGTTCCATGAATTTTAATGCAATTTTTTGTGAAAGATCAAAGAATATGTTTAAACCACACGTTTAAGTTTGTTTTAAGGTGCAATGACCTACAATACGGCTAAGGTTCTAAGTTTTAAAAAAAACCGAAAAAAGTTTAAAAAAATCAAGAGCGGACTAAAGTAAAATTTAGCAGAGCGTTTTTTGGGCACTTTCCCCAAAATGGGCAAGATCCCTTTACCTAAGGCTCACCTCCAATTTTCGAAATATTTTGCCAAATCTAATTTGTCAGTCTAGTCAGAAAAATTGTAGAGCTTCCGATTTCGCCGGTCAATATCCTGAATGGCAACATTTTCACCGTAAATTTTTTTTTTCAAGATCCGTGCGTGTCGATAAAGTGATAAGTTACTTTTGAAAAGGCGTTGCGCTATATCGAGGCTCGACTGTTTCAAGAAAAAAAAATTTTTTCAGGAAATATTATTTCCAATGATTCCAACAACCAACTACCCCAAGATTCTTTGGAATCAGCAACAGCAGCAACCAATGAAAATGTGTCGATGCAAAGACCTAACAACAATGCTTTGGTGGATGCAGATGGTGCCACCTCCATGCAGTCCTCTTCATTTGTTGCTCATACTTTGTTTCAAAACCAGACAAACACTGGCAACATATTTGACCATACTTCGGAGCAGCATGAACCACCACCGAAATCAAAGAAAATTATAAGTCCCTTTGCTCCCGAAGCGACTGTTCCCTTGCCTGACCTCCTGCCTTGCTGGTTGGCAATTTATAATACAGTCGAGTCTCTATATAGCATCCACCCCAAAAGTTCGTTCCCACCTCGGGTCCGACACTTTTTTTAGCTCAATTTCTATAGTATTTTGCCAAAACTGATTCGTCAGTCTAGTCGGAAATATCGCAGGGATTCCGATTTTGCCGATCGTTTCTCAGAAACATGCTAATTTTGCCATTTAGACCCGCAAACCTCTATATAGCATCGCCTTTTTGAGATTTAAGGCGATGCTATATAGAGGTTTGCGGGTCTAAATGGCAAAATTAGCATGTTTCTGAGAAACGATCGGCAAAATCGGAATCCCTGCGATATTTTCGACTAGACTGACGAATCAGTTTTGGCAAAATACTTTAGAAATTGAGCTAAAAAAAGTGTCGGACCCGAGGTGGGAACGAACTTTTGGGGTGTATGCTATATAGAGATTCGACTGTATTATCTTCTCATAATTTAGCTTGAAACCCGCTACTAATCAGCTAGACTTGGCTTGGGTGGACCTCATTCCTAACGAAAGAGGTTGTTTTGGGCAACTATACTACAGTGGACCCATTTCGTCAGAATTCAATAAAAAAATTCCTAACCCCAGCATTTTTAAGGGTCATGCCGTGCGTGACACAAAAATAAAGGCAAGGACCAGCTGTGCTTCCCTCTCTTTCTCACCTTCTCTTCTCAACTTTCGCACTTACCCTTTTGAAATTTTCCGTCTAATTTTAAAATAAATTGCAATAAAAAGTTCGGTTTAGGGGGGCCACCGATTTTTTCACTACCGTAATTCCTCTAATAAGCCGCCCCCCTAAATTCAAAAAACTGGTTTCTGGCATTGTGTTTTTGACCTATGTTTCGAAGACCACTGTTAGGCAAGTCACCATCTATTTTGTAGCTCATCTTACTGGCTACAAATTGAGGGGTAACTTGCCAAAGAGGAGTCTTCGAAAAATGCGTCAAAAACACAATGCCAAGAACACGATTTTGAATCACAGGGGGGGCGGCTTATTAGAGGAATTACGGTATATATTTTCTTAATTTTTACATGGTGATTAGGATAGACATAATAATTTTAAGAATTGATCATTAGTTATTATAGAGATCATGCTGATTAAGGTGATTGTGGTCAGTTTGATTAACATTATCAACTCGATCATCACATGAAAATGGTGTAAAAAGTGGTGGCCCCCCTAAACCGAATAAGGTCCGAAAAGTCTTTAATATCAGGTTCGATGCAAAATGAGTGAAAAACGGAGCAGCTCAAAAAATTTGTTGGCCCGTGGTTTTATCTGTGGTGTCGTGTGCGGCATGCCCCACCAAAATATTTAATTGAGCGAGCCAAGTGGAAGAATATTGGGCAGCAAGCAAATTCGCAATTTCAAACTGCTAAAGTTCGAATTGCGCAAATGCATATTGCGCAAATGCGAATCGCGCTAAAATCAAATTGCGCAAATGTAAATCGCGCTAAAATCAATTCATCTGATTTCGTCTTAAAAACTGGCATGTCGTATTGATAGAGATAGAGATGACACATAGAGATGACACAGTACGCAAGTGAAAATTGAACCACGGTTTTGAAAAAAAAATGGATGGCCAACATTGGTCCCAGCAACCTTTAGCATTATCAGGATTTTTCGCAATCTGTATTTGCGCAATTTGAACTTTGCGCAATGTGAATTTGTGCAGTTTGAAATTGCGTAATAGTTCGCTGCCCAGAATATTATAGTAGAGGCTAACATTCAAATGAAAAAAGTGCTATAGTTTTGTTTTTGAACAGAGATTTTGGTTTTAATCCCCCTCCCCCAAAACACCTACTCGGTTCGTCTAGATTTTTTATGGGTGGTATTTAATTTTGTCCCTAATTTCCTAAAATGCCATCCTAATTTAAAATTTGCATTAATTTTTGGGGTATCGACGTTATGTACCTTTTGTCCCATTGTGGAAATACCCTTTGTTCTAACTACTTAGGCTTAGGGGTAGGTCAGCGTATTTTTGGACGGACTAGTACATGCATTACGCACATTTTCCGGGGTAATCTTGGGACTCGGACTAATATTTGGGTGTTTTTTCAAGAGGTTTTATAGAAAAAGACATTTGGGACAAAATGGGACAAAAGGTACATAGCGTCAACGCTCTGGTTTTTTACCTTTTGTTTTAATTTTATTTATTCGTAAAATTCGTGCATCCCAAGATCTCAGTTTTCTATCCTGCTATCAAAATCCATTGACTGAAGGATTCAAAATATATATAAATTTTAGGGGTAAAAATAAAAGTTGCTTCATTCAAACCTCCAAATATCTAAATTTCTAAAATTATTTAGTGGGGTCTGGTAGCTAGTTAGAAAGCTGAGATTATGGGCCACACAATGATGCAAAAAAATTGAAAAATTGACACAAAATTTTTTAGAAAATGGCAATTTAAAATTAGATGCATCTTTCCCGAAATTAGGGGGCATTTTTCAGAAATTAGAGAGCAGAATTAAATATTACTTATTTTTTGTTGACGTTAGTTTTAGGAGTCTCGGAACCACTGTTTGGAAGAGGAATGAACGCGAAAGATATAGAGGTTACCTATTCCGTTATAATTTTTAAAATAACCTTCAAAATACTTTTATTTAAGTTAGATGTGTAAATGAAGGCTATGAAAAGTTAAGAAACCATCTGCCAATAAATTCCTCGTGAGTTGTTTGAAAATTTTCAAGAAACACTAGATTTTTCGAGCGTAAACAGTGAAAAGAAATACACCCTGTTTGTTGTTTTTCAAAAAGTTAGTTTAGTGACCGACGTCTGAGCAAGGTTGACACCCTTCGGCTCGCCATCTACTATATAGACATTTAGACCATCTGCTGTGCGACAGCAACCATGACATAAAATGTGAATGCTTTGCTATGTTTGGAACTGAAGACTTGCAAACATAATCGATATCACAAGATATTTCGTCAACCAACCATTACGCAACAATTTTGGGTTGATTGTATTTATAGCTGTACTGCACTTTATGCATCCCAAAGTTTGAAAAAAAAAGACAAGAGGCTTTTTACTACTATGATGCGCTGCACTCTTTTTCTCAGTGGGCCGTGGCAAAAAAATTAGCAAATTTGATTAATCATGCCTAAATTGTAATAGCAACAAGTTTATTGTGTGAATTCCAAAAGCTATTTATTTCTGCTCAGGCAAAAATAAAAAATGATGAACATTTATATAACTTGTAAAAAACTACTTCATCTACCTAGTTTTGGAACTGAAGTGCAGTGCAAACAAATAACTGTCGATCTTTTTATCTTCCAACCAGTGTTTTCAAAGTCAAGGTCAAGTTCAAGGTCAAGGTCAAGGTAAAACTTGACTTAAAACTTCAAGGTCGTTTTTCTCGATTTTTAATAAGGAAAATGGGTCTGAATTTTTTTCCTTTCCCCTAAAGTCAAGATTTTGCGCTGAGCAAAACGTACTTTTCAGAATAACGATATAATTTTTGCACGATGAGATATAGCCTAAAGTCAAGGTAAAATCACCTTGATTGTAGCGAAAATCAAGGTCAAGGTAAAATCAAGGTGATTTTACCTTGACTTTGGGCTATATATCATCGTGCAAAAATTATATCGTTTTTCTGAAAAGTACGTTTTGTTCAGCGCAAAATCTTGACTTTAGGGGATAGGAAAAAAAATTTAGACCCATTTTCCTTACTAAAAATTGAGAAAAACGACCTTGAAGTTTTAAAGTCAAGTTTTACCTTGACCTTGAACTTGACCTTGACTTTTGAAAACACTGCTTCCAACATATTTTATTGAAAAAAATATACAACCATAACATGTAATCTCTGTTTACAAACAATAAATCAACAGAAACAATATGACATTTGCTCAGGTAAATGAGATCTTTTCTGCCGGCAGGTGCCCCAAGTCGCCCAGAGTTCGGATCCAAAATCATCAAAATCAGAAAAACACAGAGAAACGAAAAAATTACCGATACGGAGCCACTAGGACGGATCACAAGCCAGGTAATTGAAGTGTTCGCCAACGACATCCGAAGCCATCCTATAATAGCGAAATGTAGGTTAAGTAACCAGGGAAAATTTAGAGAAAAAGTACCTTCAGGCGGAAATTGCAAAGCTCTTAACACAGGAATTAGACAAATGGTCCTAGTCAAATTTTTTTGAAGACAAAACATTACCTGCAGACAAAGTATCTGATCACATTGGCATGGCATACAATCACTTCATGACTGTCCTCCTTCTGCTTTGGTGAGGCTCGATGAATGTGTTTGCTAAAATAAACGTGTAATGACTAAAGTTTTTAAGATATGACTAACCGGAAAGCTGCCTCGATTCTTGCTCCATCAGTGTAGAACTCCTCAGATGATTTCGTGTTAGATATTTGCTCACAAAACAGCTAATTTAAAAAATTCTCACCTTCATTTTGGGCTTCCAGTTGGCGCTTGAAGGTTCTGGCGGATACGGCGCTCTCAATTTCAAATGTTGGTTCAAGTGACCGTCATTAAAAAGTTACCCCTCTTCCAGCATCGAATCATGTTTAGTCGGGATACCTTTGTCCATTTGCTCAAGCCTAAAACAGCCGAATGATTGTAATGAAATGGAATAAACAGTTCCAAAGAATCACTTACATAATTTGCGCTGTTTCATTCGCACGGTTCATGGTAGAAATAACCACACAGGTTCGAACTTAATTCCTGCAGCAGCTAATCGCTTGCCCAGTAGCAAAGCCTGCTCCCGGCCTGAAAAGTTTAGTAACTACCAAATTATCATATTTGGAAAGTACCCAATTCCGTGAGGTTCTTCTTCTCCGAATCCAAGAAATATTGTCCGTGTCTGATCAAAAATATGTTTCTAAAAAATTTAAGCGAAAATAAAGAAATAAATAATACTATCGAACTCCGATATAAGCCACCCTTGGGGAGCGGCCACGGACAAAACATCGCCACGCCAAAACATCGCCACGCCAAAACATCGCCGCGGCCATAACATCGCCGATTAGTTTTCAGTATAAATCAAAATAATTAAGGACTAAAAAGCTAGCATTAGGTCAATCGGTTCCCAGTCATGAGGTCCTCAGGCCATTTGGTTATGTGGTCAAGCGGCAATGAATTCTCCAGTGGTAAATTCCCCTCCAAATTTTCGAGGTAACAGCTTCAAATCCTGGTGGTTGCAGACATTATTTTTTCGTTGATAACAGGCATTAACTAGTTTTTATAAGACCACTTAGCCTTGGTGTGAGTAAAAGAGAAACTCAGTACCTGTTTAAAAGGAGTATGTAGGAGAACCCTAAGAGGGGGTAGGGGAACCCTAACCGCATGGTACCTCCCCAAATGGATATTCACCTACACAATCCGAAATTTAGGGTTTAGCTGAAAGTAATTCAAAACCATTGTTCACTATCCAAAAACATGTCCTGAACACGGTTTGTCGCTTAACAGGTAATTGACAAATCATTCCCAGGAAAATTTATCGCCGGAATTGTCCCTAGCGACGAGTTGCGCCGGGGATGAACTGTCTCGGGGGATGAATTGTGCCGGTGATGAATTGTCCCTGGGGATGAATTATCCGTGTACCCCCTTGGCCGGTTCTTGGGGTTGACTAATACCAGAGATTTGACTGCAGGGCCACCCCAATATATGACCACCTTGATGGTATACGCTGACCTCATTAATAATAATTCCTCTTCCAACATTGTCATGTTTAGTCAGGATATCATCTCTGGGCCGGTCCCCAGGGTGACCTTATTTCAGAGGTTTGACTGTATGAACGTAAAAACACCTAGTGGCTGTCGGTTTCACTTTTTCAAGCATCGTTTTCTTTTCCTCATCATCCGCTGCATTGTACTTCTTGTCATTAATCATGCTAAAACAGTTGTCTAGATTTTGAATACAGTCAAGGCAGACACACCTCAGCGGGTCCCTAAAACATTTGCTTGTTAAAAAAATAACCGGCATTACAGTAAAGTTGAAAACTAACCGATTATCCCAATTGTAGTTCCATTTAGTAAGTGGCGCATATGACTCATTGAAAAATCCTAAATTAGACCCAATTATTATCGCGAGACAGGCAATTGAGGTGTTCGCCAATGACATGCGCAGCCATTTTGTAATAATGAATCGTGTTGAAAGTACCGGTGCCAATGGAGGGAACAACAAGCTGGCCATTAATGTGAGATGAAGATGGATTTAAATCAACCACAGTAGCAGCGAATGATCGGAGCTCATTTCGATAATAAACACCCCAAGAGCTACCTAAAACATTTTTTATAAATTTTATTTGTGAATATGTTAGAGGAACCAACCAAGGCAGTTGGAGCGGCAAAAGAGAAAGCGCGGCGAAAATACCCATTCGACTATTCTAAATCAATGATATAAAAGAGAGAATAGCGATGTGCAAAGACAAAAAATCAATAAAAACGCTTTTTCAGCTCTTTATAAGAAAGTAAGGACGTTATGACATTGTATTAAAAGACCGGGCCATGACAATTGTATTGGGCTGGGCGTGGTAAGATAGAAATATCGAAAAGTTTCGACGGTTCTGGAACTGCGCCAGAAATTTTCTTGGATTACCGACCGGGGTTCAAGATTAAATCTGGTGCACATTTTGCTAGTTTTTCCAAAAAATCGAATAATTAATCATTTTTGCTAAAATTTACGTAAGTTTCGGGGTTTTTTTTTAGGGATTCTGGATCTTTTTCTTTTATCTCTTGGAATACCAAATCGGGAATCCACTCCCGTTGCCAAGCCTACATTGTACAAGGTGTCACAAGAAATCGCTAATGGGATAATTGAGAACCACTTTTAAGTTATTATTTGAAAACTAATTTTAAACCCGTTTTTAGTGGATAGCTGTCTGATCCAATTAACCCTTACATAATGACAGTTTTGGGTGCTATTGAGTTGCCTGTGATCTCAAAAGGAAATCGGCAAATTGGTTAAAAACTAGGGTTTTTAACGAGGGTTTTTTAGGGTTATGAAACGAGCATATGCTCGAGCAGATTGGTGAATTTCGAGCATATGCTCGGCCTACAGTCAACCTCGAAATTGAACCCAGCTTAACTATTCAGTTAACTGTACGGCCACAGTTAACGGCCAGAATATGTGGAACATATGCTCGAAATCAATCTGCTCGAGCATTTTCACAACACTATTAAAAACCCATAGAGTAATGAGCTTTATCAAATGTAACTATTTCTTGGGACACCCTGTACATCCTAAATCGACTGTACAGTCAAAACTCGTTATAAGGACACTCGATATAAGGACGGTGGTAGGCATTGTTGTCACTTTTGTGACAACTGTAACAAAAATGGCCAAACGCCTTACGTAAGGCGTTTGGCCACTTTTGTGACATTTTGAATTCGCGCCTTTTTTCAAACATTACTAACAAGGTTGATGCCGCATCAATGATGCGGAAGCTATGAAGTCGATGTCGCTCAAGGGTCATCGGGTATTAAAATAGTACCACCAGCGCCAAAATTTTTCTTTTTAGCCACCGGCGTCGTCACTCATTTGGTACCGATGCCAACACCCGGCGCAAATTTTAGCATGTCCGGAGCTCTTGTCCAGTAATTTCCAGATAGTTTAGGTACCCTTAAGGTGGTTAGTTTTTTTACTCTCACTTTCAGTGAAAATTCTGCTGAATTTAAATTTTTTAGTCTGAAACATCCAAACCAAGTGGTCGTCCACTCGGAGCAAAAAAAATTTTTTTTTAATTTTTCGGGTCTTAAAACCCGTTTACTGGACTAATTCGGGCATGCTGAAGATGGTTTGATAGTGTTGAAATGCCGTTTTGTAGGGGATTTATTGAGTTTTGGTTAAAATACAGTTTTGGTAATATCAATTATTGCCTAATACTCAAAAAATACTCGACCGACGGCATTTCAAAACACTATCAAACCATTTCAGCATGCCTCAATTAGTCCAGAAAAAAAGTTTTGGAACCGAAAGAGTAAAACAAAATTGATTGAAGTGGGACGACCACTTGGTTTTAATAATCTGATGAACAATTTGGGTATTGCCGACTGAGTACTAGCAATAAGATACCACTACCTAGAAACTACATTCCTACCAGCACCGAAGTACCACTACCTAAGCACTTTCACCCGAGTACCAATATCTCATCACTGCCTTTGTTATGACCACCTGAATACCACTTTATTTGGTACAACCACCTCCACACACCTGGATACCCTACGGGGTGCGAAAATACTGCAGACAAGGGTCACTGCGAATTTTAATCGATGTCTTAGAATTATCTGTGTTGAGGACACAATTCTGGACAGGATACATTGATTTTTAACTAATTTCAGCTAAATCCAAAATTTCGGATTGTAACGGTGAATAGCCATTTAGAGGAGGTGCCAGATAGTTCCCTTACTCATCCTGAGGATTACTGGTTTCTAAGTACAGGGTTATTCAAGAAATTGTAACACTTTCAAAGTGCCATAACTTTTTATCCCGGCACGATTTCGAAATTTTTGTAAACGCAGATCGACTCAGAATTTCATGGCAATTTTTTTGGTATATAATGTCAAAATCACGATTTTCGCTTGGTCCCCCCTGTGGTTTTGGTCTTGGTCTGTGGATGGCCTCTGGATGGTAAGACAAAACCACAGGGGGGACCAACGCGAAAATCGTGATTTTGACATTATATACCAAAAAAATTGCCATGAAATTCTGAGTCGATCTGCGTTTACAAAATTTCGAAATCGTGCCGGATAAAAAGTTATGGCAGTTTGAAAGTGTTACAATTTCTTGAATAACCCTGTAATTAGTTCAGGAATATTATTTAAGGAAAATTTCAACTGCTACCACCAGGATTTGAGCCTGTAACCTTAGGTTCAATATTTAAAAAGGCGCGAATTCGAAAAATGTCACAAAAGTAGCCAAACACCCCGACGCCATAAGGACAATCCGTTATAAGGACAGCGTTTAGTCGGTCCCTTGATTGTCCTTATAACGACTTTTGACTGTATAAGTTTTAGAATTTCAAAATAGAACACTGAATGGATCCAAATCGATTTGGAAAATGTTTTTGGAAATGTTTGCAAAGTGTGTACTGTTCAATGTTTTTTCAAAGATTATGGACATGAGTCATGCTTTGAAGCTGAAATTTTGGGCTGGAGAAAACTGGGCCATTTCAAAATGGGCCAACTTGGCCAAGAAAACCCACGAAATTTGGGCCTAGTTTGTAATAGCCCAGTTATGTCTTCCCCAAATTTTTCGAGAGAGCAAATCTTTATACTGCATCAGACTTTGAATTCCGCTCTTATTGGTTAGTGTTATGCTTGGGGTAGTGGGAGGTCAATTTTTGGACATTCAAGGTTGGCGATAGTTAAAGGTATGAGGGATACCAATTGATTTCAAGGCAGAAGTGATAATTGAGCAACGTGAATGCCGTATTTAGACGATTTACACCAAGAAATTATTGTCAAACATGACGTTTTTGAATTTATTTTGGAATACGCTGTAGGTAGATGCACATAAATACAAGTAAATAGGTGTTATCAATGTCTTCCGCTACTCTTTCTCGTCTTAGAAGAAAGCTGTTGAGAAATTTGTTTTCTGTATTCATCGAATATATCATTTCCTGAGCCGCTGTTACTGCCAGATGAAGAACCTAATCCAAGGAACCGGTTATCTGTGTCCCTTACTCTCCCGCAGAGATTGGTTGGTCTATTCCCTGAAATTGCCAAATTTCGTTACTCAATTTCAGAAGATAAAAAGTTGCCTCTGCGAACCTGTTCATTTAGACCAAGACCGCCTCCTTGCCAGCCCAGTTTGGCCATTAAAAGAGCCCCTTTGTTCTGGTCTCTATTAATTGGTGGAGATCACGAGTAGGTATTGACGGAATTTTGAAGGAAACTCCTGGCTGTTGGCTTAAAAAGAGAAATTCTACCAAACTACCTACCAAATTATAATCTTCCAAGCTAAACTTACGTTGCGGGCGTTGCTGCTGCTGATCCAAACTCGGTCTTTCTTCCGGAGAAGCGCTGCGCACAGCACGAAAAATTCTTTTTGGACTTTTAGAACGGCTAAATCCATCATAAACCGTCATAATATTGACGATAAAACAAATTTAGGTCGAACCTTCTGGATCGACTTGATCTACTACTGGAAGAAGAAGAGCTGCTGCTTACTACTGGAACTGCCTGAAGAGCTCCTCTTCCTTTTTGTCCCATTGCCTCTTGGGCTAAACCAAACAATTTTTCAATGTAGAACACTATGGTTTTGTAAAAAAGCTATACCTTCTCTTGTGTTCTCCTCATTGTGGGAAGTTGGTGGTGGAGGGACATAGCGATTGGTGATGGCATCTTCAAGGGTCTTGCCCTCCTTTTTAAGCTTTTCTTCTAGTTTGAGTCTGTGTTGTGTTTTTTGCACGAAGTATTGGAGCAGTCCCTTGGCCTCCCAGCCTTCACTAAATCGGGAAAATTGATATAGTCAACCATCACAAGGTCACTTACACATCACGAGGGTTGTCTGGACCTGTGTGGAAATTGTAGAAACGGTCGATGGCAGCCAACAGTTCTTCGCTGGGAGGTCCAGGCGCAGGAATGCGCAGTTTGGACTCATTTAATGCTTTGAACTAAACAAATTTGATTTTAAATTGCTGTAAGTTATGGTAAAAGACACACGGTGCACTCCTCAATAGCCACTAATGGCACCATCATTCCAGCTGGCAATTCGTAGTAAGGACATTTGGGTGTTAGGTCCTCTTCCATGCGTGGCGGTGGTTGACGGATGATCTTTGGTGGGAATAAGGAGGGAATTTTAGGTTTAACGGTTGGAAGAAAAGTTTCTTCCTTGAAAAATGTTCGATTATCGCTGTTGTAATTGTCTGAAACACAAGATTAGCAGATAAACAGACGTGTAACAAAAATACCTGGCTGAACAAATCTCGATCTGTTTCTCATGGCCTCTTTTTCATTTGTAATTGCTGCAGTTTGAGAGCAGCTTCTGGAAAATATTATCGAGCGTATTAACTATTTCTACCCAACTTCACAGTTAACCTACCTTTTTCCCTCTTTTCTCTAGCCTCCAAATTGACTATTTGCAGTTGAATGTGGTTGGTGAAATCAATGTGCTGCTTTTGGTAGCCAAGGAAAGTTTGGGCAATCTCCTTGTCCACTTCTGCTGCAATTTTCTGCTGACCAGCAAAAATTGTAGCCTGCTCTGTTTTGCATTATAGCAGCCGGGTTTCTAAGTTGCTGAAATATTTTTTTTTTTTGAAAAAGTTGTATTGTGAATCTAACCGAGTAGCATTTGTCATCGAAATATTTATAGGCTTCCCAAACACCAATCAACTTGTCCAGCTTTTCTGAGCAGTTTTTTGTCGACAGTGGTAGAGCTGGATGCATACGCATACAGCTTGGGCACATATCGGGAAATGGCACTCCGCACATTGTCCAGTTTCTTTCGTTGGCTAAAATCAGTGATCTGAGAAAAAAATCCTTCAGATAAATACCAACCAATAGTGGGCCCAATCATTGATGAGGTAGAGTATGTGACTGAAAGTTTATTGCAATTTAATATAAAATGTTCCCGAACAAGAATATTACAGTCGGAATTGGTCCGATGCCGTGTTCATCTGGACTCTGAAATATACCGAATTCGTAGTAATAATAATGAAACAAACAAATAGAAATACGGTAAAATATCAACTGGCAACCATTAAAACTTTTGATTAAAAATCGACAATTTTGACAGTAAAAGTTTTCGGAAAGTCACCCCTAACACCAAAATCTCTTCTTGAATCCGAATCCGTTGAGATCAGGTCCGAAAAATTTCAGGAAGCTGACATATTGACATTTTGAGTAGACCACACAGAAAATTCGGACCACTTCCCTACTTTGAAAGATATCTCAGCTTCCTGAAATTTTTCGGACCTGATCTTAACGGATTCGGATTCAGGAAGAAATTTTGGTATTAGGGGAGACTTTCCGAAAACTTTTACTGTCGAAATTGTCGCTTTTTAATCAAAAGTTTCAATAGTTGCCATTTGAAATGGATGCCAGTTGAATGCCGTTGAGAAATACCTGTGAAATAAATATGCGAGAACAACTTCTCGGAGCCTGTCAGTCTGGCAGTTGTCAAAAATCCACTTCTTACTACTCTGAAATTATTTATTCGTTGTTAGTCAGAATCTGTCCAGTAATCGAAAACTAAATTACCGATATAGTGTCCTTGGATCCACTTGTACTCATGTGGTCAACCAACTTCTCAAATGGCTCAATGTCTAGTCCGGCTTGCTCTATCAACCTAAGAAACAGACTTATAGACGTGCAATACAAGTTAGTTTCGTTTATGCGACTGACCCATAGATTCGCCTGTTTTCCTGCTCACTCCACAGGACTTCAACTTTAGCCTAGAAGAATATTATAATCCAGGAAGTTCGCAACAAATCACTACCTGTTTTCTGAGACTTCAATGCTTCATTTTGGGCCTTAATTAAATATGCTTGATATGACTATTTTATACAGAACGACAAGAGTTTTACTTGCAAGTTAGTCTCACTGTCAGTAATTTGCCTGTAATTAATTTGATATTTGTATTTTTACGAGCTAAAAGAAGAACCAATACCTTTTCATGGCTGCAATTTGCTCTCCTAATTCACTTTTTGCTGCATAATTATTACTTGGAGGAGGAGGGGGTGGGGAGGAGCAACTGGAGGTAGAGGAGCCATCAATCCCGATTTTTGCACTAAATTAAACATGAATGAATAGAACAGCCCTTATTTATCTACTTACAGTTTTGGATCTCACAGATAAGGCGATACTGATAATACTGATGGAAATCTTGGCCAAACAGGAATGCAAACTTAGGATTTCCGTGCTGTTTTTGCCGTGTTATTTCTTCAAAGGCAGGTCCGTTCTTTGCAACATATTGAGCAAACTTCTCAATAGCAATCTTATGTTCAATATCTGAAGATAAACAGATAACAACGAAAACAGCTTTGATAAGAGAAATAACCTTGAGGGGGCTGTGGTGGTGCAGTCGACATTCCGAATTTTGATTTATAAAACTAGAAAACACTGAATTTATTATTCACCGGTGAAATGCAAGAATGTTATTTTTGCAGCAGTAGTATGCCGAAAGTGCACTAGAAGTGATTCGACACGGTCGAACACATTGTCAACACAATACCCAAATTTTCCATAATATCAAGCTTTGAATTGGCGCCTTGCATAGTGTCTTGTAATCGTCTAAAGTGTATGACTGTCTCTCCTCTTTGTCAACAATCTATCAACCATGTCACTTTCTCTCTCAAATCATCTGTTTGTTACTTGTTGTTGGCCGAAGGAAATTTCTGGAATTTTTCTTTTTTTTTCTAAAGAAACGCATTTAGATGCCTCTGCATATTTTCAAAACCAGTTTGTTCATTGACACTGAGAATTAAGACTAAAAATTTCTCTCGTCGTCCTGTGGTTTTCTAACTAATTGTTTCTAATTTTTAGCGTATTATTTGCAAATTATCTCTGATTATTGACTCTACACCACAATGTTTGGTGGGGATCCTTTTGGCAATCCTTTTGGTGGGTGAAATTCATTGGTGCTTTTTGCTTTAAAGAATCATGCTCGTGCGTTTCAAAAAGTTAAGGCAGTGACCAGCAATTTCATTTGAACCGTCCTATTTTCCACTCGTTTTGCGTTCAATCTGATATTGATGACCTTATACTACTTTTAAAAGTTCTGGAGAAAACTTAAAAATATAGGCGAAAGCGCATGAAAAAGATTACCAAGAAATAAAAAACTTCTGGTTTCCGCGTTTTCTTCGTGTAACGCACGGGCATCTTCCTTCAAGGTAAATATAATTTTCTATTAATTTCAGAAACATGAGACGCCAAATGCAGGATATGGACAACATGATGAATAGTAAGCTTAAAAGTATGGAAAGGTTTTTTCACTAACGTGCATTTAGGCATGATGGGGACCCTATGGGAATGTTTCCGGGTTTCTTCGGACCTACTCCCAACCGACAGCTTGCCAATGGGCAGCGCCATAACCAGCAGTTACAGCAGATGGCCAATCATAACAATGTGATGAGTCCTTTCGGTTTTGGATTTGGCGGTGGACTTTTTGGTGGATTATGCAGCAAATGGTAAGAATAGGAACATATATTGTTCAATTCAAAGAATATTATTAAACTATGTAGGAGAGCATGCAAAACCACGCCATGAATGATCCCCGTTCTACGGTAGGACTTTCTAAAATAAATCTTTCAATTGTTGTAGTAAGGAAGTTGTTTAAGGTGATCTCCCAATCCACTATGGTTTCATTCGACGGCAATGGTCAACCTAAGGTTGTTCAAGCCTCCACTCGGAAAGCAGGGGATGTCAAGGAGACTAGGCGGTGAGCACATTTTCTTGTTTTCCACTATGAAATTACAAAGTTTAACGTGATTGTTAGCCGGAAATATAATTTCGAGATTATTTTCAAGCTCGCGATAGTATTCCGAGATATATAATAGAATATCATAGAAGTTTGTAATTTAATCATAAAAAGACATTTTTAATATTTGCGCGCAACAAAGTATAAATCTGTGTTTTCAGCTCTGTTCACGCTGGTGGCGAAGAGCGTGAAATAAGCGTTGGTCATTCGATTGGAGACAGAACTCATCTAATTGAAAAGAAAGGGACAAAGATGGGAAAATGCGACAGGTATGATAAGTTGTTTTATTTTATGACTACAAGTAAAATACGTATAGTATCGCTGCTGACGAAGATTGTAAATCCTGTAAATTTGATCCAAACACGCAAAAATTTAATAAGAAAAGGCGATCCAAATAATTTCGACTAAGAAAAAATTTCATAAATAGCCCAATTCGGTGATAAGAAAAGCTCCTTATGCAGGCCTCTCAGACCTAAGTGGCTAAAACAGAACATAGGACAGAACGCCAAAAAATGTTCAAAAAGGAGACAAACGCTCCTAGTTATCAAAATAGGACAAGTATGTGATATTCAAAAATTATTTATATTTCACGTTTCATTTTCTATCAGCAGATTGTACATTTTGCAGCAAGGCTGATAAAAAATTAACTCCACCGTTTTTAATTTCAGCGATTTAAAAATTTAAGCAAAAAATTGTAAAAATTAAAAAAAACTTTTTTTAAAATTAAAAAAAACATATTTTTGCCATATATAAGCCAAAAGCTTTAAAAAGTGATCGACCTATAATATGCCTCTATATTATTTTGTGCTCTTGAGCTGCGCTACAACGTGATGATAAGATAATTTTGTGACGCTTTTAATTAATATAAAATGGGATCAATGAAAGTTGATGAAAACGCTTGTCAACTTCTCAAAATAATCTCACAAGTGTTTGAAGCTTAATTGCTGACTTATCCAGAAAAATGATGCTAAGTTCAAAATGTTATCTGAAAGAGGAGATGCAGGGCTACAACCCTGTTTATATGGAATTTTTTGACTTGCAATATTTGTATTTGAAAAAGTGAGTTCAAAAAGCCTGCCAAGGATTTTTTGTCCACCAGTTATGACAAAGCTTGGAAAATAGGCACATTTCTTTTTAAAAAAGCACATTTCGAAATTTATAAGATTAGAGTTCGCAAACTAAGCACATTTCTTAGAAATATGATGAATAGTTTTATGATTTTTTTTGTCAAAAACATGTAACTATAAATCACTACTTCTTGTTTAGAAGCAACGATTTGTAAACCTTGATGCTGATGAGGCCGAACAATTCAACAATGAGTTTTAAAACCAAAGCTTCTCGCAACCTATCATCTACATTTGGCAGCGTCAGTACCAGCCGTCATGCCATCGAGGCAAAAATAAAGAGGTCGACGTGCTGTTGGCGCACTAGTGCTCCGATTATGTAAGGCTTTTTGATATTTTTATTCAAATCCTTAAATTTGCTTTACTTCAGAACTGTGCCAGATGACGATGAAGAAGACAGCGGAGAATATGCATCTGCTCATTACAATGGGTAATTCATGAGTAGTAACTTAACTAAGCTCTTGTTACGACGTTCTTTTTAGTTCTCGTCGCTATGGTCGTAAAGACAAAGATGATGACTTTGTGCATTCAAACAATGGCCGGGTCCGACCATTCGAGAAATATCTGAAGAAGATGACGAGGATGTCAGCGGCACAAACAAGCGCCGTAAAGTGTTTGGAAAATTCTTCTGAAATTGTGTAAATTCGTTGGGATTGAGTTGGTTGTGTGGAACTTCTCCTAAAAAATTGTTTTGATATTTGGCTAGTGTACCTGTCATCTTTATTTTTCGATAAAAGTTTCTGTCTGTAAGAGTGCTTACTCTTTAGTCTACTCTTTAGAACTTGTTGTCTCTATCCTATAACACGGTGTTTTTCGCCTAAGTAGCATGCTTCCTGCTTTTGTGAACTGCTTTTTCTTACGCCTAAAGGGCTGGCTATGATATAGAAATCAATATATTGAAGTAGCTATGCGAAAAAGAAAGCAAGCTGAAGTAACCCGAAGGTGCTACCAGGGCTAAAAATACTATCATCCAAGATATTTTTGATACTATTATTGTAAATCTTGTGTCAGATTGAGCTTTTAGTTGTTTGTAACTCGATTTTATTGAGTTCTTGTCTGACTTTAAAAGAAAGAAACATTTTATTTAGTGGAACAGTGTTTAAAATGCAAATACAGCTTTAGACAGCATTACTTCAATGGGACAGTATTTAACCCGCATGGATTAGAAAAAAGAAGATACAGAATTGCGAAAAATTCGATAAACATCAAGCTTAGATTAAAGTTAGGAGACACGGAAATTTCAACACAATTAGTTTTACTTTGTACTTAAAAGCAGCAGTTTATACAAAAAATTATACAAAATATATCACAATGATGGATTTCATTGAAGATCACAAGCAATTAGTTTGACAAATAATGCTGTGTGGCTAACACGACAGATTTAAAAATAATATAATACACGAGACCAATAAGTCTAATTCTTAATATGGTACAACTATCGTCAATGAATTTAGTGTCGAAGTTTCTGATCTTCACGCTGCCGTCTTTCATCAACTCCTTTATTGCAATAACTGGAGGTGATTGGACAGCCGGGCAAGGATCTGGCGGGATATGTGTGTCTTCGTTGCATAGTGCTGGAGCAGTGTTTGAACGAAAGAATGTCCACTCAGGATAGGCAAAAGAGCTCAAAAGCTTCCTTGCAAAGTTGGTGGTGGTGCTACACCGGACTGATTTGCTTGTTGTTTCCATCAGCTTGATGATTCGTGTTTGGTGAACGCAGAGAGCACGGCCATCGGCGTCTCTTCGTAAGTACGAATCATCTGGCTGTGTTGGCCGGATGGGGGAGTTGTGGGTTGGGACGGGGAAACTCTTTTTTGGCATGGCGCAGCACCCGAAAACCTGAAATGGTATTTATCAGTAAAGTTTTGAATAGTCTCTTGCTTTACCGTCAACTAGTGAGGCGGCATAAGAGGACGCACTGTCACTGTTACAACCCATTTTCTGCAAATTCTTCCTCTTTGATCTCGAGTATGTCAGGGTGGCGCTCTATTATCCTCATAAGAATGCGTTGACATAATTGCGAAGTCGTTGGTTCACAATTTCTTGCTCCTTCAATGTGTTCACAACTAAAAATCATAGTAGTACTATATAGGTGGATATTACAGTATAGTTGGGTTCAATGGACCAACCCCTTGAGAATCCATTCAGTGAGTTCTGCAGCCAGTGATGGAGGGACATCTGCCAACAGGTTCTCTTCCACATTCAACCTGATCATGCAGAATTTGAGCTTGTAGGTCCTGCGAAAATAAATTATTTTACGAAACCACGTGAAACAAATATCTACCATGTTCTGCTCTCGAAGTTCTCTATTGTCGAGGCGCAATCTTTCTATTTCATCTTCCAGCAAAATGATCTGAAAAGTAGAATTTTTATTCGTAAAATTAAAATCTCCCCATATACCGTATTCACTCTGTAAAAGGGCATGTCCGTGCGTTTCAAAAAAGTTAAGGCGGAACCAGCAACTTTTTTTGAATCCTCAATTTGTCACTCGTTTTGCATCAAATATAATATTGATGACCCTATACTACTTTTAAAAACCAGGCAGAAAACTCAAAAAATCTAAATGAGAACGCATGTAAAACTTTATCGAGAAAAAAGTGCTGGTCTCCGCCTTTTCTCCGTGTCGGGCACGGGCATGCCTCTTTATTTATTTTTCAAGGATAATATTTTTTCTGCCGCTTCTGGCTTTTTTGCCCGCTTTTTTGAGTTTATGTTAGAAAATATTTTTTTGCCCGCTTTTGGCTTTTTTCGTCCGCTTTTGCTCGAAAGTGCCCGTTTTGCTCGAATGTGCCCGCTTTTGGCTTTTTTTGCCCACTTTGCTCGAAAGTGCCCGCTTTGTTTAAATATGCCCGCTTTTTTTATTTTTTCTGCCCGCTTTTATTTGAAAGTGCCGTTTTTGCTACAAAGTGCCCTTTTGGATTTTCTCTGCCCGCTTTGTTAAAAAGTGCCCGTTTTTGCTAAAAAGGTAGCCGTTTTTGTTGAAATGTGAATGTTTCTCAATACCCATTCCAGAATGGCCGAAAGCCAAAATTATTGTTTTTTGGAAGTTACTAAAGGGGGAGTAAACTTATCGAGAAAATCGATTGAGCGGATTAGATTTCGGGTCCGATCGGCTTAATAGCTCACAAATCCACCTTGAACCTCTCAAAAACCATAAACGTGGAACTCTGAGCAATTAAGCCCATCGGACCCGAAATCTGATCCGCTCAATCGATTTTCTCGAAAAGTTTACTCCCCCTTTAGTAAACCCCCCAAAAAACCAATAACTTCTCTGCTCTCTGAATTTCACAAGAAAATGACCAACGGAAAATTCAAAAAAATTGCTGATTTCGTGTCGAGAACAACTTTCGGTTACATAATCAGTCTTTCGGCAACAAAATAAGTTTTACCTGTTTCAAAACTGAGAAACATTCACATTTAAACAAAAACGGTCACTTCTTAGCGAAATCGGGCACTTTTTAGGCAGGAGTAAGATGCGCAAATCACATTGCGACAAATCAAATTGCGGCAAAATCAGATTGCGGCAAATCAGATTGCGACAATTCAAATTGCGGCAAAATCAGATTGCGGCAAATCAGATTGCGACAATTCAAATTGCGGCAAAATCAAATTGCGGCATAAGTGGGAGGGTCACATTGGGCTGCTATTTGGTTGATCGTTATTTTAGGTGTTGCATACATGGTTAGCTATGTTCTAATGTTGAATTTAGTAGATTTAGTAGAGCAATTATGGCTCTGGTCAAGATTCGAAACTTTTGCTGTCAAACAGCACATTATGCTGTTTGATTATTTGCTGATTTTTGTACAGCTAGTCAATTTTTTGGTTTCTTAGCAAAATCTCATCTCACAAACAAGCCTGTTTAGACGGCAGCTTATTGAGACCACATAGTGGTGGCAGATTAAGCATTACTTGGAAGTTTCAAATTGATTACCGCAATTTAAATTGTCGCAATTTGAATTGTCGCAATTTGATTTTGCCGCAATTTGAATTGTCGCAATTTGATTTGCCGCAATTTGAATTGTCGCAATTTGAATTGTCGGAATTTCATTTTGCCGCAATTTGAATTGTCGCAATCTGATTTGCCGCAATCTGATTTTGCCGCAATTTGATTTGTCGCAATGTGATTTGCCGCATCTTACTCCTCACTTTTTAACAAAAGCGGGCAGAAAAAAATAAAAAAAGCGGGCATATTTAAACAAAAGCGGGCACTTCCGAGAAAAAGCGGGCAAAAAAAGCCAAAAGCGGGCACATTCGAGCAAAAAACGGGCAGAAAAAAGCCAAATGCGGGCAGAAAAAATATTTTCTAACATAAACTCAAAAAGCGGGCAGAAAACAAGCCAGAAGCGGGCATAAAAAAGTCTCGTCCATTTTTAAACCCCTAAGAATATTGAAATTTTCAATGAAAAATGGTCCTAACTCTGAAATCCTAGTGAAATACGAGGGGTGGGGAGTTATTAGAGTGAATACGGTAGGCATTCAGAAAATTTCGTATTATCATTCGTTAAGTTTTCAGTATTCTTTTAGTTATTCGGTATTCTCTCTTCGACTGGAGCTGGGCAGAAAGAGTCTCTAATGCATGTATGATCAAGTGTCTTGCTCGGAATTATGTCTAAGGTAAGTGAGTGCGCGAATCTCTAACTCTCAAGCCCGTTTGCTGTACGCTGCACGTTTCAGAGCTGAAGCGTTAAAAAAAACATGATTGAGGGCGTTTTTGAACTGTTTGAACGGTTTTGATCAACTGAGCACTGGTTTTGAAATTGTTTTACTTTCCTGCTTAATTTTTTCAATGTTGTCTTCTAATGAAAAGCTCGTATTTTGAACGATATTTTTGTGTTGCCACTAATTTTGCTCGACGAAGAAAATTTTCGGTTTCAACTTAATTTTCATTTTTAAATGGCTGGTTTTGCCGGATTCGATACAAGGAGTTTGAAAATTTTCATAAAAATCGAATTATAGCATTTTTTGTAATTATTGTACCTGATCAGTCAGTGACCCTTGATGGTGCAGTGAGCTGTGCTTGAGATGGCTCATTTCACTTTGTCTGGTCAGCTCCTCCAACATCTCTGAGCTGTTCTCCATCTGTCAGTGGCATCCCTTCGGTACCTACAAACCAATAATAATTTACAAATATAAATCGTAGTTTTTTTTTCACAATTACCTTTCAAACTCTGATTTGATTTGTTTCTTCTCAGCCTCATGTCTCTCACATTCGTGTTGAATGTCCAGAAGTTGGTTGCGCAACTCCTCAATTTCTGCTGTGTTTCCCGAGAAGATTCTTCCAAGCGATCTCGCTCTTTCGTGACCGCATTAAGATCTTTTTCCAGAATTTGGCATCTGGAATTGGAATAATATAATGGTCTCCGTTACATAGGGTAAGTACAGGGTGAGCCAATTTTTCGGAACATCTGTTTGATTATAATTTTTGTCGAAGTCAAATTTTGAAATTCTCCACAATCACTGAGAATAGAAATTTATTATTTTTCGATTCAATACCAAAAACATGATTTTTACTTCACCGCGCTTATCTAAAGTGAACTAGGATATCAAAGGAACCTATCGAAAATAGTGTTTTTAGCAATAATAGGGTTTTTAGCAGAATTTTAATGAAAATTTGAAACTCGATTGTGAGAAATTCAAGATTTGACTAAGCATAATGTAATAGTCAAAAAAAGGTCTGAAAAATTGATCCACCTGTAAATTGCGGCACTTACCTCAAAGATCCACTTTCTGCTTCAAGCTGTTTCTCACGCTCAAACCTAAAAAATGATATTATATAATTATTCACAGAATTGAACGTTATTAACTCTAAATTTACCTTGAGTGGACTTCACGAGTGCGTAGCTTCTCTTCCTCCAGCCTTTCTGCCCACCTTGTTCACTGGCTTGGAACTGCTCTTCTAGCAAGTGCACCCTCTCCTGGAGCACTGCATTCTCAGTCCTAAGTCTAGATTTCTCTTCATTGGTGGCCATTTGCATCTCTTGCATTTCTGTCAGTTTCTTTGTCAGACTAGACATCTAAAACAAGTAGAAGGTAGGAGTGGACAGCTGGGGGTGTTATTACCTGGTTGGAGACCTCACTAAAGCCAAGGTTGTGGTACCTTCATCACTGAAGTTCATCAACTCAGGCTCACTGCTGAAGCTGTTCCTGCGAGAGCTGCGCTGTGTGCCATTCAAGTAGAGGCGAGAAGCTACGGAGGAGCTGGAGGAGGCCAGGTTGCCGGCAGATGGCTCAGCCTGAATCTAAATACATTATTTTTTGCAAGCACAGTTTGGATATTTTGTAACTAGTAGCGAATAACCAAACGCCCCCCCCCCAAATCGTAGAAAAAGGTCTAAGTCCTAAGGCTAAACTTGATGATACAAAGGGTAGTTATACCGATTTGAAAAGGTCAGATTTATGGGGGATAACTTTTTTTTAACAAAGAAGCCCCAGTTTTTGATATTTATGATCTTTATCTAACTTTTATTTTCGAGTCTGTAAGGTGCAGCCAGATTTTAATTTTGTTTTCAAAAATTTAAGATTTTCACCACTCCCACCCAATCTACCTCAGTGAGCTCACTGGGAACTTTTGAGTGAGAGTGGTCAAAATTTTCAAATTTTCGCAAATATAAATTAAAATTTGGCTGCATGTTACAGACTCAAAAATAAAAATGAGGTAAAGGTCATGAATATAAAAAAACTGATATTTCCCTATTAAAAAAGTTATGGTGCACTTTTCAAATTCTCACTCAACTGTGAGTGCAAAGACTGGAGAAAATAGGCCGGGGTGGAGCAGCTTGGTGTGAGCTTGTGTTCCATCATTTACCACTATATAATTCAGCTCAGATATTTTATGCGTTTCCTTGGCGACAAAAATGACTAAAGAATAGACAGAATAACTGTTAGTTGGGTCATCGGAAAGAACAGCACCCGAATAGTACAAAAGTTTGCAGCTGTATATAAATGAACAAAGTCTGTCTGATGGGTTGGAAAAACTTTTATCCAAATCACAGCGGAATACTTTGATGGGCTTAGGAAACGAAATTTCAAATAAAAGATTACAATTTGAAAATCAACAAAAACTTTACCCCGATTATATAATTAATTTTATTTTTCAAACCCAGAAACTATGTTGGAATGTTTATAATAGACTTTAGTATAGGAACCCATTATAAAAGTGATCGTTATTTATGGTAACTAGTAAACCTTTCTGACAACAGCACGTTTTTGTGCTATGGATTTGTCAGTTTGCCCAAAAACGGCAATGTTTCGAACTGAAAAACGTCTTTTTTAATGGGCTCCATTAAGACTATATTATGTCTGATGGGTTGCAAAATATAAGTTTGAAAAGTATTATAATATTCAACCTATCAGGCAATTTTATTTTTATTAGATTTGAAAACTTTAGGTTAAAATCTGTTGTGGCTCATTTATAAACGTTGTCGTTGTCGTCGTCGTTGTCGTTTGGAAAAAATGTTTTATAAAGGCGTTTTCATACAACGACAATGACAACGCCAACGACGACGACAACGACAACGACGACCTATTTATAAAAATCCAACGACAACGCCAACGACAACGACGACGCCAACGACAACGGAATATTTTATTCCAAATCGGAAAAATTTTGCATTTTGAGTCAGAATTTTGAGGATTAACTATATTGTCCACAAGTTTTCCTTCGAAATCTCGACTCAAATGCGAAATTTGTCCGATTTAGAATAAAAAATTTCGTTGTCGTTGGCTTTGTCGTTGGATTTTTTATAAAATAGGTCGTCGTTGTCGTCGTCGTCGGCGAAAAAAACAGTTTTTAAAAAAAAATATTCCAACGACAACGACTACGCTAACGACGACGACAACGACAACGTTTATAAATGAGCCATTGGAGAATTTTATTGCGATTTCGTGTGGAGTTATAACTGTTTAGAACCCATCAGGGTTTTGCTGAATTTTCTCTACAATTTGATGGAAATTTTAGTCTGTAAAAGCAAAGCGCACCAACCTCTAAGTAGTCATGTCCTGGCACCGAAATCTGGGTACACCTTTGATTCTCTGCCACTTACTCGCAATTTTGAGTTCCGCCTACTCTTTCAATACACAATCAAGTAACAATAATAAATAGGTGAAAAGAAATTCGTTGTTGTTCTGCTAAGGCACCTAAACAATGTTGGCAATTCGACGGCTGAAAATAGATATGATATATATTTATATATTTAGAGGGTTAAACAATAGAATCCAAATGAAGATATAAACACACGTAATAAACACAAAGGTAGTAGAACAACATAACTAGCAGATTGGAGGGGGGAGCACATGTGCCTGCCTGCCAACCACCAGCATGCATGCAGATCATTGTGGTAGGAGGAGGCAGGGAGGATAGGAGGTGAGCATAGAGGTTGTTGACTAGAGAGCAGGAAGAGGGAGTTTGTCTGCTACCACCCTTGATTCTCTAATTATGCCATCCATTATACTCAATCTCATGCAACCCTCATTGCAACTACCTGGCATATAAGCATTTAGAGGTTTTTTGTGACATTTTTTAAAATTGTGCTCCTTTTATTTTCTTTTTTAACTTACAAGGGAACCGCCCGAACTGTAAAACATAAACCATTCAAATTTTCATTTGTTCTAAGCATTTTCCAAGTTTTTTGATGTAATGAACACGAAGAAGATCCCAATTAGCCATTTACGAGATTGATTATATTATTTTCATCTTTCAGATGCCTACCTATACCAAAAAGTCAAAAATCAGCTTGGAGGACCAACGCATCCAAAAAATAAAATTTTTGTGGCCAATCCGACGGACGGCTATTGGGATGTTTTTGTTTTCAGAGCACCGACTGGTAGAGGCAAACTGAATTTGTAAAAGTTCATATTTTACAGTTCGGTTGGTTCCTTTATCAGGCAAATCCTTGGGCGTAATTCAAGCGAGCATACGTCAGGAAGGTCTCCCAACTAAAAAATAAACAAAAAATTGAGTTAGTCATGATTAAAAGCACGAAAAAACAGAATACAAAAAGTTAAAAAAACTACCCTACTTGTGTAGTTCTCAAATGAAATTTTTTATAGAAACAAAAGTGAAAACAATTAATTTTTGGAGCTTTATCTATTTAATAAAGTCGTCAAGCAAACGGTGGATTGCTCACCTCAGTATTATGGCAGTTAAAATAAAGCAAACTTAATAGAAATAGACAAATGCAAACAAACCCTGCATCTTTCAAATATTTAGAGACAATCAATAAATCTCCAAAATTTTCTACCTTCTTTTTTCGAGACAAAAATTTGTCTATTTAAAAAAGATTACAATCTTCACGGGAAAAGAGCCGAAAATGCGTGAAATGAGGAAGCAGGCGTTGACAAAAAACAGAAAGAGGAGAATAGAAGAGCAATTACAATATCTCCTCGTTCAGCCATCATCGGCTGCATCACTATCGATCAACCAACACTCCCTCAAACAAAAAAGAAAAAGACTGTCATGAAGACAGAACACACATCTCCACCATCCACCTCAACATACCCCAATTCAGGGCAATCCACTTAGGTGGATGATTAACTAGGAAGTAAAGTAGTCAGTCCACCCAATTACCGGCCAATTCACCAATTCTTTGCTACTAATCCCCACATACAAGTGTGTTCACTAGAATTGTGATCAGAGAACAAAATATTAGTTTCTATATGCTGTCAATAAGCAATTGCCTTGTTGAAAAATCGGGCTTTTGGTCTATGGATTAAGCTCCCTGTAGATTATTCAGATTGTGTTTTTAGGAGCAAAAACATTCGGAAGGGTAGCATTTTCATAGTTTGGAACATGATTAAGTTTGTTATAAAGTAAGCTGGAATCTTAATCTGAAGACATGCCTTAAATAAAAATCAGCAAAAGTTACCAAAGCAAAAACTATCACCTCACTCACATACTTTAAAAAAGGGGCGGTTAATGATCTCCGGAGAATGGACAGCAGAACGTTGATTTTATAGTTTTCAGGATATGTGCTTGAGCAATTAAAAATAGTTTGCAAGTCATAAAATAGTTAGAGAGAATAGTAACCCACTCAACCAGCCATACCAATACATCAAATATGAGCAATAAAACACCCTGTTTTATAGGGATTTAAGACAGTTAAAGATGCAAGTATCTTTGTTGGATATCACTTTTCGCGATAGCTGTTCTATATCTAAGTTGAGGAAATAACTAGAGTCTCAATAAATAATATTAATGCTTACTTGATGCCCACCATTTTTGAAGCAAATCTACGTTATTTCGTCAATGTATATTTTTACAGGAGGAAATTTGTTCTTTTTGTCCAGAAAAACCAATTTTTAACAAATTTTTCATTTTAACTTCTTAGGTGTACTCAACGCAGATTTAAAATATACCCTAAAATACTCAATATTTGCTAAAAGAGTGCTAAGAAAAAAACTAAAGCATTTTACCATTCAAATTTTTTGGACATTTAGTAACTTTGTTCCATTTGATTTTTGAATTTGCGCCTTACTGAATTTCACCTTTTCAGCAGTTCCTTTGCTTTTAATTGAAACTTTAAAAAAGAGCTGACACTTTTATGCGTTAGGCTCAGAGTTGGTTATCGTACGGGCTCAACTGTGTTTACGAACAGGAAAAAACTACAATACAAATAAGACAAGGTTACTAAGCCTTATAGACACCATTTTTGCCTCAAAAATTTTTATTTAAAAAACTTCAGTTTAACCAAACGAATTTATAGAGCAAAACACAAAAATTGATTGTATGAATTGAAAGCAATGTAAGCACAATAAATGAACTATGACTAACAATTTGCTCAACTTCAACACTTTTGTATTCCACATAAGTATTATAATAGTTTTACAATAGTTTTTTAGTCTTCAAACATTGATTGATTGAGCAGCAGTCATTGCTTGTCTACTACCACCAACAACACTATTTCAAAACAACTCATGCACACACTACAATAGACTAGATCTGGCTGAAGAGAATGGGCAAAGCAAGGAAGTGAAAAAGGGGAGGAGGGGCAACAAAAAGTAGATGTGGGTGGAATAATAAACACCTTTAATCAAAAGAACTGTTAATTACTAAAACATGGTTGTTGTACTGCACAGTTCCTAGTAGTAGAGGAGGGGGGGGGTCTGGTGAGTTATACACTACTACCAGTTGTTGTTACTATGGGGATAGGTGAGTGGGGGTGTATACACACTCCCTCACTCACCACTACATACATACATATATGTATGTATGTATAAGACCCCCACTAGATGGGGGGCAAGGTGAGTGTGCGAGAGCACAGATTTTCTCCCGCACACCCACTACCTCTGCTGTCTCTAGATGATGATGGTGTGTTTGTGGTGGTGTTTCTCACCAACTCATAGTTGTCTTGTTCATGAACCCCCTCCCTTGGTGGTTGAACAAACAGGGGAGGGTGTTGTCAAGAACACCCGTCAATATTTGGGTGAGCACTCATTAATTCTAATTCAAAGCAATTAACTTGAGAGAGATGGCAAAAGAAAACAGCTAAGGCACATTTACTCCATCAGTTGTGTGCATGCAAAAAATATTTTTTTAGAGGGCTTTTTCTAAATAAAAAGTAAAAAAAATTACATATTTTTAACTAAACTGAAAGAACAAAGAAGGTGGAAGGATGCAGCAGCTAAAAATAAATGAGCTAAACCAACCATGCTGCTTATCCCCAATTCCAAAAGCTATTATTGAGTAGCGAAAACAGCAATAACAACAGAACAATGCAACAATATTTATGGAGGAACAAATAAACCTTAACAACTAGGCTTAATTTGGGTTGAAAATTGAATTGAACATATTTGGTGGGAAGCTGCTACAGTTAAGCTAGTATCATAGTTAAGCTAGCTCTACAGTTAAAGTGGTGTTATTACTACACAAATGTTGCTAGTACTGCTCAGGTGTTTGAGCCCGAAAACCTTGCTGCTGGCCACTGTCCTGGATGTAATGGTGTTCCACCTACACTGCACAAATGCAATGAGTGAGTTGTTGTTGCAGCAGCAGCAATTTTCTATCAGGAATTTTATTAAGACGACCTTTTGAAAGAGTTTGTCCGATCACATCTACTTTTGTTTGTTTGTCGTGTAGCAATATTTACTTTGGGCGGCTATTATATGAAGAAAGAAAACAATAAGAAAAGTTGAATGTAGATTATTTAGTTTGCTAAACGTGCGCTATTCATGGCATTGAGTAGAAAATGTGTAAAACCGAGTGTCTATATTTAAGGCACCCAGAATGCGTGATACAAACGTTGCATGTGGGGGTTAATCTGGCATACCCAGGGAACTGCAAACACGCCTATATAGGCGTAAAGTAGGCGTATTTTCACGCCTATAAATAGGCGTGATTTTCCTGCGATAGGCGTTACGCCTAAGATTGGCGTAGACGCCTATCTTAGGCGCTCGCGCCTATTTCACGCCTATTTGAAGCGCCAATTCAAAATCGTTTTATTTTACAGACTATTCTGAGGTTTTTAAAGTTGCATTTATACAACTTGAAAGGGCTTCACCTTCTGTGTTATTCTCTTTAATATTCTCATGTTATTGCGGCATAAGTGGATAGCTTTTTCTGTAGTGAATTTTTCACAATTTCATTAGTTTAATGCAACAATGGTCGTAGTAACCCTGATCAAAACAAATTTTTATTTCTATCCAGAAGTTTTATGCAATGTATTTGCACTCTTTCCCTCATCGTTGTAAAAATGCATATATCCTGGAAGAGCATAGCCGTGTAAATCCGAACATCTTCAGCTCATCACAGTAGTCGCCAGTGATATTGTACACGTTCATCTCACCATCAACTTATTTTACACAACGTAGAACACCACATGAACCGGCGGCCAGAGATCAGTCCGAGAGCAGTGAACATGTTTATTGTCCATTACTGAAGTCCAATGACCCCCCACCCTGTATCGTTGATACCTTCCCTGAAGTTTTGCCACGTTCTATTGGATCCGTACAACCTAATAAGCTAATGAATTTACAATATGCTAATTATGAATACCGTATTTACTGTATTAACTCCCCACCCTCTAATAACTCCCCACTTTCTAATAAGTCCCCACCCTACGGACCTATATCTCAGCCTAGAGCGAACATTTCGCAAATCTGTTTTTGCGTTTTCTTAGTTGCCACGAGTTTACCTAATTCCACTTTTTAATTTTGGTTGAGCACCCAAAAATATTAAAATCGAAATTTTTTTTTTCGATTTTTTAAGGGTTGAAAAATAACTCCCCATGGGGACTTAATACAGTAAATACGGTAAGCTAATGAATTTACTTGCAACAAGGATTTTGTCCCCGGACCAACATTGCTTTCAAGTGGTCGATTTCATCAGTAAGACTGCATGATTTTTGTTTCATTCTTGATCTTAAGGGCTTGTGTGATTTTCTAGCCAAAATTTAAAAAGTGAGAAAAATTAAAAAGGCCAGCTACCAGGTGGATTGAACTGGAGAAGATACGAGCCCCACCGCAGTGAAGTCACCCATTGCACTACGACAGACCCCCAAGTGCACCTCCCCCCCCCCCCCCTAAGTGCACCCCTAAGTGCAAACCCCTTGTAGGGTGAAACCAAGTGGACGTCCACTTAGATCAAATTTTCTTTTCACGTTTTTCATGTTCCAAAATCTGTTTTCTGGACTGATTCGGACACGCTGATAATGGTTGTTAGTAATGAAATAAGGTTTTGTGTGGTACATTGGTGTAGCCAGGGGGGGGGGGAGTTAGGGGGGGGGGCGAAAAGTTAAAAAAAAAATTGCTAAAGGTGGTTGACCACTTGTTTTGGTCACTCTGGATGGAGTTCTGGGCGATTCTAAGAGGTGATGTAGAGGTTGTTGGTTCGAATCCACATGGGCACATACCTTATTTTACCATAATTTCAGATATAAAAAGACAATCGTTTGACTTTTCAGGTCATTTGGGTGAATGTACCCTACTCTGGAGTACCTGGATATCAACCTCTCCAGGTGGTAGCCATCCCAGGTTTGGGGTTGGGCATGCGGATTCCACATTGTGGAATCGCACTTTTGGTCTTAACAAGCCCAATTCCTCACACAATTTTAAATTAGGAAAAATGGTTTATTTTTATTTTAAGAAAGTTTAATTTTACAGGCTATCCAGGTGGATATCCACCTGACCAGGAGGTACCCACCGCGCGTATTGGGCTTTGCGTGGGTGAAATTTGGGAAACGTCTATGCACCCAATTTAGTGTGAAAACCTGCTAATATCAATGTGGCTATTTTTAAGTCTTGTAATTTGAAAGGGGCAAAGCTTTTCCTTGCTGCTAAAAGACTTCTTTTTGCTCCCAAAGGACTTTTTTTTGCTGCTAATTTTTTTTGCTGCAAAAAGACTTTTTTTTGCGCCAAAAGACTTTTTTGCTGCAAAAAGACTTTTTTTGCTCCCAAAGGACTTTTTTTCGCTGCTAATTTTGTCTGCTGCAAAAAGACTTTTTTTTGCTCCAAGAAGACTTTTTTTTGCTGCAAAAAGACTTTTCGTGCTGCAAAAAGACTTTTTTTTGCTGCTAAAATACTTTTTTTTGCTGCTAAAATACTTTTTTTGCTGCAAATATTCTTTTGCTTCACATGCCTTCTTCGCAGCATTTTTCACTAGAAATATCAATTATTATACATATTTTGCGGTCAATTCGTTTACAATCAATGCGTCCACAGTCAATTCGTGCATTCGCCAATTCGTCCACACGTCAATTCGTCCACAGATCAATTAATCACACTTTAGAAACTTAGGTAGTTCCTCATTCTCCAGGTGGGGTCCGGCTGAACAACTTAAGTACCGCCTAAAAATTTCGCGGCAAAAACCGACTTTTCATACACACTAAATTTATACACACTAAATCACTAAAGGCACTGCTCTAGGCATGATATATAATTATATACATCCTCAATCTGAATGATACTTTAATTTTAAGGTCGACTACCTGGTATTTATGCATTTCAGGGGCAAAATTAAATAAAAACTTAAATTTTGGTTGAATTTTTTTCCAAAAAATTGATTTTTCATTTAGGAAGGTGTCAGAAAATAGCTTTAAATCATTCTGAGCGTAAAAAAGTTACTTAGCAGATGTTTAAACACTTTTCTCAAATCAATATAAAGTGCGCCCCCCCCCGTCCAAGTGCATATGTCGCGACCACCTTAAGTGGGTACTGTTTTTTTAAAAAAATAACCCAGGGTATTAAAGATTCTAGGTAGTCAAAACAGGATTTCGGTCTCAACAAACTGTTTTCAGCACACAATTTTGGGTTGAATAGCATGGTTTATTCGTTCCTAAGAAATAATAAAAGTTTCGTGGACAAATTGACCGCAAAATATGTATAATAATTGATATTTCTAGTGAAAAATGTTGCGGAGAAGGCATGTGAAGCAAAAGAATATTTGCAGCAAAAAAAGTATTTTAGCAGCAAAAAAAGTATTTTAGCAGCAAAAAAAAGTCTTTTTGCAGCACGAAAAGTCTTTTTGCAGCAAAAAAAAGTCTTCTTGGAGCAAAAAAAAAGTCTTTTTGCGCAGACAAAAATTAGCAGCAAAAAAAAGTCCTTTGGGAGCAAAAAAAAGTCTTTTTGCAGCAAAAAAGTCTTTTTGGCGCAAAAAAAGTCTTTTTGCAGCAAAAAAAATTAGCAGCAAAAAAAGTCCTTTGGGAGCAAAAAGAAGTCTTTTAGCAGCAAGGAAAAGCTTTGCCCATTGAAAGTCGCTATTAGAAAACCGATTATTTGAAATCCTCTATTTTGAAAACCGTTGTTTTTGAAAACGTTGTATTGATTTAAAAAAATGTTAAAGGTGATTTGCGATATTCATTTTTCTGCGTTAAGATATAAGTATATGTTGGGGCCCCTTTTATAAAGAATATCATTAATAGATAATGTATGGTGGAAAAGTTCAAGGCGATGATAGCTGTGAGGAATTTGCTGCTAAGTAGAGAGCACAAGACAAATCACTGGTGCGCGTAGGAGCGACTTTAATGATGATGAAGATGATGAAAATGACACAATTGAAAATGAGCTGCAAGCTATGCGCACTTTCCAAGCTAAATATTGATGCACTTGACTTTTGGAGAAGCAACCGAGATGTAGGTATGTGAAACTGAAAAAAAAAATACAGATGAATTTAGACATACCCGATATTGTCTAAGTTAGCCAGAGAAATTTCGTGCATCGCGTCTTCCTCTGCCTCCAATGAGCGATCGTTTTCAACATTGGGAATCGCTGCCACAGACCTTAGAAACAGATTGACATATGAAAAAACCTCCTTTATTATAATGCTACATCATCGGTGAAAAATGGATTGACTACGTTTGGCTCTATCGAATAAACTTTTAAATAAGCGAGTCTGTAAAATAAATGATTTTTAATTGGCGCTTCAAATAGGCGTGAAATAGGCGTAACGCCTAACTTAGGCTTCTACGCCAATCTTAGGCGTAACGCCTATCGCAGAAAATCACGCCTATTTATAGGCGTAAAAATACGCCTATTTTACGCCTATTTGTGGCCATATAGGCGTGTTTGCACTCCCCTGGGCATACCACGTTCAATCAACCATGTAAGTCTTACTGCGCCTTTAAGAACACTCAACTGTAAGTTTCGATAGTTAAGTGAGTAATAGTTTAGTTGGTGTAAATTTATAAGTAGTCACTAGTTCTATTCTCAGTCAATCTACTGAATTTCTCAGCTTTACGTCAGAAGTGCTTTCCATGCTGATTGCGCTGTTGAGCCGTAAATCAATAATCAATTCCTACGAATGGTGGAGTTCTCATAGCTTCGCCACATAGTCGTTTGGTCTTTAACTGGCCAGGCTAGTTTTTGAAACATTTTTTTCTGGATATTTCTGGATAAAAGGCTTTCTTGTGTGCAACGCCGAAAAGTGGGTGGCGTATTCTGCAAATACATGAAGTATTCATGCTTCTCCAATAAATAGCCTCTTAAAGTACGGAATGACTATCTACAGCTTCGAAATATTGAATAAAAACACTTTTAAAACTTTTTTTTTCTTAAATAAGACTAAAATGATTCGTCATTTTGGTATAGCATTAAATTATGTTCAAAAGTACCTCCTAGCACTCTTAAAAGTTAAATAAGCGGCTAGGTAAAACTTGCCCAGAACGAAATTTTCCAAATACGAAAATTGCCGAAACGAGTTTTGCCAAGTTTTCCCTAGCCCTAGCTAGTAAGCATGCACACTATTATTGCAGTCTTCTAACGACCAGGGGCGTAGGCGGGGGGGGGGGGGAGGGTTGGTGGCTGAGAGGGCTATAGCCCAATCCCCACCCCCCTCCCCCCGTCAGATTTTTTGAATTTTTTTAAATTAAAAACACTAAAAAACTCGAAAACGGTGTAGGTAAAATGACCTCTGAGGGGGCTTTAGCCCACCCCCAGATTTTTCTGGCTACGCCTGTAACTACGACAATGTAAGGCAGCAGCAATGCGTGAACCTTAATGTGCTTGAACACAAAAATCCATCCTAAATCCAAACGACCAGTATTTTTACCAGTTTTCTACCAACTTATGTTGGACATCTCTCCAGAACCTTTAAATTGATTAATAACTGTTAATACATTCAACCCCCGCTATAGTGACACACCTCGGGACCGGCTTTGGGTGTCACTATAGCGGGGGTTGACTGTGGATACAAGCTTTTGCCCTCCGTATAGAGATCTTTAACCTGTGACCATGGCACGTAAGCATAAAATGACATTAATACGTCTTATAGCATTTTATGCCTCTCACTTGCAGGTATTGATAGCCTAGAGGGTTAATTAACTCGCTGGTTTTTAAAATTTTCAGAGGTTTCAAGTTCGATCCCCACTCGAAAACTACCAAATTTATCGGCTGCATCTCAGAAGTGATTGGCTTTTCCATGCTAATTGCGCTGTTTAAGCCGTAGATAAACCTCAAGTTCCGACGAATGTAGAAGTCCTTAATATGACTTCGCCACATAGTCGTTTGGTCTTAGCCGTATGGGCCAGTTCTTGAAACATGTTTTGTAACTTTTGCGTTTTTTGTATCATTTAGAGGACTCGTGCACGGTACATTACAAAATTTGCTCGGGCAATAATTTGCTCGCGACCGAAAACCGCTCGCGTCCATAATTTGCTTGCGCCTAAGTTTTACTTAATGCACTAGATTTGACCCCATTCAAATAATATATCAAATTTTGTCCAAAGTAACGTTCGGCATCAAAAAAGTCAAATAAGCATACATATTCAAGTACATTATTGCAGTCTACTACGACAATGTAGAGCAGCAGCAATGTTTGGACCAGCGTAATGACTGCTTTCTCTTCCTCAACATTTGTGACATCCTAGCTATGAATGGTATATGAAGTGTTATTGCAGAAGGTTGCTAAACCCTTTTTAAAAACTTTCACTCATAAGTCCTGGCTCTTAGAACTTGCAACAAGATGCTCTGACTACATGACCAACAAAGCCATGGCAACATTGCCGTCACAGTTTAACAACAATTGGATGGGAGGACCAGGGCAATGGAGGGATGACATAAGTGGGACAGGAACAGGGTGACACTACAGCCCCCTCAACAATCCTGACCAGCAGAAACCCACAACCACTTATGTATACTACTCAGAGAAAAAGAAGAGGAATGAAGGGTCAAGTTTTGCGGGTGCTAACGTAGGATCAATTTTGAAAAAGTTGATTAAAATATTATTATTGGTGTTAGTCCATATCATTTAGCTTTGTTTGAAAATAAAATTTACGAAAATAACCATAAGGTTTTTGCAAAACTTATTTTTGTGGCTGATGACGGACCAGTAATTGAGCACACAAACCACCGCCCTCGTAGATGATGATGATAATTTTGTTGAACAACTGGCAATTTCATGAGTGTTCTGTCTGTTTATAAGCTTCACTAGCCCACAACTATTAGATTTAAGTTTATACTCAATGGCTAAACCACTGATTTGTTTCTTTTTCTTAATTACTATTATTGTTGTAGTAAACACGTCCTCACAGAATTCAGGTATTGCTTAATGTTTTTATGCAAAAGTATCGAATTAGATAAGTACGAGATGATTAATTTATCCCTAAAATTGCGCCGTTGTTAAAACTTATGGTGATTTTGACCTTAAGTTTATTTTTTTGTTAATATTTGTACATAAATTTTCAACCACACGGTGATTCCGAATAGCAGGTAAAACCATTAAAAGTTATTCACTACAATGAGCATTCAGTGGAACTCATAGAAAAGGCTTTACTAAAAATTTTAAGGACCCGACAAGTCAAATGCGGACCCTAGCCTTTTGGACAGCAGCGCTGGATCGCAAGGCAGTGGGCTTAGTAGACGAGTTCCCGGATCAGTGACACCAGCAGTGGTACCAAAAACAGTGGCAGCAGTGCTACTCAAGACAGCAGTAATTCTGGCTCTGCTTCTGAGGAGTCTTCGGAAGAAGATGACTCCAGTTGCGAAGATGGTCGACCTGATTGCAAACAATTCAAGAAAGGAAGCACCAATCTGTGCAAAGCACCCCACTTTACACGTTACATGGAGTGCTGCTGCTTAAAGACTTGTTTCAACTGCAAAAAGAAGCTGTCTGGCACAAAATTGGAAAAAATGATTTTAAACTAGCCCCTTATTCTGGTGAACTGGATAAAGGCGGTAGTTTCTTTACTCGCATTTTCTGGTAAAATCACAGCGAATTATGGCGATATATATATAAGATAAGAAATCAATATTACTCAGATCAGAAATACAAAAATGATTCAAATTGGATGAAATGTTGCAAATATTTAAAAGAGCATATAATTCACTCCAGTATTCCCACAACAATGTTTTATAGCAGAACTGTCACATTCTCTGATATTTCATTAATAAAATAATTTTGAGGTGCGAAGCCAGCTGAAAGACGTAGCGTATAACCTCTAATAATAAATAATAAAATGAACATACATATTAAAAAGAATTGCAGTATAGAATCTACTTCCAACCGCCACCCTCCCCTCCAAGCAGAATGATAAAATAGATGATCTAACCTCACAAGGATTAGGAGGCTATACAGACATTTTTGCAACAGACAGTCCCTCATTTT
>SADC01001190.1:0-57042 GCA_004194705.1 Ditylenchus dipsaci
AAAAAAAAAAAATTATTTTAAAAGACCACATCTTGACAATCTTACATTACAGAAAAATTCTCTAAGATAGATTTGTAGCCTTGAATCTGTGCTACAAGATGGCACTGAGATATTAAGAGAGCGTTTTACCATACATCAAAATTAAACCAAATTGCTTGACAACTTGTCAAAAAATGACAACTTTTAATCAATTTTCACAACCGAAATCAAATTTTTTTAACTAAAAATACGTCTTCAATCGCACATTTAGGGCTTTCTAACAAACATAAGCTTATTAAAAAACTCCGAGTGAAAAAATAGTAACAGACTAAAACAATTTTGATTTAAAAAAACACCCGTATATGCGAGAAGTCAGTAAAAATGAGTAGAGGAGGAGGTGATGAAGACCAAAGTAAACGGTTATAGTTGGTTTCCCTTATTGGGATGGTCATACGCATGAAATTGCAAAATTAAGGCAGTTGCTGACAAGTAAAGCAGTGCTGAAAAAGGTTCGCAATAGATTGCTCTATACTTTTTGACCTAGAAGTGAGTTAACCACTAAAAATGGACTAAAAAAATAGAGTGTGCAGCTAGTGGGATCGGATATACCACGACCTGGTACACATTATGACCGGGTACAAACGACCGGGTACAGTGCCAAATTTTGCCTTGGCCCCCCCTGCTAATTTTTTAAAATTTTTTTCAATTTTTTCATTTTTTCGCGCACTTAGGCAAGGGTAGGCCAGCGCCCGTTAGGACGGACTCAAACGTGTGGTTTAAGCATACTTTTTTTAATTTTTACAAAAAAAGTGTACCCGGTCGTTGTACCCGGTCATAATGTGTACCCGGTCGTAGGGCAGTCGTGGGGATCGCACCTGAGAGTTCAGAATATTCGCTCCTCGATGTGCATCCCCCTTTTAATTTAGCAGCATATATTTGCAAATATTTTTTTGCAGCAAAAATGTTACTTTTGCAGCAAATTATCTTAATTTTGCAGCAATTTTTTTTGCAGCAAATAGTCTTAAATTTGCAGCAAATCGCGTATGGTTTGATTCTGTCTAGCAAAAAATGACTCTATTGGACTTGTTCGGTTTGTTTTGAAATTCGAGCAAAATATTGACAATAATCGCTACAGAGTCATTATCTGCTAGACAGGATCGAACCAAGGTCGATTTGCTGCGAAATTTCTCGGACTGGCTGAAAATCAAGACAATTTGCTGCAGAATTAAGATAATTCGCTGCAAAATTAAGATATGCCCAATTATTTACTTTCCCCGTAATGGTCGCTCATTTCAGACCGGTTTCTGGATAGATCGTAAACGCTCGTTCATATAATTTTTGGAAAAATAATTTCATGAAATTTTGAGTCCAATCCGCCGAGTGTCAACCTTGGCTTCGAAATTAGTTTGAGATGTTAATTCTAAACTCACACTTCGAGAATCAATGGTGAGGGTGTAAAACGATTTTTCGAAGTCTGGTCCTAAAGAGCTATAGTCAGTACTTATTGCCGGTTTTCAACACTACTCCAAAGAACAACAGCGACACCTCCCACAACTCAACCAAAATAAATAAAAATAGTAGACGAGTGGAAAGTCTTTATGAACGGAATAACAACTGGCAAACAAACGATCTTCTAAATAAAATGGCATATCTTGAGACAATTAACATTCAGCTGCTCCAGCCATTCTTCTAAGCACTCTCAACCAGAGAAAGCAACTCATCAGCTAGCTTACGAAGCGAGCCGGCCATGGAAACGAGCTTGGCTAAAATAAGGCTTTTATAACGTCCCCAATATGAATAAATCCCACTTTTCAAAACCAACACTTGATCGGCATTGTCGACGCCCTCAACTGGCAATCCGGCCTTTTCACTCTCCTCGGAGGAACTTGTCTCGAACTTGCTACCTACAGTAGTCACTTCCTTCTTCAACAAGGTAATTGACTCAGCCAACTTGCGCGGTATCACTGGAGTTGCTAAATAAGATGTAAATATAAAAGAAAAAGCTCTAAAATTATCAAGACTGACAAGAGAACGCGACAGGAACTTTGTTCTGGTTGATATCCATCTCAAATTCACCCCATCCAGGATTTATCGACAGCGAAAGAGAAACAGCAGGCGAAACTGAAAATATTAATTTTAGATGGTTCATTGCGAAGGTGAAAAGAACACACCTTCCTGCTTGACCATCCCTCCCTTTTCGATATTCCCATCAGTGATACTGGCGTAGCTTCAGCACTGCTTTTATTCGCCCCACTGGATATTTCAACAGGGAAGCGAGAAAAACGACGACCGCGAGCCCAGATGTTAGTATTGTTACTCATTGCAAATAGCGAAAACTGAAAATATAAGTTTTTTAGTGACAGCCTAATCAGAAAAGTGCAGGCACAATAATATTAATAAAACGTAATTTCAAAGTTCACCCACATACAAAATAGCGGCCAACATAATGTAAAGAGATATCGGACAGAATACACAGACTAGCAGAAAGACATCAACAAATACCGAACAATCTTTTATTTCATAAAAGTCATGAGTAAACAAACAATGCATTACAACAATCCCAAATAGAGTCCACTTTGGATAGGGCAACGGTTTTTCTAGCTCCTGCTTCAATCCAATTGCAACGTACCATCATAATCTCCAGCGGGAAGAGACTTCTTGTTCAGACTATCGAAATAAGGATGCTTCAACATCTGCTTGGCAGTGATTCGATCGACAGGCTCGTAGATGAACGTTTTCTAAATTTTCAAAAGATTATTCAAGCAAGGGTCTTAAAAGCGAATGCTAACCTCAAGCAAATCAAGTCCATCTCTACCAACGAAGGGCAGCATCTTCGACTCCAAATGGTTGACCGTCCATTTCGGGAAGTTGACTTGAAATCCGGCAAATGAGACAGATTTTTCCACTTCTCCTCTGTCGGTGTAGAGAGAATCCTAGAAAAATATTTTCGACGATAGGAAAAAAGGGTAACAGAAATTCTTACTTGAAAATTCGGAAGAGCTGATCGATTTCAGAATCACCCTGGAAAAGAGGTTTCTTGCGAGCCATTTCAGCGAAAATGCATCCGATGCTCCAGATGTCCACACCAGCAGAATAACGAGGGGCACTCAAGAGCACTTCAGGCGCACGATACCACAGAGTGACAATCTGAAATCAAGGGTAGGCTAAATAATGAAAAAAGTGGAAGAGTCACCTCATGGGTGTATGGACGAACAGGAACACCAATAGCACGAGCCAGTCCAAAGTCGGCCAACTTGAGGGTCTTCGTGACAGCGTCAACCAGTAGATTCTGAGGCTTCAAGTCACGATGGAGAATACGGCGCTGATGGCAAAAACACATGCCCTGACAAATCTGTAAATCAAAGTTTTAACTGCACGATTGGAAAGTGATAAAAGTGAAAGTGAAAACCAGAAAACTTACCTGGTAGAGGAAGCTTTTCAGGACATCCGCTTCAAGGAAAACGTTCTGATCCAAGTTGTCGAGATACTTTTTCAAGTCCATCGATAGAAATTCGAAGATCAAGTAAAGGCGATTCTCCTGCATGATGACGTCCTCCAAAGTAACGATATTCGGATGGCGCAGCTCACGAAGCATTGAAATTTCACGCAAAGCAGTGGCAGGGATCCCTCATCTTCGGCTTCCAACCGGATTTTCTTCATAGCCACAAGCTTTCCTGTCTTGATGTCCTGCCCTTTGTAGACGACGCCATACGTTCCTGAAATGCTTTAAGTAAAAGCCAGGAACAGCCAGAAAATTATCAAATAGCTTACCTTCCCCAATTTTGTCGATTTTGATAAAGTCTTCCAAGTTGCGTTCTTGAGTGAGCATATCGAATTTTCTGAAAATATTCAAGTTTGATTTTCAACCATGTTTTCCTCAACGGCATAATGCTGACGGCTTGTTAGTTCTAAAAGTCAGAATTTTCGAAAGTAGAGACCGTTCAGAGCAAAGAACTGGCATTTTTCTCGAGTAAAAATTTTCAAAAATTTATTGCGATTTTGAAATTTCAACTATTTTATGGGCAAGTGATGGCTCATTCGAAAGCCCTGAATTTGAGGAAAATTTTGGTATAAGCATGCGAAAACCAAAAATAAAAAAACTGGGTAATATTTAATTCTGCCCCCTAATTGCTGAAAAATGCCCCCTAATTTGAATTGCCCCCTAATTACTGAAAATTATTGCCACTCATCTCAAAATGTGCGGTCTTTGTAACTGACAACTAAAAAATACTGTGAAGCTTTGCTGTACCACTCATGATAATAAAATATTTTTATTTTTAGCTAAATATAATCTAAGTAATGATGATTTATATCTTAAAGTTCTCTTCCTCACCAAATACTTACAAATTTTTACCCGATAGGTTGTAAGAGCAATAGACTCACACCGAAAGGAAACAAAAGATTTCGGAAACAATTGATTAGGAAACAAAGTCATTTGAGAACAAATTTAAATGACAAAAAATTTGTATTGGCACAAATTGTTTTTGAAACTAACGTTTTGACATTTACCGTATAACCTTATTAAACGGGCACCCCTACAGTTAACGTTTTTCAAATTTGCTTTGCTTTTTTAACCCCGATATTTGTTTATTTTCGAAACGGACGACCACTCATTTTGTATAGTTTGTGAAGCTCTACCAAAATGAGTGGTCGTCCGTTTCGAAAAATAAACAATATTGGGGTTAAAAAAGCAAAGCAAATTTGAAAAACGTTAACTGTGGGGTGCCCGTTTTAATAGAGGTATACGGTAACTGCTTTCAGAAATATTTGTTTCCCGGAAATAGCGAAAAGAAAAGTATTGATTTGTGACTTTTACTGTCTACTATCTGCTTTACGCTCAATGCACAACTCAATGTAGTACCCGAAATCTTTTGTTTCCTTTTCGGGTGAGCCGAGCAATAAGGGAGTTTTGAGCTTTAAAGAAAAGTAAAGATACCGTAAATGCTCTAATATAAGACCCCCCCCCCCTAAATTAAAAAAACGTGTTTGTGGCATTGTGTTTTTGACCTACCATTAATGGTCAATCAATGCATTGAAGATCGCTCTCGGGCAAAATTACTACCTATTTTGTAGCTCATCTCACTAGCTGCAAGATGAGTGGTAACTTGTATAAGAGAATTCTTCAAAAAGCGGGTCGAAAATACAATGCCAAGAACATGATTTTGAATCACAGGGGGGGGGGTCTTATATTAGAGGATTTACGGTACCTGTGCTACTTGTACCACTTCATTTAACCAAAACTTTTGAGACGAATATCTTTGCATCGAATTTAAAATGGGACTGTTTTTGTGTATTTTCGAATATATCAAGAGCTTGTGTTTTTCATTTGATATATTATCCAAAAAAAGGTGATTTTGTTTTATTAATTTTCTGTCATCGATTTAAAAAAAATTGACCATTGGTTGGTTTAAGGTTATTTGGTAATATAGTAGCAACATTCATTAAGAGGTGAGAGTATATTCCTTCATCAAACTTTAGTTCGCGCACAGAACTCATTGATTATACTGACAATACTTTGCAGGTTTCTTGTGTTTTATTGTCTATTCTTCTTCTAGGTTACCAGCCAGCAACTTTAAACCTTTTTCTGAATTTTTATCGATGCTTCTTGCTACATTTCTATTTTTACATTATTCCACCATTAATTGCTCTCACCTTTAATGCTATCATTTAGGCTTATCGCATCTGCTTAATTTTACCATCCATGAAGCTTTCCAACAAATAAGTGATTCAGTTATGACCACGCTAAATACAGAGAAAGTTTTTATGCTTGTTTCTTTTAAAAAAATCAGCTGGCGAACATTGTAAAATAACCTTTTCGTTACATTTCCCACATTATCATCAGAAAAATGAAAGCGAATAATTGAAGCGAAGAATCAAAGATAATAATATTCACAATAAAGGTTTGATTACCGTATTTTCTCTAATAAGCGCCCTCCCTAAAAGTCGGAAAATGTGCCTAAAAATCACTTGAATTTATCGAACTGGTCTGTAAAAGATTTTTCCAGTTTTTAAAGGCAATTTTATACTCAAAATGAAGCTCAGACTCTCCTCTATAATTCTTCATTTGACACTGGAATATATGCCGCTAGGAAAAGTTAAGAAATCACAATCCAAATTGCAGCAGAAAATAAAGTGTAACCATTGAGTTGTGAGCTTTTAAAAAAAATTGTATGTATGTTTTGTTGTATCAATTGGCAATACATTTATTGTAGGGTTATTGAGGAAAATCTCAGCTTTATTTTAAGTATAAAATTGCCTTCTGGAAAAATATTTTACATACCAGTTCGATAAAGCCAAGTAATTTCGGGTACATTTTCCGACTTTTGGGGATGACGCTTATTACAGAAAATACGTTATAAGGATGATCCTTCCAGAGATCGACACAGCGATAAAGCGGACGAAAAAGAAAAAACCTGCTGCTGGTCGGAATAAACATTTTAAAGATAAAGAGAATACCACCGAAGAGAAACATATCAATGTCTAAAATCAAAATATAAGAGACAATGATGAAAACTAAAGTTACAAAAAGATAATATTAATTGATTTTTTTCAAATTTCCAATTTTAGTGCTTCTTGCTATACTTCTATTTTTACATAATGTGAAAGCCGAATCAACTAGCAAGAAAAACAAACACTTACCACTCACCCACTCATAAAAATCCTGAGGTTAGTCAATAGAAAATTTTAAACCACGAACAGAGTACCGAAGCGAGAGAACACCATCGAAGAGAATACGACGAAGAGAGAGAATGCCACTTAAGATATTTTTACCGAAGAGAATACCATTGAAGAGAACACTACTGAAAAAATACCATCAAGTATAATACCATCAAAGAGAATATCACTGAAGATAAAACAACCGAAGAGAAAATTTTTGGTGTCTGAAATGAAAAACTATGAGAGATAATTATGAGAATTCAGCAAGCGGACAAACACTCACCACTCACGCACTGAAAAACATCCTGCTGTTGCTCAGTAAAATTATTTCGACCACGATGAGAGTACCGAGGTGTGAGAATATCATCGAAGAGAATACCACCAAAGAGAATACGATCGAAGAAAATGCCACTGAAGACAGTTTCACCGAAGAGAACACCATCAAAGAGAATACAACTCGAAAAAATTACTATCAAATAGAATACCATCCAAGAGAATACCACCGAAAGAATACCATTGAAGAGAATATCACCGAAGAAAATACCACGAAGAGAATACCACGGTAGACAGTATTAGAAACATCTTGATGTCTCAAATCATCAGAATTTAGCAAGAGAGACAAACACTTAGCACTCACCCACTCAAAAACAAATACTACGAACATTAAAAAAGTTTTTATCTAAACACCGGTTTCTGATCTCAAATTTGATTTGTGACTTATTTCTTGAAAAACTGATTGGCGAAACATATATGGACTACATTATTAAAATTTAAATCTTATTTGAATTTCTTGGCACTGTGCCGTTAATTAATCAATTATTCTCTCTTTATGTGTAGGATCTTCCAACCAGAATTTCTCCTGAGATAATAAAACATTCTAATCCGAAAAAATCACCAGTAAGGTTATTATTTACACATCACTAGGTAAAGTCCTTACAAATCTCTCAAAATTTCCATCGGCTTGCTATACTTTTTATTTATCCTTCATCGCTTTAAAGGGGGGGGGACTTCCTATACGCATCACCTTAGGTCACAGGCTCGACTACTACTGGCTGTAAACCATATTTTTTTCTTCTTTTGTTTACAAGTTTAGTATCAAAATAATCCTCACACTCTTGGCTATCCAATAAGACTATCAGCACAGGCTATTACACCTACCGGAGCTTGTAACCAGGCTAAAATAGGCCAAATTTCCGAAAATAGGTGGTTTTCAGGGTTTTCTTTGACTGGTTTCACTGAAAATTTCTGACTTTTTTCTACAAGTCACAAGTTTCATACACGAAAATGTAGTCAAGACTCTAGGCTTTCATTTAAGCTATCAAACAGAGAAAAAGTTAGTATAAAGTTGGAGCTAGAATTCTAAAAACATCCAACTGTGTCCTTATAGGCGATGCGTATAGGAAGTTCCCACTCCAGGGGCGTACACAGTGAGGGGGGGGGGGGTAGGGGATCACGTGCCCTCCCCCCCCTCAGATTTTTTCCTTATCGGTGCTCCGCGTCAGATTTTTTTCAAAACGGTGTAGGTAAAATGGGCTCGCAAACTTGAAAGCGGCGTAGGTAAAATGGCCTAAAAATGGCCTGGTGCCCCCTCCGTCAGAAATTCTTGCGTACGCCACTGTCCACCCCCCCTTTTAATTCCATACATATAGTTTATATGATATAAACCAACCTTCTATTTTTTCAGTAGAAGCCAAGCGAAGAAAAGAGGAAGATCTAGCCATCAGCTCAACCAGCAGTTCAGCTGAAGACTCCTCCCCAGCTCTAGCTCCTGATCCAACAATATCAAATACCGAAACACCCCTAAGTTTCCCAACCTGTTGCAGACCACTGGTCTCCAACTGGTCAACGACCCCATCCAAGAGCATGATCTCATTTTTGCTGGTTTGATGAGTGGGCACAATCTACAGGTCGGCTTTCCCTTCTCCTTTGCTAACTATGATCCTGAGGCTGTAGCACAACTGGCCAATGACCAGCTTCTTGATGAACTCATACTCCTGGCTTGTTTGCCCATCGCTTGCTCAGAACTAGTCACCGGCATGCCCCAAAAGCAGGAAACCAATCCCACTGTCATGGAATTGAGAAGGAAATTGTTGCCATTGGTGTGCCACAAGCAGGCGAAATCTCGTTTCCAGACCGGACAGTCAATGTCCTCCATATTTCTCTGGTTCGACCAGTTGCTAGCCAAGGAGGAGAAAATGGCTTTAGAGTATGCTACCCAGCCGTCAGATGGCTGGTTGAAAATGGTCTTTGCAGAATTGATTTCTTCTTTAGTAGAAGCACCCAAACTAGACCCCTTAATACCCAACAATTCTCCATTTGCCTACTCCACAAGTGCCCACCTGGCCCACTACTTCTACAGTCAACTGTACTTGGATGTGCAACTGACCAAAAAGACTTATGAACAGGAGAAGACAACTGGAAATTCGACTGAGAAGTCGTGCGCAGCTTTGATTGAGTATAGCGAAATGTTAGAAATGGCCTTTGAGAAGTGTAGATTAGCAAATCCCATTGATAAAGGGGCATTTGGAGACCAGAAGACTGAAGTGGAAAATACTATTTTACCGCTGGATGGATCTCAAACAGCGGTTTTGGTGGCTGTACGTGAGGGAATGCCGGTCAGAGATGCTATTCTGACTTTTTCAAAGCTCGTTTATGTCCAAGCCTTCTGTTTAGCGGTATGTTTTCGCGTGAAATTCAAAGCCCAATTCTCACTCCTGGAAAAATATGTTAATTTTTTTATAGCAAAAAGCGATTACCCAACAATCCACATGGCTAGAGGCAGAAAATGACCTAATGGAATTGTGCGATCAGCAGGCCAGTTCTTCAGCCAGTCAAGTCATTGCTGACTGTGTAGTTAGTGGAATGGCTGTGGATGAGGCGACGTCGACAGCAGCCTCTATGCTGGCACCTCCTAGTGACTATACACTTAGTCAAGCAGAGAAAAAGGCACTAGTGGAGACATAAAACTTCAGTTTGACGTGGAGTGCAAGTTGAGTGCAGAGAACTGCTTAATGCAACCCTTGGCTGTCGCTGTGGAAAATTTAGTACTTTTTTGATAATTTTTTACTTTGTATGTGAAGACGATGTTCAGTAGCTTGGACAAAAAAGTCGGTTCTTGTCGGTTATCCGGACTACCTCTACTATTTTTTTCTCTCGTAGTTCTGTTCATGGATAGAGGTAGTCCGTATAACCGACAAGAACCAAAAGTCTCATTCAGTTCCAAATTCGCGTCTTTTTTGGCGTTCTGTTTTTTTTGAAATCGCGAAAAAATTAAAAAGCTGCCAAAAAGCACGAAACAAGAAAACGCCAAAAAAGGTGCGAATTTGAAAAAATAGGATTTTTTGTCCAAACGTCCCTACGCGTGTAAAGACATGCATGTGCACATACCGTAACTTTAGCGGCCTGGCCCGAGATGAATTTCTCGGCTTTTACCAGCACTACATAAGACCCATAAATTGAATAACATTATTAGAACAAAAAATTATTTCAGGCAGAAGGTCAGCTCGGTCTACAAGCCAAAACAGAACTGGCTCGAAATGCCCTCATAAATGACATGCTCAATCGGTGCTCCACCAGAAAATTAACTCCTGTATCAAGACGCTCTCTGCCACAATTGACAGTGGATAGCACAGAGGAAAGCAAAGGAAAGCAATTATTGGCTAGTGGAGCAGGGTCATGTGTTTCTGCAGTGATGCAAACATTCAACTCTTTGATCCTATCACTGGCCGATACAGCTAATGTGGCTCCTGGATTTCCTGAGAGGTTGATGGATTTGTACTGGCAGTACCATGCTAGTGTGGGAGGTTTGTGTTTTGTGGTGATCTAGACAGTTTTGAATCAACAATTATTTTCAAAATTTTGGGCAAAAACCCGTGTATTGACGTTATGTTAACTGCGTCCGGATCCGGAGTCCGGACGCAGTTAACATAACGTATAATGTCAAGTTTATAAGTGCCAATTCAAATTTACTGATTATATTTTGTAGTTCTTTGTTGTTTTAAGGTTACAGGTTCGAATCCTGGTGGTAGCAGACATTATTTTTTCTTGAATAATAGTCAAAAACTCGTTTTTTTAAGACCATTTAGCCTCAGGGTGGGTAGAAAAACCCCTGATACCCCTCTCCCTAAGTGGGTATCCACCTCCATAATCCGAAATTTTGACATAACGTATACGCAAAAACTCCCAGGTTTGATTCCGCACTAAAACCTTCTTAGAATTTCTAAACAGGCTCGACTGTGTTGTACAGTTAAACCTGAATTTAACGACTTTTTAATCATCATAGTAGGGATTCCTACCCTCGAATATTCCTGACAAAATTTTTTGGATTGTGACCACAGCATAGTTGTAAAAAAATGCAATTTTGTATGAGTATACAAGACATGCAAAAAAATACAAAATTTTACTAATCTTCTTTTATCTTATTATCCGTACTTTTGTGAAAATCTTCTTCCGAAGTAAAAAGCAAAGTTGTGTAGCTGTATTTCCTGCATGAAATGGCACAAAAATGGCAAACGTCGAAGCACCTGGACCCATGGCCTTTGGTCTATAGAGTATCTAACAAGGATACATCAACAGTGGGTAATGCTGATATAGATATGATTAGGATTTGTCGAGTCGAGGCCTCGATTTCGAGTTTTGGACTCGAAAACTCGAATAATTTCGAGTTTCGAGTCTTGGTTTTAGTCGCGGCATCGAAAATTTCGAGTTTCGGTTCGAGTTTCTAGGGCTTGGTGAAAAATTTTGCGTATTTTTCCAATTTTGAACTTTTGAAAAGATTATTTGTTAGAGTCATTTTTTAATGCTGTCTATAACATTTTTTTTGCAGTAAAACTTCTGCTCTTTCTAAAATTACGTTCTTTAGGAAAGAATGCCTAGCGAGGTGTGGAAATATTTCAAGAAGGCCGGTGACAAAGTTATTTTCATTTGCGGAGAAGAACAGCATCATCTCATTTGTCAAAGCATCCAGATACAGGCAAGCACAAAGAAGCAATGGGTAACGAGGTATCCAATTCAAGCGCAGTGAAGAAGGCGAAGATGGAATCGATTGACACCATCTTCACCCAAACTATTCGAATCAGCAAAACGAGCAATTAACTTTGGAACTTCATTGAAACTTCATAGTGGACTCCAACCTGCCTTTTTCTGTTTCTGAGTCATGCGATGCTTGATCAAAAAAAATCACGGATTGGCAAAGATACTTCATATTTTATAACTTTTTTCCATAATTTTATTGGGTTACAGCTTTCGTCTCGTCATGATGTCACTGCAGAAGTTCCGAAGAAGGAAAGTAAGCGCGCCGAAAGTCTCGGATCGTTTGTCAAAGCGCAGCAAATCTCGCTGACGTTGGATGTATTTTCACACAAGGAAAATTTTCTACTTTTGACTTTTTCACATTTTAAAGGCATTCTTGTTGTTCAAGATTTGTTTAGCATTACGGGTTCCTAGTTGTCCTGATCCTTCGGATTTTGCTCCAAAGTTCGGCCGTAGAATCTTTTCTTGAACAGCACAGTGGTGGAAATATTGCCGAGAAGATCAGCTCAATCCTGCTGTTCTGAAGTAGACAAGGACAATTTTGTAGCGGCTACTTGTGACGGTGCTCTGATTCTTAGCAGAAGTAGAGAAGACGGCTGTCTGAAGGCAAATATCCAAAGGTAAGACTTTATTAGTTTTGGCTTCTTTTCCTTATTTATTCATTGCTTTAGTTGTCATTGCTTCTGCCACATGCTTCATTTGGTTGTCTGAGACGGGATCAGCAAAACTTCAATGGTGTCAGCCAAGGTCGAGAAAGCAAACAAGATCGGGATCTGATTTCATCGCACTCCAACTGCAATGTCCGCGGTCTAGGGAGCCGGATCAATAGCATTGGTCTTGGTATGATTTAGAATTTTCAGTGATGATGGAAGATTTTAATCTTTTAGCAAGTGAAGACATGATGAAACACAACAATGGAAATGCTCTCTTCAGTGCTGCAACACAAGTCAGATCGAACAATATCCAAAATGCACTGTCTCGAAGCACATAGAATGATTATCTGGAGCCGAATTTTGCAGGATGGATAGGATTGAGATTTAAGATTATCTTCGATTCTATCCATCCTGCGAAATTCCGGATAGGATTAAAGATAATCTTTGATCGCGGATATTTTTTAATCTTATTATCCGGATAATGGTATATTTTTATATTGTTGTATTTTTTAATAACACGCATTTTTTATTTCAATTTTGAACTGAAAAATTAGTCAAATGTTAGAGCTACGAACCATTGGTTAGAACAGCCAGTGAAATTCTTGTCAACAATGTCTACTTCTTCGGGCCATTCATCACGATCTTCGAAAGGATTATATCCAGCAGGATGCGGTCGGTTTTTTGGAGAAATTCCAAAGGCACGCAGCAGTGAGAACAAAGTTTGCACTTGTGTCAATGTTAAGTCTAACTTCGCCATAGAGATTTCCATACCGTGTTTTCCACCACCTAATGACTTTATTCACGAAGGAACACGTTACACTGTGAGTTACACCATGGTTGTAACTAGCACTTTTTGATGAGGTATGATTAATTGCATTACCTGACAAAAATGTTCGAGAAATGTTCGCGCAAATATTTGCAAATATTTTAAAAAGTGGATTTGCGCTTAAAAAGGTCTATTTGGGCCGAAAAAAAGTATTGATCCTAAATATATAGACCGTAATAGACATATAAAAGTTTTAATTTGTTGTTTGAACACACTGAAAACAAAACAGCATTACTCATGCGAGATAAAAAATTATCCATTATCCGGATAAGAGGATAAAAAATTATCCGAGATTTGAGATAATCTTTAATCCTATCCAAGCTGCGAAATTCGGACGCTAAGATTAAAGATTATCTTTAATCTTAATATTATATATCCTGCAAAATTCGGCTCCTGAAGCTAACTTCGATGAAATTGGGGACCTGTTAGAGGTGTTGAAAACATTTAATGATCTCACTAAGATGGTTGTTTCTGATTTTTCTTTACAGCAAGGAATATTTTTTCATACGCATTATCAAAATGCTCTCCTGGTTTTTTTCCGCTTTTTTGTCAGAAATCTGTCAGAACACCTGGAGAATCTCTACGGCGGTCTTTTTACTGAACCTAAATGAAAGCCTCGAATTCAGATCCAAAGAAATTAAATCTCTTCTTTGATCCTCGACTCTGTTACGAGTTTGTTCGACTTTTTCGATGAATATTTGACGGAAAGTCCATGTTTTGGAACAGCTGTTATGCCGAAGCACAAGTGGGAATTCATCAAAAAGAATAAATTCTGTCCAAGAATAAAGATCAGCTACAAGTTACTGTCCAAGCTGAACCAGTTCAGCAAAGGCCAATCGATCTCTGGGGTGAAGATGACGAGGACTATGTGCAACGAGTGTTGAAAGGAGTCAACGTAATAATGGTTGGTGTTATCTGATTGGTTATCATCCGATTGGTATTGTATGATGTTTGCGTTCATACTTTTTAAAACGAGATCAGCCGCTACCTTAATTAGAATAAGCTAGCTCATCCGCGGCCGTATGTACCTAGGCACGACGAAAACGTATCAGTGATGGGCAAAGTATGGTTTTCGCTTTCCTAATATAGCAGTCTTGGCTCGGAAATACTTGGCAATCTCTTTATCCAATGTGGCGTCTGAGCGATGTTTTTCTATAGGCAGCCTTCTTTTTGCTAACTCTCTCAGGTCTCGTTTGGAAAGCGAGCTGCGACTAACTTGCTGATTATCAAAGCAAATTTGGTAAATGGATTTTGAAGAAGGCGGCCGAAAAACAAACAAGAACCAGAAGATATTGTCAATTCGTTGTTTGAACGATGTTTGATACACAAACACCCTATATAGACTTAAAATGGTCTCAGGAGTTCAAAAAAGGCATTTTTTCGAGTTCTGGTCAATAAAAAATTGAGTTTTGGGACCAACCAAAATTACCCATTTTGACAATTTTTGAAGGGATTTAGGTCTGTATTTGGGTGGAAATGGACCAAAAAGGGGCCAATTTTGAACGAAAAGGGAGATGTTGAACATAGTTTTGTTGTCTGGGACTACCGCATGAAGGAACTCTGGTATGCATACATGTTTTATGCATCCAGAGTCACTTCGAGTGATTTGTGTCTAAGGTATTAGGGTGTGCGCATCTCAACTCCAAGCCACCAAGTCCCCTTAGGGGCGCAGGGTGCTTGGTAGGGTAGAGATGCGAGCACCACTTACCTTAGACATAATTCCGAGCAAGACTTTTGATCAAAAATGCATATAGAGGCTGTTTTTGCCAAGTCCCATGTTGAAAAACATGGTAAAACGGGTAAAAAGTCGAAATTTTAAAAAGCTCAAAACTCAATTTTTTCTTCACCAGAATTAAAAAATAATGTCTTTTTTGAACTCCTGAGGCCATTTTAGGTCAATATAGCGTGTTTTTGAAACACTTTTTAAAAAAGTTGATTTGGAGGGGGGGGGGGGGGTATAAGGTATTCTTGTATATCTTGAGTGTATCTTGACACCTAAAAAGATAGGCTTTGAACATAGTTTTGTTAAGTGGGGCAATTTGGCTTCATAATATGGCATGTGTCCAGACATGTGCACGGCCGGCCCGGCCCCGGGCCGGGCGGGCGTAGTTTTTACGGCCCGGGCCGGCCGGCTCATAGATTTCGAAGTGGGCGGGCCGGGCGGGCCTAAACTTTGATCGGGCCGGCCCGCCTCGGCCGCCCAATAAATAATTTTCAAATTCGTTCTTCACAAAATCACCCTTTTAAATCCCGAATTTCATGTCACACAATTTTCAGTCGTTTCCAACTTCTTTCTCACTCATCGCCAATTCTTCTTCAGAAGCAAGGCAGACGATGAAGGGGAGGATCTTTTAATCTTCTATGGAAAACGCCTCAAGGACTATCTATTTCACACTTAATTTCTCGATGAGCAATGCTGGTATAATTTTCTGGCCGCCTTCCCCATCATTCGATGCTCGAATATTTTAGGAACTTCCAAACAATTTGTGCGGTAATGTTCAGAATGTGGCGAGAAGCCAAGATTACAACAAGTCTGAAGCCATTTGGTCGAGTCCTCCGTCCGTTCTCCATCTTGATGACCTCCTCTCCCAACTCTACTGCATATCCGATGAGAGCGCCACCGTTACGAAGGCTCTGAATGTGTTTAACGGAAGAGTATGTCCTATAAGTTTTTTGCCGAAATAAAATCTTACAGATTATTACAGATATTCATTGCATCTGACCATCTTCGTCCGTCGACTAACCAAATATTCGAGGCGATGTTCTTGCTGATGTGGACAAATGAGGCAAGCCGGCTTGACTGATGAAGTGGATCGTTAGTTTTGTATGAAAGGAGTTTTTGATGTCCCAAGAATCTAGGACCTCATATGGAAGAACAATGCCGCGGAATTCCCTGAACTCGTCAACTCGCCCTCAAGTTGCTCCGTCCCGGCATCAACAGCTGGACGAGGGATGTTCAGTAAGCTGCGCCAGCTGGTGGAGAGAACCGTGATTTCTCAGTTTGTATGGAAGTCTTTGATGGGAAGAGATATTGTGTTTGAGTGATAGTGATTAAAAGATTTGAATGATATTTGATGATATTTGAATGAAATTATTTTATATGACTTTTGTTTTCTGTCCCACATATATAAAGAACCGGGCTTTGCGGGCCAGCCGGCCCGGGCCGGGCCGGGCTTCACTTTTAAAATTTCCCGCGGGCCGGGCCGGGCCGGGCTCAGAAAACATTCGGCAGGCCGGGCTGGGCCTAAATTTCGGCCCGTGCACATGTCTGCATGTGTCACCTGAAAGCTGAGCTTTCTTGAGAATTTAACTTTATTCGGGCAGCCGATGATTGCGCCATTTCAAATTGCGCCAATTCAGATTGCGCCACATTCAAATTGCGCCAATGCAGATTGCGCCACTGCAAATTGGCGCCAAAATCGAATTGCGCCACTGCAAATTGCGCCATTACAACCTGCCCATTTCTGGTCATTTTTACTGAAATTGATCATTGAAGGACATGAAAACAGTCACCCCTAATACTAGAAGGGACAAAATCCGTTGAGATCAGATTAAAAAATACATTTGCTTAATTTTAATTAGAGTATATAGTGGCGCAATTTGATTTTGGCGCAATTTGCAGTGGCGCAATCTGATTTGGGCGCAATTTGCAGTGGCGCAATCTGCATTGGCGCAATTTGAATGTGGCGCAATCTGAATTGGCGCAATTGAAATGGCGCAATCGTCGGCTGCCCTTTATTCCTATATGTAAGTCAAAAATTTTAATTTGGACAATTTTTTCTCTAGCTTGTCCAAACGGCATACACATCTTTTTTCAGCATGAAAAGGGCTATCGAATGGTATAGGACTAATATCTATATTAGCGTAACTCACCGTTCATGTTTCCTTGTAATTTTGGATCTGACCTCTCCTTTCCCAAAAACCAAGAATTGATTATCAAACAGACTCCAAGTTCAGGCCCACAATTTTTTTTAGTGCGCATGTTTTAAAGACAGGAAAATCTCATTCCACTCTATTTTGCAGCCTTGCTCTCCTCCAAATGCAGCAGTCGCCGCTCCATTCCAGCTTCTAAAGTCACAATGCCTAACTTATGCGATAAAGCAGTGTGTGCCTTGATGGCATTTGCTCTCAACTACCCTCTGATGGACGAGTTGATGTGGTCTCAGATTCTGAAGGCCTTCAATTTCTCCCTCCGTCAATGTCCCAAACTGTCCATTAACATGGCCGAATTCGATTCCTTCCAGCCATTCTTAGAATGCTTTTGTGGCAGCTCCCTCATCAAATTCAACACCTACTCAATCGACTCCACTTTTGGACCGGCCATTGACCGCGCATTTGGGGTGTTCATGGAATTGTTGTTGAAGACACCCTCCGCAAATCTGCTCAACAAGATTTTCGACTGCCTAGCTGCCATATTTTCCAAAGAGTAATAATTTCGAGTGGTTTTGTGGATTTTTTAGTTTTTAAAAGATTATACTTGCTCACGGCAATGAGAATTTTGCAATTTCCCAAGATATTTTTTTGAATAATATATTTGGGCGACTTTCCATAAATATTTTTATTAAAAAATAGAAGACCTGAGCGTGATGTTCTGTGTAGCGCAGTGGCAACGTAGCAGAGACGGGTAGTAGCAGATCGCCACTTGCAAGTTCGATTTCCGTTTTTTAATATGCTGTTTTTTCCATTAGAACAATAAAAAATATTTTAAATTTTTTTGGAATAAAAGTATTTAAAAAAAACTTCGAATATGAAAAAGCTGGGAATTGTTTCTTATTGTTGAATTTAAGAAATTCTCATTGTCTTGAACCAGTATGACCTTTTAACCACGTGGTTTTAGTTCCACTTCGGTCTTAGGAAATGTCCACTAGATGCAATGATTGAACTGACTGAGAAACTGGCAGCCAACATCACTTCCTACCTGCAATTTTGCGGTAGCTTTGCCTGCTTTTTAAAAAAAAATTCTAAGTATGGTGCTGTTTCATTCAGATGTGGAGAGACTGGCTAATCTTTATGCTTTGCTCATGAAACTTCACCAAATGTTCATGGCTGATTTTGTGAAAAAAGATGCCAGAATTCATAGAGTAAGTTAGTGTTTCCCGAATTAGAGGCTCAAATTGCTACTTTTGGAGTCTATACTGATTATTTTTAAAACCCTATTTCCAGTGACAATGCCCATAGTCTAAGCAACAGTGTGTCCACCAACTTATGTTTCCGATGCATTTCTCCCGGCTCCAAACTCAAAGAGTCATTCTCTTGCACAATACTAACGCATTGGCCTCCAAGACCAGCAGCATCAATGCCGCCAATATAGCCTCGCAACCCCTTCATTTGGTCATGGAATTCGCCCAAGAAAAGTTCAAAACTACCAAAGAGATATCCGACTTTGTGAAAGACTACCAGAAAAAGGCAGCCATTGCTAGCCAACAACCCAAGCTGTCCAAGCAAAAGGCTTACACTGGATTTCTGCAGTCTGATCCATTCTATGCTTCTTCTGATGCTGGTAGGCGATCAAGGGTTAGAATGGGTTAAATATTCATATTGAGTTTTGCAGGAGATCTGATTGAAAGTCCTTTGTTGGATGAATACACCAATGTGAGTGTTGGTGTAAAATTTTTATGGAATTGATTTATTTGGTGTTTAGAGCTTCTCGCAATATAGAAATTGCATAGATAAGGAGTCAAGAAGCAATGTGCAAAAGGACAAGAATGAAACTGTCATTTGCAATTTGTTAAAAATTGTAAGTTTTTTGGGTTACAGTCGAGCGTTCGAAGTTCGTTCACACGCTTGGTCCGATACTTTTTAGCCCTTATTTTGACGAATTTTGCTGTATTTGGTCGCCCAGTTTAGTATTAAAAATCGCAAGGGCTGTGATTCTGGCGGTCTTTTTTGTAAATGCTAACAGTCTCGCCGTGAAAACCAGCGGGTCTAGGTAATACGCTAAAATCTTTTGTGAAAAAAGAGATGTCAGTTTATCGAGACCTGCGAGACCCCAAATATTACTGAATTTTTTTCCTGAAACGATCAGAAAAGTGAGAAATCTCCAATTCTTAAGACCCCACTAGCGAATCAGATTCGGCAAAAGTCGTCGAAGTCAGGCTTAAAAAAGTGACGTAAGATGACCTGAGGGGATGGTGTAAATCGAGAGTGGATTGTACTGGGTTTATAAAACTGTCTTACAGAAGTTAGTCAGCGGGGTCCCTATTTTTTTCTAGTAGTGTTTGTTAGTAAAACTATCACAGATGCTTCCAGAGCTCGGTAATTATGGCAATGTTTTTCTGTGAAAATTTTAGGATGCTCGACGCTAACCCATTTTTCTCAATTTGAGAAAATCAAAAAAAATTCTTTGTGCCGAAAGGTCATTTCAAGAGTGAAATGGTTGATTTTATTATAAAAATGCAGTTAAAAAAGGTTAAAAACTGATCTTCTGTAATTTTGGACCAGGTACTTATTAATTTTGTTACCTCAGATTTTGATGAGTTTTTTTTCACTGCTATCTTGGAGAGCATGTTGTTTTAGGTAGTTTACTGCGTGTTTGCTGCATCAAAAGTGTTTTCGTCGGCGAAAAACGCACTAATTTAAAAAATCAATTTGAAATTTTTTAGGATTTTTTAGGATTTTTTTCTTAATATTAGGTTTTTCTAAGTGATTTAATTTGACAATCATTAGAGCGTGATAGCTCGTAAAGTGGTTTTTAAAAAAGGTGGTTTTTTAAAGGAGGGGGAAAAGCTACTTAGATTTGGAAAGGTGGCCTCCATGGCGCGGTTCGTACTCATTTTGGCAAAACTCATTTGGGCGCCATTATTTATATTGGTTTTTAAATGTCTCAGATAGTCTGAAAAGGATATGTTAACCCCAGGGATGGTAGGGAAATCATCAGTACCCACATGTAAAGGGTATCCAGCTCCATAATCCTGAAACTTTACATGGATAAATCTTATATCTGCCTTGTTCTGGATGAAAAGTGCCTTGTTTTTTGCTGAAAAGTGCCTTGTTTTTTTCTTTTAGTCACAGCAGCATGTATACTCGCCATTTTTCCAAAGTAATGACACCAAAACGTAGCCCTGCTCTTCTGGTTTCTAACGGCGTATTGTTTGTTTGCAACATCTTTGCACAAACTAGCAGAGACGCCTCGAAATATGAAGCAATTCGGAAAAATTATTTGATTCAAACTTTCACCATTTTGTGCTGAATTTTTGATAGATGTTGCAACAAACAATACGACGTTAGAAACTAGATGAAAAGGGCTACGTGATGGTGTTATCACTTTGAAAAAATTGCTACTATACTTGCTGCTGTGACTAAAAGAAAAAAACAAGGCACTTTTCAGCCAAAAACAAGGCACTTTTCATCCAGATCAGGGCACATTTAATTCTCGTCCATTTTACATTTACATTATTACAAAATCGATCAAAATCCATTTTATCCTACCCGAAATCAAGTGCTAAACATGTTTTGGTAGTTCCATAACATTTTCATTTGGTGTTGCCACCTGAAAACCTGGGTACCACTACCATTTCTGCCCACTCTTTCAGCCCACTCATTCCTCACACATTTTGTGTCCCTAAGTTAGTGAACTCGAACTAGGAACCACTAAACCAAGTGGTCGACCACTTGGTTTAGTTGGTCCATGGATTATCCAGTAGTACTGAGGTTGGGTCATCGAAAAATATTTCGATTTTAAAATTCTCCACAAGACAAAAATATCACTGTGCCGGGTACTGCTACACTACCTGATTCCCCAACCTGGGTACGACTACCTGGGTACAGCAAAACCAAGTGGTCGTCCACCTGGATCGAATTTTTTTTACGTTTTTCATGTTCCAAATTTTGTTTTCTGGAGTGATTCGGGCATGCTAAGATGGTTTGATAGTGGTGAAAGGCCATTTTCTAATATCTTTTGAGTTTTGAAATAATTGATTTTTACCGAAAACTCGATTTTATCAAAACTCAATGAATTTCGAGAAAACGGCATTTTTACCACTATCAAATCGTCTTCGGCGTGCCTGAATTAGTCCAGAAACAGGTTTTGGAAAGCGAAGAGTGAAAAAATTTTAATTTTTTGTGAATCCAAGTAGATGACCACTTGCTTTTGTCGGTACATGGGACTCCAGCAAAACTACTGTTGGTTCATAAGAACAATGTTTGAATTAACAAGTAAAATTGTGAGACAAAAATATAAAAACATTGCGTTTGTAAATTTTGTGGATCAATTCGCTCTGGATCAATTCGACGCCGCCGGTGGATACCCTTCATGGGTGGGTACTTGGTGGTTTACTTACAAGCATTGAGGTTAACGTATCTTTTCAGACTATCTGAGACATTTAAAAAACCAATATGAAATATGGCGCCCAAATGAGGACGCCAAATGAGGGCGCCAAATGAGTGTGTACGCATGGCGCAGTGTGTAAGCGTTTGCGTTTTTGGCCAAAAATGGTGTTGCAGGTTCGATCCTACATGGTGACATGCTATTTATTTTGGCTTGTTTTGACCAGTCCTAGGGGTAATTTGGATCGCTGATACCGATCTGCGTCAAAAAAGTCTAATTACTTCTAAAACTGGTCAAACAAGCAAAATCAATAGCATGACACCACGTGGGATCGAACCTGCAACACCATTTTTGGCCAAAAAACACAACCGCTTACGCACTGCGCCATGGAGACCACTTTTTCAAACACTAAGTAGCTTTCCCCCTCTTTTAAAAGCTCAAGATAGGCCTTAAAGAGTCTCTAGAAGAACGATTTTGAAATACACGGTTTTTTGCGATGCTCTATCAGATTTTCCTGTTATTTTTACACAAGAAAAAGATGAATTTTTTTTAGGAAAAGGGAGGACACTGGAAAACGGGGGCTTTTAATTTCGCGGGCTTGTCGGGAATTTGGAAAATTGCAGTGTTTTTTTCTTTTGAATGTATGTCAGTTCTTTTTTTCACTCTAATTCGAAAAATTATTTATTTTTGACGCAAATCTTCTTGGAGAAATAAATCTGCAAGTGATTTAATTTTTTGAGAATTACTTGGCTAAATAGAAATATTATTTTTTCAAAAACGTTTTTTTACTCCAAAAGAGATTTTCATGAAAGATAAGTGGGCTCGATTAAAATTTACTTTACTTTAATTGAAAGCGCTACTTGTTTTGCATCAGAAGTGTAAATGATTTTTTGAAAACGGCGTCTCATTAGGAAGGTACGCCAAAATGAAGTAAAGTGGTGGCTTAGAAATTTGGATTTTCAGTTTAGTTTTTAGTAGTCGTATGCAAATCCTGACACCAGATTTGTGCTCGTTGCGGTCATTTTACTTATAGACGTGTGATCAGTAGAATGAAATTAGGGCACCAAAAAATTGAGATTTTGTCTTGGTCCCCCTGTGTTTAAACAGCAAAAACATGAGGGGGACCAAGGCGAATCTCAATCGTTTGGTGCCCTCATTTCATTCTTCTGATCACACTTCTATAAATAAATCGACCACGCTGAGCACGAATCTGGTCCTGGTGAAAAACTATTCTAAAAAGCGTATTGATCAACAAGAAATAAAAATTTAAATCAAAATGCTTGTAAACTTGTCAGAATTTGCCGATTTTTCAATCAAATGTCTCACAGCCAGAATAAAGCAATTTTTCAAAATCGAAAAGTACATTTTCGATATCATACTCAGAACTTTCAAACGAGCATAACTTTTGTTTTATGTAGGCAGTGTGGTGAAGATAGTGTATGATTTGAACAATTTTATATGAAAGAATAAAATGACTTTTGGTCCAAATCGACTTGTTCATTTGTATTTTATAAAAGGTTAAATATGTTTCAAAGATCTGTTTACCGTATTTCCTCTATTAACTCCCCATGCTCTAATAACTCCTCACCCTACGGACCTTATATCTCAGCCTAGAGCAATCATTTTGCAAATCTGCTGTTTGCGTTTTCTAGTTAGCACTAGTTTACCTGAACACAATTTTCAGATTTTGGATTAGCACCGAAAATCTCAAATCGACCTCAAATTGTCCGATTTTTTAAGAGTTGAAAAAATAACTCCCCATGGGAACTTAATAAAGGAAATACGGTAAACCACACCTGGAAGTCTTGACGCAGAGCTACGCATCAAAAAAATTGGGCTCATAAAGATTGAAAAATCGGCGAGAATTAAAGCCTTCAAAGTTCACGTACGATTTGGTACGCGTGGAAAGAGACGGGTTAATTCTTAGGTACTCAAAATCTCATCCACTGGCACATTTCAGATCAGCACAATAATGAAAATAAGGCCAAGCCTGTGTTCTGAACTTTTGGAAAACACCACCAATCAATTTACGATGCGCTGGAGATTCTATCAATTGTCGTTCAGCCATCACAAACCTGGAAGAAATATCCATGGAATAGTAAGCTTTCAATGAAATAATACTCAAAAAGTTCATCTAAAATATTATAATTTTGAGTTGGAAAGCGGAGTCACTGGCAGATATGGTTCTCTACTCCCTACTTATGACCCTGGAGAGCGGCGATGAATCTGGTTCAGAGGCAAAGAAGTTCCTGAAACTGATTATCTATAGATTGAGACACTGCCATGGTATCCGCCAACAGCACAGATACTCCTCAATGTTGAGGAAGAAAGTGTGGAGGAGCAGGACGAGCAAATGAAGGAAGGACTGGCATCACCTGGTTTGGAGTCCCACAAGCAATCTGCTATTTTTGTTTGAACCTCCGCTAGAACTGTCCTCTCCAATTGCCTTTTTGTTGATCAGATGCATCAGAGAGTTGTGGGAGAAAAAAGTTGTTTGTGGAATTAGGTAGGTAAATTTTGAAGCCTGCCGCACGTTTTTATCAGCACTTTAAACAGTAGAAAATTGAAGAAAAATCTGATTAGAGACCAAAAAAAGTCGTACATTTGCTAGTGTAAAAAATAAAAACTACAATGCGAATTTTGAATTCTCGAAGCTTTTTTTGCGATGCAATTTCAATTTTTTTCATTCGATTTCTCTCGAGCGGCGTTTTTTTCGGGATATGATGTCAAAAATACTAGTTCCACAGTCCACCCTTTGTTTATACCAAAAACGATTTGAATATGTAGGCAGCCAAAAGCCCATTCAAAATCCAAACCATGGGTACCACAAAATAGTATTTTTTACATTACAGTCCAACTTCAATTTAACGGCTTTTTTAAATAGGGAGCCCTTAAATTTGCTTTTTCGAGGAAAAAATTTAGCTTTTTGAAAAAAACGATGGGCAAAATCGAAATCCTTGCAATATTTGAAACCAAAAATGTCATAAAAGAACTGGCTAAAGCCTCGAAAATCAGAATAAAAAAGTGTCGGACTTAAAGTGGGGTGCATAATGATACGAACACCCCTAATTTCGCGTGTTTACAGATTTTTTGAAACAACTTTAAAATTTATTGTTGCCATGTGAAAGAGCATAGCAGAAAAGGCACTTATCTACGTGGGGGGAGGGGGATTTTTTGGTCAACTGTGAATGGTGCTTAAACGTCTTCTAAGTAATTTTATACGCTAGAAACAATAAAGAAGTTGTTTCCAACGTTTTTTCCTACTAAAAGTTAGGGTTTCAAAAACATTTTGGTAACCATAAGTTGACCAATTGCCTTGGTCCTTCAAGCTAGATAAACCAAAAAGAGCCCCTGGATATCTTTAAACATACCAAAAAGATGGGTTTGAACATAGTTTTGTTACCTGGGGCCTACCGCATAAAGAAACTCTGGTATGCGTATTGTTTTAAACAGAGTTCCTTTCGAGTGATTTGGGGGCGCAGGGGGCTTGAGAGTTAGAGATTCGCGCACTCACTTACCTTAGACATGATTCCGAGAAATACTCCTGATCATAAAATGCATATAGAGACTCTTTTTGCCTAACTCCAGTGACAAAACGGGGTAGGATACCTTAATACACGATATTTTACCTTGGGGGACCAAGGCAGTCAGTCAACTTTTGGTACCCTTTTTTGAAAACCCAATTTTTTAGGGCAGAAATTGTTAGGAAAGAACTTTTATCTCGTTTTTAGCGCATAAAAATCCCTTAGGAGACGTTTAAATACTATTTACAGTTAACCAAAAAGGCCCCCCCCCAGGTAAATAAGTACCGCAGAAAACGCTGTTTCCAGCCCAAATTCAGATTTTGTATCAGTGCTACAAAAGATTTGGCTGCTAATGCAAAAATTACCGGTGCATATTTATACGAACACTTAGAACAAAGCACTATTTTCTGTATTTCTATCTTATTTTATCTTGTTCAGAATTGAATTAGCTTTTTTTGAAGCTTTTTATCGAGCTGGGCTGGGTTTAAGAGCAATCGCAGGGAGCTGGGTCGAACGGCTCGCGTTGTCAAAGCGTATCTGAGCAATCCGCAGCGATATGATGCCAAGAAGCTTAAGGGAAGAAAGAGAAAGCTGAGCAAGCGAGATAAGCGTCGAATTTCGAAAGAAGCCTCCAATTCTACAAAGAGCGTAAATGAAATAAAGCTTGGGTAACACTATAGAATCCCCCCCCCCCTCCAGCTAGCGAAAAATTTACTTTTCCTGAAGGGAAAGGTCCCGTCCCATTTTGATTCTCGTGCTCTGAATAGGCACGGAAACACTCTGGTTTCCGAAAAAAATTGAAAAAATTTTAGATTTGCCTTGGTCCCCCAAGGTAAAAAATTTAGGAAAATTCAAAAAAAAATATTATTTTGAATTCCCGCCAAAACATTTTTAAAGGGATTTAGGGCTGTATTGGGAGGGGAAGGGAATAAAGGGGCCACTTTCATGACAAAATTGTTGAAAAAGTGAATTCTGGACTATTTCGGATGTCCTACATGTTTTTCAACTGGGCCGTGGCAAAAAGACTCTATATGCATTTTATGGTCAAGAGTACTTCTTGGAATCATGTCTAAGGTGAGTGAGTGCGCGCATCTCTAACTCCAAGCCCAAGCCCCTGCGCCCCGAAGGGGGCGCAGGGGCTTGAGAGTTAGAGATGCGCGCACTCACTTACCTTAGACACAATCACTCGAAAGTGACTCTGGATGCATGAAAAAGCATGCATACCAGAGTTTATTTATGCGGTAGGCCCCAGTATTCAAAACTATGTTCAACATCTTCTTGTTAATGGGCTCTGTGTGATTAGTGGCCCTCTTTGTACCTTCCCCTCCCAATACAGCCCTGATTCCCTTTAAAAATGCTTTGGCGGGAATTCAAAAAAATATTTTTTTGAATTTTCTTAAATTTTTTACCTTGAGGGACCAAGGCTAATCGAAAAAAAAAATTTCGATTTTTCGGAAACCAAAGTGTTTCCGTGCCTATTCAGAGCACGAGAATCAAAATGGGACGGGACCTTTCCCCTTCAGGAAAAGTAAATTTTTCGCTAGCTGGGGGGGGGGGATTCTATAGTATAGCCAAAGCTTGAACTGATCTTCAGGTATCACGAGCTTTTTACTTTTTAGTCAATTTTACCATATTTTAGGTGTCAAAACTACTGTTCTTCGGTCACTTTGGCGAAATGAAAAATCTTATGCATGCCAAAATGAATTCTGCCCCTCGTCTTCTTCCTCACCACATCAAAGGTCGACTAAAGTTTGCTCTTGAAAATTTGTCTCGTGACTGGAATACGGCAAGCTGTCCATCAACTATTTCCTGTATATCTTTTCTGTGTTTAGGTGATTTTTACTGACGAGAAGAAGTTTAATTTGGATGGTCCTCACGGTTTCAATGGTTACTGGAGAGATCTTCACAAAGAGCCACTTTACTTCTCAAAGAGAAATTTTGGTGGTAAAAGCGTAATGGTGTGGGCTGGTGTGTCTTCTGTCGGTTTCCTTGATCTTCGCTTCACCTCGTCGAAAATGAAAAGTCTGAACTACATCGCCGTGCTCAGTTCAAGTTTGGTCCCATATCTCGGCTGCTTCCGTCGTCTTCAGCTTATTTTTCAGCAAGACAGCGCATCGGTTCATGTGAGCAAGGAGACAAGAAACTGGTTTACTGATCCGAATATTGGAAACTTTTATAGTTCCCCATACTCGGATTTTTTGAAAAGTGACCCTAAATCACCTCCTGAACTCATTTTTTTTGCTCAACGGAATAACAGAAGCATTTCTTAACACTTTCTGATTGAAAAATTTTGGACTTTGCCAAAAAAAATTGCCTCCCGTCCCTTAGGGATAAATGGTCTTTTTCGGGTATTTTAGGGTCATTTTGGGTGATTTATCACATTTTTCTTGCTGGAGCTGTGCAAAAAGACTCTCTAAGTGCATTTTTGATCAAGAGTCTTGCTCGGAATTATGTCTAAGTTAAGTCTGTGTGACAAACTTTCAATTTTTTTATTCAGAAAGTATTAAGAAATGCCTCTCGTATCTTGTTGTGCAGAAAAAAAATAAGTTCGGGAAGTGATTTTGGGTCACTTTCAAAAAAAATCCGAGTATGGGGGGGGGAACTATAAAAGTGCCGAATATCGGTCTTCTCGAGTAGCCTGCTTGCTCACCACATCTAAATATCATGGAAAATTTGTGGGGAATCTTGGTCCGGCAGATATATAAACAACAACCGTCAAATCCGCAGTGTGGATACGTTGAAAGGAGCAATCTGGAGGCCTGGCAGAACATCTCTCTTGAGAACATCAAAAAAATTGGTGGAAAGCATGCCAAACAGAATCATTCAAGTGATAAATCGATCCGGTGGTCTTACGGATTACTAAATTTACAAGCCTCTGTTATTTATTTTTCGTTGTTGTCATGATATGTATACATAATATCAATATAATTATAAAGTTTGGTCTCATTCGGTAGCTGAGATTCTGGGCATCATTTTAATATTAGTCTTACTTCAGAGTGAAGTTGTAAACGCATTAAATTTACAATAGTCCATCCGGACTATTGAGAGACTAAAAATTCTTGGTCCTGCAATAGCCTCGGAGGACTAATATAAATTTAATGCGTTTTACAACTTCACTCTAAAGTAAGACTAATATTAAAATGACGCCCAGAATCTTAGCTACCGAATGAGACCAAACTTTGAAATTAACTTTTAGTAAAATTGCCGAAAAACAAAGTTTTTTTTAAAAAGTCGCAAAAAGTAAAGGGCGAAAATCTCATCCCTGGGTGGGAGCAATTAAATCGAGGTTTTATTATATTTATCAAAGAAATAAAGACAAATAATCGAATGCAGAAAACTGTTGTCCGATATGGAGTCAGGAAAAAATTATGAGCGTTGAAAATGCTGAAAATTTCTTGCATTACGCTGTAATGCAAGTATGCAAAAAAAGAGAAATTAAACTTGAGCTGTACTTTGAAAAAAAAAGTCCTCAGGCAAAAATAGGGGCTAATAAAAACTTTGGAGTAAAAATTAGGTTAGGATTTGATCGGTTTTTTTTGACCAGTCGGTTTTATATAACTATTTATTCCGTGAGAAAAGAAGTTTTGCCCCTTTTTCTCAAATTACATGAACTACTTTGCAATTTATCAATTTCTAGGCGGTCACATATTTGTGGCTGAGCAATTGCACCAGAGCATTCTAGCCTGCACCGACAATTGGCCCCTACAGTCATCCTTTGCACCATTGAACCGACAATTGAATACCATCTCCAAGCACATGACTGGCCAGTCGACCAAGCCGTCCTCTGAACAACTAGAGATGATGCCTGTTCAGAACCCAAACGATCCACTAACTGGGGACAATCTGTTCAATTTCGGTCCACTGTGCACCATCACCCCTCGTCGTCAGCCTCAGCTCACCACCTGCAGACCCTGTTGACCAAGAATGTACAGCATAGGAGGTCGCGCAACTCCCAAAATTGCTGGAACTACCATTTCTCCGGCAACGAACAGCAGTGGATTGACATCACCCTGACCCTGCCCCACCCTATTATGCTGGAGAGTGCTCATCAAGCCACATCCTTCCACCTCACTAGTTAGTTTTTAGATTTAAATCTTAACGCATTCTAATCACGAGGTATAGCGAGTACCCTGTATAAGGTAAGATACCACTGCGAGAAAAGCGTACTTTTTAAATAACCCAGCCTTCCTCTATTCAAAATCGTGTTCTTTTCATTGTGTTTTTTACCTAGTTTTCGAAAACTGGTCTTCAGGCAAGTTTCCCCTAAATTTGTAGCCACTGAGATGAGCTACGAAATGGCTGGTGATTTCCTAATGGCTCTGTAATTGTAAGTATGAATGTAAATGTAAGTGTAAATTTTTTGGTATTGTGAAGACCCCTTACATTTACATTTACAGTTGACGCTCTCTATAAGATACACCCCTAAAGTTCCTTCCCGCCTTGGGTCCGACACTTTTAACCACATTTAACTACCTTTTAACCACATTTAACCACGTTTATGAAACGTTTTGCCAAATGTGATTCGTCAGTCTGGTCGGAAAAATCGCAAGGATTCCGATTTACCGATCGTTTTTGCAATCGACAAAATTTTGCCAGTAAGACTCCCGACGATTTTTATAAGATACGCCTTTTTAAGATTAGGTGTATCTTATAGAGAGCGTCGCGCGTCTTACTGGCAAACTTTTGTCGATTGCAAAAACGATCGGTAAAATCGGAATCCTTGCGAAATTTCCGACTAGACTGACGAATAATATTTACAAAACATTTCAGAAATCAGTTTAAAAAGTGTCGGACCCAAAGCGGGAACAAACTTTAGGGTGTATCTTATAGAGAGCGTTTACTGTACATTTACAAATGTAATCGAGCCTTAAGAGACGTCTATAAAATCAGAAAAATGATTTTGATCATGGAAGAGGTTGTCCGATAGTTGGAGATTCTACGGTACCTAGTGAATGCGTTTATTTTTAGATTTCTCTAAGCATAAATTTTCTAACCACCGCTTTTATTGCAGATGCCCCCTCAGCAGTGCAAGTGGAGCTATGCTCCAATGCAGCTCTGAGCTCCTGGTCTGTGGTCAGATTCCTATGTTAACCCTTGGCTACAACCGCATCCGAGTGCCCATCAGCCAAACCTACAAAGTCCAGTGGTGGCTGTGAGAATTTACTTGAAAAAACCGCCAGAGTCCAAACCTTGGCCTGATGCAAGTGATGCTACTCGGCACCTCTTCTACCCACCTGCAGAGCAATGGCCACAAAAGCAAGGCATACAAACAGTTAACTCAGTGGTTGACTGTATTCAACAAGCTGGTTTTGGTGGACCCACCTGTTTGGAACTACTATCCCAGGTTACCAGAGGCCCTCACCACACTATTTTGAATAGACCGCATCAGAAGGAGGTCTACAGTCTGTTGCACACTGTTCTGATAAACATAGACTACAAGTCCAAGGCTTCCAACACTTCGGTGGTCAATCTAATCATCAACTATATTTGTGGGTTTTGGAGAAAAAATAGGAAGAAAATTTTTGGATATAAACTTTAATTATTTTGGTGGAACTTCCAAATTTCGATATTTCAGACGCAAATTTTTTGGTCGATTCACTAACAAAAATTTTTGAAAAAAATTTAATTTTTTGCCTTCCCCCGTTGTGGTCTAAAAAGTCTAATTTTCAATACGAAAAAAAACGAGTAGCGTGCAAGGATTTTCTTACCATCAAATTGAAAAATCGGACTTGTTTTACAATAATTACAATAAAAATTATAATATTTTGCAGTGAACAATAGCAAACTAGAGGCCAGTTTCTCGTTAGCTGAGCTTCTACTGACCTTCTGTGCCCTTCGCTGCTCCAAAGAGAACCAGCTGAGACCAGTGCACCTTAATCATGCTATGGCTGTGGTCAGGCAACGACAATTGCTGCAGGCATAGCTCAGATGTTGAGCAAATTAGATCAAATCCAAAACAGTGATCTGTTCTGAGGAAAATGGCGAAACTTGGCACTTTATGGTGAAATTTTAAAATTTTACTGACTTTTGCACAAATTATTATTATTTAACACTCCGGCTCCAATGCGTGACTTTGATACTCATAGCTTACCAGGGAACCTCAAGTGGTGTCTTTTTTTAAGACCTCGTTGAGTGATTTTTTTGCAGATTCGTGAAGAGCGCCCAAAGTTATGTAACAAAGTGCTGCCGTTATTTTCAGGTCCTTTGAATAATTACGGAGAATGAGCTATCTGAAGTTGCCGAAAAACCATGATACAATATCATGGTTGTAAAGGGCTTTTCAAAGTACTAATCAGTATAAGTAAACATGCATGAAAAAACCCCATACAAGTTGTATAAGCAAAAAACACATAAAACAATACAGATTCGAAAGTGGTCTAAAAACCATGATATCTGTATCATGGTTTTTCGGCAACTTCAGATAGCTCATTCTCCATAATTTGTCAAAAGGACCTGAAATAGCGGCAGCACTTTGTTATATAACTTGGGGTGCTCTACACGAATCTGCGAAAAAAATCTCTCAGCGAGGTCTTAAAAAAAGACACCACTTGAGGTTCCCTGGTTAGAATTTCAAGCTGATCACTATGGTGTTTTGGTTTAAAATGATCGACAAAAAAGTTTGGCTAGAGCGCTTTAAAAAATTTTATTTTAATTTTATATTTTAAATTTTATATTTTAAGTTTTTTGTCTCGACACGAAAGTACAGAAAATAGTCATACCTTTTTATTTATTCGACATTTTGAAGACCTGTTGAACATATCTGTAGAGAAAAAGCTAGGCTATTTTTCGCGCAGTCATTTGCCAAGGTGTTTTAATAATTTCGGTGCTGGCAAACCCCAAAGATTAAAATATCAGCCTCTGATTAGGACTCATCTTCAAATGACTATAACTTTCTTCACGCTCAATAGGCTAATTGTAAACATCATATTGTTTTGTAGGAATTATTTTGAAGATTTTGAATCTGCAAAAAGAGTTAGAAAAATCTTTTTTCCTGGTAAGTTATGGTCTCTGAAGATAGGAGCTAGTATTTGCTTTCGCTGCAGTGTAAACTGTTAATATTTATTTACTGACAGCAGATTTGTTTTCAGCATGGTCGATTTGCATGTGAAAGTGCTCTGACGAAAAACATTTATACTTTGAAATAAATTCTAAAATAATTTTTGTCTCGAGAATAATTTAGAATTTTGACAGTAGATTATGGATTTATAGCGTAGTTTTAAAGCAAATCGACCACGTTGAACACGAATATGGTGTCAGAATATAAAAATTGTTAGTTTGCACTGCAGCAAAAGTAAATAATAGCCCTAAAAAATACCTATTTTACAGAAGCCATTGCTCACCAGGAAAACACATTTCTATAAATGACTCCGCAAAAGATAGCCTAGCCTTTTCTCTACAATACATATTCCACAGGCCATTAAAATCTTGAATAAATAAAAAATCATGATCATTTTTTGAGACAAAAAATTAAAAACATCAAATTTTTAGAGGCTCTAGCCGAACTTCTTTGTCTGACCCTTTTCAAACCAATAACGCCATCGTGATCAGCGTGAAATTCTGAGACAAGAGTCCTAAAAGTCACGCACGGGAGCCGGAGTGTTAAATATCCTAAATGATTTTATAATAAAATTTTAGAAAGCCGTGTCCATGTTAATGTGGTCAGCCTCCTGCATAGTTTGGGAAAACAGCCGTGAGGAGAGCATGCGCTACGACACCATAGCTGTGTGTTTGGATATAGCTTCTTCTGCGATGCTGAAGTCTTTGGCTGTGCTGGCCGCCTCACCTCCCAACCAACCCAGCTGACCAAGTTGTCTGCTAGCTGGTTGTTATGCTCGTTGGTCAAAGCAGTCCCCCAGTTCATGTCTAATCTGCTGGATATTACAAGGAAGCTACCAGTGATCCATCCAGCCAAAGACAGGCAATGGCTGCTCTAGGCAGAATTTGCCAGTCTTCCACGGCCATTGAGTACTTGAAAACCCATGGTTTGCTGGTGGAATGGAGGGACAGGGCTGTGCTCATTTGCAATGGTATGTTTTTTGGAATTAAGAAAATCCATATGAACGCACTCAACATCAGGCTCTATATGTTTTCAATCAGCTCCCGAAAATAAATGTGCTTGGCCCTGTGGGTTTTTTTCCCAAAATTTTTTGCATAATTACAAAAACCATTTATTTACAGTTTTTTTTATCATTTCAGCTAAAAAAAGGTTTGCTAAAAATTATTGCAAAATTGTTTGCCTTGGTCCCCTAAGCTGATTTTTTCAGTGCGTAGTCGTTTCCTGAATTTTTGCACATTTTCGAATTCGCTGGTTTTTGAAGTTTGGCACACATTTTCAATCCGAACTGGCCTACTATGAACCTAACAAGTGTTAAAAAATATTTTTTAGAAAACATCAAAAACATAAAATAAATAAAATTGAAAAAAATGAACAAAAAGTCAGATTTTTGCTTTGGCTCGTGAGCCGACAGACACATACAGAGCCCGTGTATTACTTTTTCAGAATCCAAGCCGAGCCCTGCAATGGTTACAGAACTATCGTGCCTAGTCTCCATCTTTGAGTCTCTAGCAGTCATCGACTCAGTGGTGCTCTTCTTGGACAGTAAGACTGGTGGTGAATTCCTCAAAAAAGCCATGCAGTTCGTAGTAACCCACTCCACAGTCAAACATGTCACCCCCACAGACCACACCCAGTCCAGCCTGTCCATCAGTCAGGAACTAGTCAAACTAAGAAACAGTCTGATCAATTTGCTCAAAAAGTGTGTTTGCCAGGCTGGAAGTGCGACCAAACACAGAAGCCGTATAGCTAGCTACCTGTGTGAACTGCTGAGAAGTCCGGAAGGAATTGTAGTTCACAAGACAAACAAGCTCGGATCAGGCGCGTTCAAACAGTGCATGACCAGCAAACAGCTCAACCCAACTCTCCTTAAAATGATCCATTTGTTGGTGCTGGAGGATGAGAAGATTACTGTAAGATTCACTGACGTGCATTCTGAAAATTCAGAGCAGGATGGACCAGAAGCAATGGAGAATGTTGAAGGTAGGTAGATGGTCTAGACAGAACATTGACTATATATATGTCCCATTTTTTATATTTTTTGATTTTTTAGCCACAATTAATTAAAAAAATATTTTGAATTGCAAATTCAAAAAAACTTGTGTATTTTTTGAAGACTTCAGTCAGGAAGCTACCACTGATCCAGTAGCTCATCTTATTAGCTACACAATGAATGGTAACTTGCCTGAGAGAAGTCTCCAAAAAATGGGGTCTAAAACACAATGCCAAGAACAAGATTTTGAACGCCAGGGGGCTCTTTATACGGTATCCAATTTTTTTTTTGAAATTTTTTCTAATTCCGGACAACATGTTTTCCACACTGACTACGACCTGAATAACTAAAAAAGGCGGTCAAAACACACTTGCCGTAAAATGTAGTTTGACAAAGTCTTACCGGAAGATCAACAAAAAAAATTGCTCTTTGTGAAATGATATTTTTTAGAGAGAATGTTACACCCCATGTTTGGCTGTAATCACAATGATAGGTTTGTGAAATCCTAGCTTTGCTTTGCAGTGAATATATGATTGGTTATAGGATAGTAGAATTGCCTATGTACACACTATTGTCCGAACTTGTGCCGATTCCTCTTGCAGCACTGCCAAGAAAGTTAGACCACATCCTAGTGAACTTCAACATCAGCATGGCTCTTTTGGAGGCATTGGATACAGCGATTTGGACGAGGTAGATTTTATAATTGGCAAACTAATGGAAAATTTGTCAGTAAAAATACGACTTAAAAGACTTCAAGCTAAAGTTCCTTTTACCCCTGGCCCAATCATTGCTTTATATGGGTAGAAAACACGAAAAAAACTAGAGATAGAAAAACGCCATCCAGCGAGCTTCCGGGACGGGATTTTTCACCTACGTTGATACCAGGACCCGGGATTTTGTGAACCTATTCAGCGGGACCCAGTACTGGATCTCGGTAAAATGACTGGGATTTCAGTTGGCTTAGTTTAAGCTGCAACGTAGCAAATTTGGTTTTTAATTTGATATCAAATATCGTGATATCAAATTTGATATTTAGCAAAAAAGCAGTAATTTAAATGCGCAAGTCTTTTCTGGATTCACAGACACTATTATTCCTTGAAAACCGCTGCCACACATTAAAAGCTCTTTAACCCTTAAATGCGCACTGTCCCGTATATGGACAAATTAAAAAATTTATTTCTCAGAATTTTTTTCTACCAAATTGTAGAAAAGGGATGAAATTTGTGACTAACCAATTTCGCGCTTTTTTTGAAAAGCTTTGGCAATGATGTCTCTATTTTGATGATTTTTTATTGTCTGCGGCTATCAGAGTCCCGAAAATGGCTAGGGTTCCGGATTTACCAGTCGTTTTTTCAAAATTATATAACCTTTTCACCAAGACGCATGAGTCTTGATAAACAAACACCCTATTTTTTAAAATATCGCGGGTCTGAATAAGATAATTGTACAGTCGAGTCTCTATATAGCATCCACCCCAAAAGTTCGTTCCCACCTCGGTCCGACACTTTTTTTAGCTCAATTTCTAAAGTATTTTGCCAAAACTGATTCGTCAGTCTAGTCGAAATATCGCAGGGATTCCGATTTTGCCGATCGTTTCTCAGAAACATGGTAATTTTGCCATTTAGACCCGCAAACCTCTATATAGCATCGCCTTTTTGAGATTTAAGGATGCCTAAACTGCGATTGAGCCCGCATTTTTGGGTCAGGTGGATGTCAAACTTCAAAATAATTCAAGAAAACTGCAAAAACACGCTAACATCTTTTATTTTTTTGTAGGACTTTGAAAACTTTGGCCTTCTAAACGATTGGGTTTATGGAATGCCTGGGTCCTCAGCCTACAGTCTGCATCCCATTAGCAAGTTTTCTCATATATCGAGGAAGGACCGATCCCCACTCTTATCCGATCCCTATATAAGTGCCAAGAGCCAGTTGTATTGTGATGCCTACTCGCAGCACCACCCCCTTCACATCCACTGGTCTATAGCGTCATTAGTGGAGGGCCTTAATTCGGTCAACAGATTGAGCCACACTAAGCGCAACTCCCTTCTGCAAAAGTGTTTGGATGAGGATGAAGCTGAGCTGTGTGAACTTGCTGCCAAACCCACCTCGAGCACTGTGCCATCTGAACCTGTGGACAGCACTGATGGCTACTTCACATTAACCCTGAGAATGAGAGCCCATAAGGCACGAGAAGGGCCAGAAATCGATAAACAGGAGCAAGATCCGATTCTTGCCGAATTCATAGAAAATGCACCGCCTGTGATGTCCACTTTGCAACACTTTGCGAGAGAAGGAGGATTGCTGGAGTTGGCTAAGCATCTGCATTTGTATCACACTTTTAAGCAAATGTTGTTGAGGTGAATAATCTATATTTAATAGATTATTTAATATTAATAATATATTGTTATTTAATAATCTATTTAATAACAATATATTTTTCTAGTTTGCAACAGACTTACCTCTAATCTGGCTTCTCAAACAAATGCTCACGCTCAAAATGCATCGACCAGTGGCTTTAGTACTCCTAGCTTTGGCAAACAAGCACATCCAACTTCTGTTGTTCCTACGGCTTCAGACAATCAGGTTGGCCAACTGACGGATAGTTTAATGGCGGCTGTGTCTTCGGTATTCGAAGTAATGAGCAAACAAGGTTTGGAGACTGGAGAATCTGCGAAGCCAGGAGATGAGAAAATTGTGGAGGAGGGAGGGGCAGGCTTTAGTGAAGAGAAGAGTGAAGATACTCAAGAAGTGTACGATATTATGAAAATGCTGGAAGGTAAAATTTTATTTTTGAAATTAAAAACTTTAAAAAATTCACCGTATGAGAATCGAACAGACTGCATTTACGAGAAAAAAAAAACCGCCAAGAGCCAAGAAGTTTATCGCCAAGCTGTAAGGTTTCTTTATTACCGACGGTTAGTTTATAGTAACTTTATCACCGACCGTTACTTACTCAATCCCTAAAAACAAATCGTCATTAAAAAGTTTTCAATAAAAACTACGAAGATTTAGAGATAATTTAAAAATATTCGATTCTATATTTTTTCCAAAAATCAAAATTTTAGCTGACCAACTGTCCTCATCCAATGCGCCAACCAACTCAGTCCTACCCTCCTACCTCAGCACCCCAGCTGGACCTTCAAGCAGCGTACTTTCTACGATGATTTCGAGCTGATCGACTACCCTTTGTATCAAAACGAAGGTGCCAACAGCACTATGGGCAACCAGTTCCAAATGCTGTATTGTCCAAACTGGAGTGATTCCATCGACATTGAGTTTGCTGATTTCATTGAGCCAGACCCCTGCAATCCATTATTGGGACTGTTGGGCCATTCTCTGATGGATTGGTAAGTCAATTTGACAAAGTGAAAATTCTTAATATAAATTTCAAATTCAGAAAACACCGCCCTATCGCAGCCATCCAATCACGCACACATCCAGCGATTCCACTACTTGCCACCTCCAGCCCACGTCCTATTAGTTCTAGGTCTATTCCTCAGACTAGATAACTATGCTGAACTTTTTGTAACCATCGATCGACCCACCGCCAAACGACTTCTCAAACTAGCACTCGACGTGAGCACCACAGATAAGCCGGTATCAGAGCTGCTATCTGGACTCAAACCCAATTTCCCGGGCTCAAATCCAGATCAAGACCCCATTTCTTACCCTCTGGCCTACTATTCCAAATTCAAGCCGACATCCAGCCAATCCAAATTAGCTGGAAGCAAAAAAATTCTCAAGCCAGGTGGTCCAGAAGCCAGTGGTCACCAGCAGCTGGCCCTGTTTCCATTTTTTGTGCTGGAGAAGTTGTTCAACCTAACTTCAGTTGAGCAAGTCGGCCTGGACAAGGCGGTCAGTGTGCGCAACCAGGCTTTGGAACTGGGTATTGTGGATGTGCTGCTGATCTGTCTAGCCCATTTCGCCCATCAAAAACCGAAGTGTGAGCAGTTGAGAGAAGGTCAGGAACACCCAGATGCGGTGGGCCAGATCATTGGACATGTGTTGACAGCCACTAACTGTATAGAGACTATCAAGAGTTTGAGCAATAGTACCATGGCTGCAGCTGGTCAACTGAGGGAGGCTATGGTAGCAGTTATGCTGTTCCCACGGCTACTGCGGCTACTGCTGGTCAGGCTAAGAATACTGCTGTGTCGGCGCCTACTTCTACAAATGCTGCTGCTGCGAAGAGCAATGCCAATTTCTGGGCTAAAGGCACAGGTTTTGGATCAGGAAGCACTCAACAACAGTGGAATGTAAAAGAGGTGATGGCTAGGAGGAAGCAGGACGAGGAGAATGTGACATGTTTGCTGAACGTAGGCTTTTGATTAGAATTTGAGTGATTTAGGAAAATTTAGATTTAAATCAGGCTCCCGCATACTTCACCGTAACATTGATATTCCGGCGAAACAAAATTTTGCTCCGGCAGAATATGTTTCGGCAGCGTTTCGGCGAACACGTGTTCTGTTCCGGTGTTCGGTCAAGTATGGAAAGCCTATCAAGAATTTTGGTTCGAATCTCGATCTCCGACGAACAGTGTTTTCAAAAATGAAATGGAAAATGGAATATGGAATATTCCGTTATGGAAATGGAATGGAATTCCATTCCACCCTCAAAATGGAATGGAATTCAAATCCCATTACATTTTATGGGTGGAATGGAATGGAATCCATTTTTGCATGAAATATTCCATTTTCGGCTGCCAGACAAATTCTAATGTTTTTAGAATTTCGTCGCGCGATATAATGTAATATTTTTTCGGTGATTTCGGTTGTTTCACCCGTGTTTCGCCCGAATTTACCGAAAAAAATATTAGAAAATGTCGCGTGACAAATTCTAAAAATATTAGAATTTGTCTGGTAGCCTCCATTTTCCATTCCATTTCTAAGGGGCCTAATCGTTTTGCCAATGAAACTTTCGCCAATGAGATCTTTTTACCAATGAGATCACTTCGCCGATGGTATGTTTTTCATTAATAGCTTCTTTTCTCAAGTATTGTTATTCTCTTGCACTGCAAATCACCACTCATTTTGTAGGCGGTGAGATGAGCTTTAAAATGAGTGGTAATTTACTTGACAAGAGAACAAGAGTACTTGAGAAAATAAGCAATCAGCGAAAACATTTTTTTTTGAAAACACTGCAAACGAAACAAATTTGAATCAAATGTTTTTTTGTATCACAACGGAGTTAAAAATAAACTGATTTTTCACCCAAGTTCTATGTTGTAAATTTCTGATCAGCTCTCTCATGAATTTTTAGCTGCTTACTTTTTTCTCCGATTCGGCTTCTTTTTTTACTCTGATATTTTTTGTGTCTGTGACAACAGCAGTGTTTTCGAAAAGGCTCAAATTGTTTTACCCGTCAAATTATTCTTTTACCCCGTCAAATCGTAAAAATGTGTTTTTATCTCCAAAAGTATTATTAATTTTTTTCAACATTTTCACATCAAAATGTAGCCCTGGATCTCGGCCAGGGTTTGCAGTTTTTTTCTGGAAGTCCGACAGAAAATGCTAGTAAGCCATTTTTGCCCCTAACTTTATCTAGTCTAGTAAAAACAAAATGTCACACTAGCATTTACAAAAGTTTGATTTTGCGGGGAAATTTCACTAGCATTTGTAAAGTCTAGTAAAAACAAAATTCCACACTAGCATTTACAAAAGTTCAATTTCGCTGTAAATTCTTTACTAGCATTTGTAAAAGTCTAGTAAAAACAGATCAGCAAGCTAGCATTTACGAAAGTTTGATTTAACAGCTAGTTCTCTACTAGCATTTACGAAAATTTGGTTTTACAAATAATTCTCTACTAGCATTTACAAGCTTGATTTTCAGTCAGATTTCTACTAGCATTTTCTAAAGTCTAGTAAAAACAGAAGACTCAGCTAGCATTTTTCAAAGTTTGTTTTGGACAATACTTTTTTCTCCGACTAAAATACTTTTTTCCGACTAAAATTTTTTTTTCCGACTAATTTCATTTCCGACTAAAACACTTTTTTCTCCGACTAAAATACTTTTTTTTCCGACTAATTTTCTTTTTTCTCCAACTAATTCCTCGTCCGTCTATATGACCCCGAATCTAAGGTCTCTGATCTAATTTTTCTGTTTGCTTGATATATTTAACAGTAGTGATGCGCTTACTTCACCGATCTAAATGCTTATATTGGTGTTCTTGACTGTTATCAGTAGACTCAGCTACCTTTTATTTGTCCTGTTATGCCTTGATTTTTAGCGATATACACATTATATTCTCACTTTTCAGTACCGTACTGTGAAATAGGTTACTTAAAGAGAGTAAGAAAAAGCAAGGACATTGAAAAAGCTAAGTTTTCACCCTATAGATAAAATTATGAAAAGTACTCCAAACTCTACATCCCACTCTTATTTTTTCTCATTGTTTCCAAGTACGCTAACTTTAGTCAAACTCCATGAAACTGCTTGCTTGAGTAAAATAGCAAAACTACCACCTCTACACGCCACGAAGTTTATTTACCAACATACCACAATTTCACGACAAGAAACAATAACAAAACCAGGATTTAACTAAATGATAGTGCTCTAGAAGCAAGTTTTGGACGACCAACCTTCCTCTTTCTCTGAATAGGATTCTCTCTTGCGTCAGGAGATAAGCTAGCTTTTGATTGGTGCACATCACCATCAAAGCATGCTTGCACAGCTTCTTTTTCATACCTTCTTTACAGCTACACACTTCGTAGCTCGGCCATATTGAGAAGGACGAATGATTCGTAGACTCTTCAGGATCAATTTGTAACGCTTCCATTCGATAAAAGAAATAGCTTCAAGTTCGTTGTACATTTGACCCAGTATATTTTTATCCTAAAAACAGGCTGATAAAAGACAGAAAGAATATACAGTAAGTTAAATTGAAACCAAATTTATAGCGCTCGATGAGGGGATAATGTGACACTGTATCTTTACTCCATCAACCAGCCCATCCAGTACACTGCGCCTCTCTTGCTTTAATCGATAGGCCTCTTGATAAAGAGATGGTGAAATACTTGGAGCTTGTACGTAGCATCCACTTGAAACATTTTAGACTGTTGTTGAAACCTTCTCAACTTCACAGTTGTCCAAGTAAGGCAAAAGACGATCTTCTCACTAATCACTGATGAAGCAAATCCACATACGAAGGTCTTGTTTCATCTTCCTATGGGACGGCAGCATTACTGATGGCATATGCTTTCAGTTGTTCCAAGGAGACAATTGCTTCGCTTTTATTGAAGTTCTCTATCTGTTTGATCGATGGTGGCAGGGAATATCTCTCATTCCGACGCGTATCCTGAAACGAGATTAAAGATTAATTTATCGTGAAAAAGCAGTTACCTGAATCCTTCTTTGCAAATTCAGAGCTGTTGAACCCAAATTTCGTCGCATCAATTCTTTGTCTTCTTCTAGAAAATTTAGTCGTCTGATCGGCTTATGGTCATGAGTTACACTGCTTTCTTCGACAATCACCTTCAGGCTATTCTGTGGATAGAGCACACGCAGTTTGACCTTGCAAAGTCCTCTTTAAAGTCCTCTTCATCTGGGAATTCCTCAAGCTGGCTGTAGACAGTTGCACGACCACGCTTGTTTCGCTCTACCAACAAATCGCTTTCTTGCAGCCTTGCCGACATAGTTGATGATAGCTAGAAGTACAGAAATAAAAAAACTTGTTCATACATTGATAAGCGAATAAGTCGGAAAACAAATAAAATTAGTCGGAGAAAAAGAAAATTAGTCGGAAAAAAAGTATTTTAGTCGGAGAAAAAAGTGTTTTAGTCGGAGAAAAAAGTATTGTCCGTTTGTTTTTGCTACAGATTTTTACTAGCATTTTCTAAAATCTAATAAATTTTGAGTTTGTGGTTAGTTCTCTGGTATTATTTAATATAAGTCTGTGATTGCTCTCGACGCTTTTCTGTTTTTCACTAGATTTTAGAAAATGCTAGTAGGAATCTGTAGCAAAAAAAACTTTCGGAAATGCCAGCTGAGCCTTCTTTTTTTACTAGACTTTAGAAAATGCTAGTAAAAATCTGATTGAAAATCAAACTTTTGTAAATGCTAGCTTTGCGTTTTGCCTTTTCCAGACTTTTATGAATGCTAGTAGAAATCTACGACATTAACCAAGTTTTGTAAATTCTAGGGTTGCATTTTATTTTCACTAGACTTTTAGAAATGCTAGTAAAATTATGATGGCCAGCTAGACTCTAAATATGCTAGTGCTAACATTTTGTCTTCTACTAGCATTCTCAAAAGTAGGCCTTTTTTGCAAACCCTGATCTCGGCTTTCTAACAAGCTATCGACTGAATTTCTGAGATTTCAAAAAGTTGGAGAAAAAAGTCTTTGTATGGACCAAATTTTTCAAAAAAATTTGGTCTATAAAATGACTTTTTTTCTCTAACTTTTGAATATCTCAGTGAGTAAGTTAATGGCTGGTTAGAAAGCTGAGATCCCGGGCTACATGCTGGTTTAAAAACTTATGAAAAATTGAAAAAAAAAAAGTTCAAGAAATACTCAAAAGAAATTTTTTTTACGATTTGACGGGGTAAAAGAATAATTTGACGGGGGAAGTGCTTACAGCCTTTTCAAAAATGGAATGGAAAATGGAATAAGGAGAATGGAAAATTCCATGCCAAAATGAATTCCATTCCACCCTCAAAATGTAATGGAATTTAAGTTCCATTTAGGAATTTATTTTGTATTGAAAAGGGAATTAGAATTCCATTCCATTTGGAGGGTGGATGGAATTCCATTCCATTTCCATAATGGAAAATGGAACATTCCATTTTCCATTCCATTTTGAAAACACTGGATCACAGTTACTGGATAGCTAACCCTCGATCACATAGGCAAGTTGAGGTCGAGCTCGTGTTTGGTGATCAGGGGGAATTTTTTCTATACTTTTTGTTACTTTTTATATACCAAATAGAAGCTTAGATTCTGAGCTATCTTCTACATCAGAAATTATTTCATTGATGTAACAAAAATGTATGTGACAGTACAAAAGTTTGAGGCTGTTCGAGGTCCAGGTTGAGGTACCTCGACCAGGACCTCGACCACCCTATACATCACATTTGCTTTTTTTCACGATAATGAAATAATTCTTGATGTAGAAGATAGCTTGGAATCTAAGATTTCGTTTGGTGTTTAAAGAATGACAAAAGGTATAGAATAATTTCTCTCTGATCACCAAAAAGGTTGAGAAAACACGAGCTCGACCTCGACTCGCCTAAGTTAGCACCCGGTAAAATGGCCTGTTTCGCCTCCGCTGAGCCAGCGGTGAGACCTCTAAAATTTTCCTTGCCTCCGCTGCTGGCGGCTCATATAGCCTATGAAGAAAGATATTGAAGTCAATTAGTTGCTGTTGGTTTCTTTTCTGTTGCTTTGTTGTTGGGTTTTCTCCTAATATGTTGATCTTTTCCCTCGTTTCTAGTATTGCTCTTTACTCTCATAGCTGAAGTCAAAATGGAATCAAAGGCTGCTGCTTCCAAATCGGTTGGCTTTAACAAATCTGGCAGTGCTCTCGACACTTCTGTTCGTTCCGTTAATTCCGAAGGCAAGTCTAAGAAAAAGAAGTCGAAGAAGGGCCAGAAGATGGACGACTACTCTACATACATCCATCGAGTGCTCAAGCAAGTCCATCCAGATGTGAAGATCTCGTCCAAGTCGATAGACATCATGAATTCGCTGCTCAGGGACACTTTCGACCGGATTTGTCTGGAGGCTAACAGCTTGGCTACGCACAACAAACGCACTACCGTCACCTCGCGTGAAATCCAGACTTCGGTTCGCTTGCTTCTGCCTGGTTAGCCTTTTTATATTTATCTGTTCGTCTGTATATTCCATACCGTATTTAGGCGAACTGGCCAAACACGCTGTCTCGGAAGGAACGAAAGCGGTGGCCAAGTACAGTGCGCAGTAGTTGGTGTTTGATCTTGCCAAATTTCCGTTCAAATATTCACAGCTTCTGTTTCGTCACCTTATTATCCGTTGTCATCGTTATACCAATAAATTTCTGTTTCGATTTAGTAGCTCTGTCATTTGGTCAATAAGATGCCTAATTTAGTGTTCAAACACTAGTCAAGTTCTTATTTTCAAGTTCTTATTGGCTGTCTCAGCACTGATGCCGCTTGTGACTCTCATTTTCGTCAGTAGTGTAGTCGGTATTGCGGGCAGCGCTTGCAGCATAGCGAATATTGCGTCCCGTAACCTCACTACGTGTATGAAAAAGTCGTGGCTAGCATGGCGCCATGGCATGTCGTCCAAAGTCAATTCGTCCAAAGACAATTTGTCCAAAGACAATTCGTCCAAAAGTTAATTTGTCCAAAGACAATTCGTCCAAAATGCAATTCGTCCAAATTTGAATTTTCAAGTCAAAATTTTAAAGAAAACCCATTATTAAGGGTCACAGAATAACTTTAACCGCCCAGAAACCCGTCCAAATTTGGAACGAATTGTCTTTGGATTAATTGAATTTTGGATGAATTGAATTTTGTCCCTAAGTGGCCGAAAGCCAATAAAATCTGGTTTTTTGGCTATTTATTTAAGGGGGGGGGACACTTGGGGGGGGGGGGGTTGAGAAATGGGTTTGTCAGCCTTTTACTTCTTTGAAGTGGCATAGGCAAAAATCGTGACATTGATCGTTCACAAAAACCGTTGACCCCTATACAGTTACTTTTTTCAAAAAAATTCACCACCATCGTGTTCAGCGTGAAATTCTGCGTCAGGATCAGCAAAAGTCACGCTCGGGGGTCCGAGTGTTAAACTTTTTTCCGGCCATTCAGATGGATATCCTTCTGGACCAGTGATCCAGGTGGCCGAACGACCTATTTCGGCAGTAACAAAACTCTCAAATAGGGTTTTTAGGTAATTGGATTCGAAACCCGTGAAATTTCGACTATCTAAATGAAAATTTCTTAGTCCTACCTAAAATTCTCAGTTTATATAGTGTTGTACAGCCAGTTAGAGATGGCCTGTGTCGGTGGTATATTATATCGAGGGTCAACTGTATTAGATATTTTATTGATCACTTTGTTCAGTGCGGAAAGTATTGTTTCTAGAAACAATTTAATCAGGGTTCACAGATGTCCTGCTTTAGCAGGAAAGCAGGAATTTTCGCACATCTCACAGCATTTTATAACAGCTTATTCCTGCTTTTTGTAGATTTTTTGGTTTAAATTCCTGCTTTTGGAAACAAAACCCTGCTTTTGCGATTTTCGATCTGTGAACCCTAAATTTAATACTAAAAATTATTTTGGAAGCAAATCTTGCCAAGATCAATTGTTTCTCATTTGAATTTATTGATGACTTTTTGCTCAGTTGAATTTTTTCTGAGATACTTTGTGCTCAGTTGTGGGTGTGCCTTTTTAGTGCATATATCCGAGAGCTTATATTTGGCTGTTTCATAAATATGTTCATTTTTTTTCTAGAGAAATTTTTGTGGCGTCGTGTTTTTTCTATAATTCTTTTTGACAATTCTCAATAAACATAATCTGTAATTTTGAAGGTTTTTTATATGAGATTTGGCACCGTGATTTTATCGACTCTTTTTCTACCGTACATGTTATATGCCAAACAACTCTAAATTTAATGCGAACAATATGTTCTGAGATGTCAACACCAATTTATGCTGAAAATTTTGAGTTATGGCTTTTTATAGTGGAGTGATCATTTATAACCACCAAAAATGACCTCTTTTCTTAAAATAGATACGAGTGGTTTGTTTTGTATATGCTCGTATGCGTGTTTGGGTTAAATTAACTCAGATTGAGCAGCTCTACAAGATGGCTGTGAAAAATTACTATATTTTCGCAAAAATTTCAGACTTCCGACCAATTTAAAACAAAATAACAAATTTTGGTGTGCATTTTCTATCACAAATGCGATTTTAACCGTGACGCTAACATTAGAATGCAGGTTCGGAATCTACACGAAATACTGCATCTGGTAGCATGAAATGTGTAAACAATATCGAAGGCAGCTCGGGGCATCCGGACCTCTAAAGTTAGAAAGTCAGACAAATTTTATTCAGTAAGCACAGGTGGGACTAAGGCAATTTTTTTTACAATTCACAATTACAAACTGAAATTCTGACAGCAGATTTGTGTTCAGCATGGTCGCTTTGCATGTGAAACTGATCTTAATAGTCAAAAAAGCTATCAAGTTTCAAATTCCGCTCAAGACAACAAACCTTTTGCGGAAAAATCTATATTTGTTTTGAGCGGAAGCATAGCGGAGCCATAGCATTATTTGAGGTTTAATACCAGTTTCACATGCAAATTGAACATGCTGAACACGAATATGCTTAGAGAGTTTTAGATTGTGATCTTGATTTTTTTTTTCAAAAAAAAGTTTGGCTGTGTCCCCCTTGTGCTTTTTGATTAAAATTGGCCTGACTTTCCAACTTCAGAGGTCCGGACGCCCCGAGCTGCCTTCGATATTGTTTACAAATTTGATGCATCCAGATGCAGTTTTTCGTGCAGATTCCAAAACTGCAATCTATTTTTTTGCGCCTCGGTAGCGTGACGCTATTAGCGTCATGGTTAAAATCGCATTTTTCTCAAAAAAATGCACAAATCGAAATTGGTGATTTTGCTTTAAATTGGTCAGAAGTCAAAAATTTTCGCGATCAGTTCCAGTTCGCGACGCTTTTGAAAAAGCGTCGTGAACTGGCCGTAGAAAAAAATCAGAAAATTTAAAAAATCATGTTTAGATCCTTGAAGCCTACATTGAGCCACAACATGAAAGGGTTGATGCGCACTTCTTACCGTCCACTAAGTCCAGACGTTGTTCTACCATCGAAGAATGCTCAAATAAGTCACAAAGTTTGCCTGCTCAGTTTGTAGACATCCTGTCCAGATCTTGTTTGTGCCAAACCCTCCACTCATACCTGACCAATGACTCAGTGTTGGACATTTCCAAACATGTCCATATATTGTGGCAGTCATCTCCCTACTCAAATCCATTTGCACTTTCCCTTGCTTCAATGACCAGGAAGACCTGTTTGTACGGCTATTCCTAGCCCCTCAACCTATTAATGAGCCAAGCAGTAGCGGAGACACCTCCAGCTGCTGGGCCACAATTTGTTGAACCAACTGAGCAGTTTGAACAAACACATCGACATCTACCTCAGCAAGTTGAGCAAGCAGCACAGAATAGCTGACAACCAACAGCAACCTGCAATGGAGTTGGATGAGCAAAGTGGTGAAGAGAAGGGCTGGCAAAGTTACTGGAGATAAGCAAAGTGACTTGTGAAGCAATTCAAAAGAGTAAGATATTTGAAAATTGTGAAAAAGAGAATACTAATAAACACTAATACTAATGAACACGTAGTCGTATTTACAGGGTGCGTCAGAGAAACGCGGCCACATTTAAAAATTTGGCTATGTATCCCCTTGCCTGGTTGATTTCCGTAACTAGTATTGTGATCTTTTTGAGGTCTCTTTTATATTTTTCACCAATGTTGCACAGTAATCACAGTGATGATGGACATTTCCGAGGATAGGGCCCTTAATTCGGAAATCCACCGGACAAGGGGCTAAATATCCAAAACTTTTTTGTGTGGCCGCGTAATTTTGACACACCCTGTAGAAAGAAACTCAAATTAGAACTTCATATCAGATTAATAAAACCCAAAATTGCGGTAAAAATCTCCCACATCAATGGTTGAAATCAAAAATGTTCGGCTAATGACAGCTGAAGGAGATAGGCCCACACCATTTTGGTTATTTCTAAGAGTATACAGTCTGACAAAGTCAATGCAATTTCTATATTTTATTAACTTTCAGAAGTAGACCATCTGGACCAGCAGAACATGTTTTTGGCTTCGGACCTATCAAATCAAAAAATACTCTCCACAGCTGATACTCAAGCAGATGTGCACACAGTCACTGAAACTATGTATTGCAGTGCTCTCAAACCTCTTCAATTTGGTAAAATTTATTTTTTTGCCAAAAACTACCTATTCATATCTTAGGGTCGATTCCGCCTAGCTGCATGTCAATTTTTTTTGTAAAGGTTCATCGGTTTGGATAATCATTTTTTTAGGCGTAAATACACTTTTTTTAGCGCAAATACACTTTTTTTTGGCGCAAATACACTTTTTTGGCGCAAATACACTTTTTCTCGGCGCAAAAAAGGGTTGGCTTTTTTTGGCGTAAATAATATTTTTTTTGGCGCAAATACACTTTTTTCGGCGCAAATTTACTCTTTCTTGGTGCAAATTTACTTTTTCTTGGCACAGTCATATCATACCGCCTTTAATCTTATTTATTTCAAAAATTCAAAATTTTGTTATTTTACTACTTACCTTAACCCCAGGGATACTTGACCCCAATATTATAAGGCGTAGTAAATGAAAATACCGCGAGGGCTCGGGTACTTACGCACGAAATGTGTACCCCCTTTTGTACCCCCTTTTCACGACATTAGGAAGATTACTAAGTTCTTGGCTTTTCAATACAAAAAAGCAGATAAATAAATGCTTTTATTGATATTAAAGTTCTTTCTTAATTTTTCAAAGGCAGGGTAGCCCTAAGGAGTATAATTTAAAAGCAAAATTCACATGTCAACTTCACGTGCCAAAATTTACATGTCAAATTGACGTGTCAAAAATTCACGTGTTTTTTCATGCGTGTTCCTGCGTTCCCGTGCATTACCACACAGTTTCTAGCCACTTTGACTTCAAACCAACCGAAAGCACTCCAGCGAACACCCACCACTTGCGAAATTCTACAGACCAGAATTTAGGATTGTTTGTATGAAAACCCTTAAAAAGACTTCATTCGTGTTTGGGATTCTGGTGATTTCTGATCGAGCAGAGGGGTATGTACTTTCGATACCCTAGGAGTATGTACCACGAGGGTTTGTGCCTCAGAAACCGCTAAAAACAGGGGTATACGGGGTACCCATACTAGGGATGGAGGATGGCTTATTCCGGGACGGGACAAAATTTTGAAAACAAAATCCGGGACGGGATGACCGAAAAATTTACTCCGGGACAGGAATCCGGGACCAAGTGAAAATCCGGGACGGGACAATGATTTCCCCGGTCGGGACACAAACAGGAAACTTGAACACACAAAAATCAGTTTTCAAAAAAATATGCAAAATATTTTGTTCCGGTTTCACATCACGGACAAAAGCTAGATATTGTCCAAGTATATACTCGAGTATATTCTCAATCAAGATGTGTGTGAGCCATGTGATTATGATTTATTATTTTTTATCTGGGTTTAAACATCAACGAATTAATTAAACAAGGTTAACGGCCATCACCCAACCCTATTTATAATTGGTTTCTGTTTTAATAACATGTGCAATTTAGTTAGAAAATAAAATTTTTAATTTTTGAAATAAATATGAAGAAAAACGGTATGATGTAACTGTGCTAAGAAAAAGTGATTCTGCGCCGAGAAAAAGTTTATTTGCGCCAAAAAATGTATTTGCGCCAAAATAAAGTAAATTTGCGCCATAAAAATGATTATCCCATCGGTTTGGAAGCAACGGCATTTCTGAAATTAGAGTTTTTTGCTAAAAAAATGGTCCGGGTCGTCTTGAGCCAAGTCAGGCCTCATATTTTTTGGCTTGGCCTGGTGTAGGGATCTGTTTGAAAACTAAATTTAGATGAGGCTATATCGATAAATAGACCAAACTTACCGATATTCATCTAAATATTGAAAAGTTTAATTTTGCAGAAAGCGTAGCCTTCTTCGAGCCGGATGGCAACACGCTCCATATGCCCTACCACTACTTCTCCTCTCTCGCAACAGTGGGTCAAACAGCTGGAATGGCCAAACGAATGCGGAGACTGGCGCAAGAAGTGGTTAGTCTGTCTTCGTCCCTGCCTTTATCCCTGTCTTCCTCAGTGTTGTAAGGCTTGTGAGGAAAGGTTGGATGCCATGAAAGTGTTGATAACTGGTCCTGAAGGCACTCCTTACTCCAATGGTTGCTTTGAGTTTGATGTGTGCTTCCCACCCGACTTCCCTAATTCGCCTATGTTGATCAATCTGGAGACTACTGCAATAATTCTGTGCGCTTTAACCCCAATCTGTATGATGACGGAAAGGTGGGTGGTTTTTAGCGGTTTTGGCTATATATAGGGGGCTTTAGATAGTCCGGCTCCCAAGCGTGGTTTTTGAGACTACTTATGCAGAATTTCTTTCTGAGCACGATAGTATGATCATAAAAATATGTGTTAGATAGTTTTTTGAGTACCGGGCAGCTTTTACCTCTGACAAAAAGTCCGTGCCCCCTGAATTCTGCCCTAGAATGTTATATTACCAATTCCTTAGAAAATTTGCTGTATTTTTTTTGCACTGGCATGTAGCCTCCGGGGTGAGCTTTTGTAACTATTTGCAGGAAATACAGTCAACTCTCCCTACTATGGCACCCATCGGGACCGGAGAAAAGTGCCATAGTAGGGAGAGTGCCATAGTACAGAGTTTTTTGAAAATGCTTCATTCCCTTCAACAAACGCATACATTTTGCATATTCTTTTCAACAACACATATCATGCCTGCCTAAAACACTCCAGAATGGTCGGCTGACGCATCTTCTTTTGACGGATCTCCTGCATTTCGTCCTCCAGTTTGTCGCACACCTGCATCTCGGTGAGCTTTCCACTCTCCTGCTGCATGAATTTACGAACGGTACTCATCGCGCGCTCGGCCTCCTTGAACGAAACTTCCTCCTCCTCGACAATTAGGTCTTCCTCATCTATGTCTGAATCCTCTTGACGCATCACTTCGTCAGCAATCTCCTGTAGTGTTAGTGTTCCTCCAGTGGCAAGTCGTTCATCAGCTTCGAGAAAGTCGGACAGATCGATCTCGATGATCGCTCGCTTCTGCTCCAGCGTGAAATCGGTTCGCTTGCGCTTTTCAGAGTTCATTTCTAAAAATGGGTGAATTGTCAAGTGCCATAATAGAGAGGTTTTCGAAAATCAATGTGCCATAGTAGCCTTTTAAAATGATGGGAACGGAGAAAAGTGCCATAGTAAGGAGAGTGCCATAGTAGAGGGGTGCCATAGTAGGGAGAGTTGACTGTAGTTTTTTTGTATTTGAAAAATAGTTACAGCCTGTAACTATTTCTCGACACGAAAGTAATAATTGAAGAAAATAGTTACAGCGTGTAACTATTTATGTCATGGCTGTAGGTGAAAACACCCGTCAAAATGTGTAAATCTCACGTCAAATTTCTAAAACTTCTTGTTCTCAGTGTTTAATTTTCAAATTTTCAGCCAGCATGTAGCCCTAAATCTCTAGTTTCTAGGTTGTCGATTCGATTGATCGAAAATTTCGATTATCGATTCGATTAATCGAAAATTTTTATTTTCGATTATCGATTCCATTCGATTAATCGAAAATTTCGATGCATCGACAACCCTACTAGTTTCTAATAAGCTTTCAACTGGCTGACTACAGTCAAACCTCGATAAGCCGGCACCCCTAGGGACCGACCTTAGGGTGCCGGTTTATCGAGCTGCCGGTTTATCGGGTGTCTTTTTCCTTAAAGTGTTGAGTACCTTGCCAAATCAAGTGTCGACAGGTGCCGGTTTATCGAGGTTCGACTGTACAATATTGAAAAGTGGGAGAACAATTATACTTTTTAAAACTACATCTATTTTTTCAAAACGAATTTTCCCCCACTTTTCAATATTGTAGTCAGCCAGTTGAAAGCTCGTTAGAAACTAGAGATTCAGGGCTACATGCTGGTGCAAAAAAAATTACAGTTTGTGTTATCATATTTTTAGTGCGCAAGTGTGGTGCGCAAATGTCGGAGCGCAAATGTCGCGTAACCGACAAAATACATGTTTTACTAAAAGGTTACGTGTGTTCGAGTCTTGACTAATTGAGTATCACTACCTTAGTAATTCCTTAGTACCACTACCCAGGTATCTGAGTAACACTATTTGAATGGAAACACTGAGAAAACTATGTTCATAATGAACATAGTTTTGAATACTGGGTCCTACCGCATAAATAACTCTGACATGCATGTTTTTTCATGCATCCAGAGTCACTTTCGAGTGATTTATGTCTATCTATGTCCCCGAAGGGGGTGCAGGGGGCTTGGAGTTAGAGATGCGCGCACGCACTTACCTTAGACATGATTCTGTTATATGACAGTAGCGTCAAATGTACTTATTCTAATTAAATTTACTTATTTTTCAAAATTTTAAGATCGAAGCCCAGCCTAAATGGGTGTTTATCTAGTGAATAATAGATACAGCCTGTATGGCTGTATAAGGTAATAATTATATGTATTAAATAATTAGGTGAGAGAATTTTTTTGTCTGCTGTAGTTGCTTACTCTTGCAACTTATTTCTCAAATTTCTTATTTTTTTCCGTAAAAAACAAAATTAATTTTAGCTAAATTTTCGCATTAGTAGTCCATAAACTTACGTTTGGAAGCCGGATCAAATTTTATATTAAAAATTTTCATATGTGATAAGCCAATTTTACATTATCCATCTTGCCGTTCAGGTGTGCCTGAGCATCCTTAATACCTGGCGTGGTCGGCCAGAAGAGAGGTGGAATCCAGAGACCTCATCCTTTCTCCAAGTCATAGTCAGTATCCAGTCCCTAATTCTGGTCAACGACCCCTATTTCAACGAACCAGGCTATGAGCGGTGGAGAAACACTCCAGCTGGTCAGCAAGCCAGTCGAGAGTATGATGCCAACATAAGACAACAATGTGTCAGATGGGCCATGATCGAGATGGTCAGGCACCCACCCAAAGCATTTGAAGAGGTGGTCCTCAAACATTTCTGGCTTAAGAGGGATGAATTAGTGGACCAGGTGGGGAGCTGGATCAAGGAGTCTCAGAGCCATGTGGACAGCAAAGTCGACAATAGCAAGTCACTGCCCACTTATTTGGCTGGTTTGAAGGTAATTCAAGCTTTTAGAATAATAAATTTGGAGATTATCAAAAATCTTGTCTGGATTACAGTTTTAATTTGAGTAAATTTAGAGGAACCACCTCTCTCTCAGTCGAGTGTTAGTAACACTCACCCCCAGTTTGAATTTTTGAAAAAAGCAAAACTGCAGCAAAAATACAGCAAAATTTTTGCTGCATTTCAGCAAAACTTGCTGCATTTTTATAACACCTCCTTAATAATCGCACGTGTCCGCCTCCCCCCCCCCCTCTCGTCAGATTTTTTTCATAGTCAAAAGTGGAAAACGGTGTAGATAAAATGGCCTAAATTTTTTTTCTCGTATGGTGCCCCCGTCAGATTTTTTTTCGATTTTCGGGCTACGCCCCTGGGACCAGAAATCAGCAGAAATTATTTGAATTCAAAACCACAATTCAGAAACCACAAAAAAGTCAGAAATGAGGTCTAATGCATTTCTGCCGGGTATCAATCGCGTACCACTATCTATCCAGTGTTGTGAATTTTCAATTTTTCTCGTCCTCGTACTTCGTACCGGAAATTTTTGGGCCTCGTCTTCGTACTGGTCTTCGTACCGACTTTTGAAATTCGCTCGTACTCGTCTTCGTCCTCGTAGTACGAGCCTGAAATCGGCTCGCACTCGTCTTCGTCTTTTTCTCGTCCTTTGTGTTTTCACTCGTACTTCGCTCGTACTTCATACTTAAAAGCCAAAAAGTAAGTTTTTATTAAAAAAATTTACACCTTTGCTTAAAGCTTGTATTTTTGATGTTTAATTATAACAGACGCCGATTTCCTCAAAGTAATTTCAAGATTTGACTTTTCATTAAAAAACTACAAAATAAGTACACTGCAATTTTTCTCGCCTATTGTGAAGTGAGATCTCTAAAAAGACAAGGAATCAAATTTTTGGCTTTGCTTGGCAACTATATTGCTACTGATAAAACAGCAGATCCTATTTTTCAAATTGACGATGAAAAGAATCAACGCATTGTTGATGATTACCTCAAATAACTAGTGAAAAAGCTAGCAAAGAGAAAAAAAAGCAAATGCTTGCTTAATAAAATCGAAACTGTTACTTAAAAAATTTGTTCAAATAATCGGATTGTTCGTAAAAATAAACTTTTCGGTGAAAAAACAGATTCGAATTAAGAAAGTTCAAGCAAGGACGAGTCGTCTTGACCCTTCGTCTTACGTCCTCGTCCTTGCCCTTCGTCCACGTCCTCGTCCTCGTACTCGTAATTTTTTGAGCCTCGTATTTCGTCTTCGTACCTAGTTTTTGGAGGTGTTCGTACTTCGTCCTCGTAGTACGAGGACGAGGGCGAAGACGAGGACGAAAGACGAGGACGAGTGCACAACACTGTATCTATCACTTGGGTCTATCAGTACTACCATCTTTCACCACCATCTGCAACTCAACCGCTATAGGGAAAAATATCAACTCGCGACAGTCTCGACTCGCGACACTTTTTTCTACGATTTTTTTTAACTTCTGAAATTTGCCAAAAAAAAATTTGCCAAAAAGTCTTTTGAATACCAACGTTTCATACCGAATGTCTTTCTGAACCCGAATCTGTTGAGATCAGATCCGGAAATTTTTAGGGAGCTGAGATATCCTTCAAAGTGGGTAAGTGGTACAAATTTCAAGGTGGTCTGTTCAAAACAGCTATATCTCAGTCCCCTGTGGTTTTGATGACTTGATCTCAACGGATTCAGGTTTAGGAAGACATTTTGGTATGTTTTTTTGCTACTCAAAAAACTTTTTGGATAATATTTGATAATTTTTTCAGAAGTTTAAAAAATCGTCGAGAAAAGTGTCGCGAGTCGAGACTGTCACGAGTTGAATGTTGCGAGTCAAAACTGTCGCGAGTTGATAGTCGTCCCGCTATAGTTGTTGATGGTATTTTTGAATAGCCATGAGACTGAGCATAATTTTATACCAAACTTAAAAACGAAATATTAAAAAATGGTGTAAAAAATAGAGTCTTACATAGTGGATTGTGACCTAGATCATGAGTATATATGAAAGTTCCTCCCCCTTTAAGAATGACTTGACGGGTTTCGTGTATCCAAGGAGTTGCTGTTATACGGGTTTTTCATACCTTTTCTGACTACAGATAGAAAAAAAGCAAAAAAATCTAGTACAAAATAATGAAAGACGAGTGATATATAGGGAACAAAGAAATGCAGCAAAAATTTTGCTGTGCTTTTGCTGCAGTTTGCTGTTCTTAATTAACACACAACATTTCAGCAAATTTGCTTTTTCGCGAACCATGCCGAAAAGTCAGATTCTTGTCAAAAAATTGCTTTTGCAAAAAATTAAATCTTTATAAGAGAAAGTAAGAAAACAGTGTTTTTATCGTTTAAGAGTATTCAAACTGCTTAGGAGACTTTTAATATGATTTACAAAAAATTATGAAATGCGCCCCTCGAGTAGGTAAATGCCAAAAATTTTAATGAGAAGCAGTAGATAAACAAGAAAAATTTAGACAAATTTGCTTTTGAAAATTCGAATAAATTGAGAAAAAAGTCGTAAACAACCTGGCAAACACAAATTTTAGCGTCAATTCAACTTCTTGAAAGAGGAACTGGCTAGAATGAAAGCCCCACCGGGTCTAGAGCATCTCAAGTCCATTCATTTTCCTGGCTCTAACCCTCTACTGCAAACCAACCTGTCTGACCACCAAGATACATCTGTGGACGAGATGGCAGAACAAGACAAGAGCTTGATCGAGAACAATTCACCTATGATCATAGAGGGAGACAAAGAGGGTGACATCACCTGGAAACTGGTGCTCTGGATGTTGGGAAGAAGGCGAGGAGGCTAGCAATCTGGTGGAAGGAGTGCTGCTAGAGATTGGTCTAGAGGAGGCTCAAGCTAATTAACACTTACTTCTACCTACAATTGTAGTAATTGCTTAGATAGACCCAGTTTTTCACGCTGATTCCGAATATGCCCTTTATTTTGAATTGGTGTACTTCTGAACCCCTAAATGCCCCTTTTAAAAAAGTAAACTCGGATTTGAACAGGTTGAGCTTTGAGAAGATATATCTCACAACAGAGATAGTGTTATAGGGCTATCTTTGATTTATCAGAAAGCGCAGAAATTTAGCTTTTGAAATGAGGTATCATGCATTTGAATAGGGTCATAAAATATTGTCTATTTACATAAAAGTAAAAAGACTGCAAAATTGTAACAATTTGACATTTTCATAAAAAGGTTCTAAACTTTTTCTAGGTAAGCGATATCAAAAAACTGACATGTAATTAGACAGAGCAAAAAAAACTGCACCAGAAAGTGTTGAAAGAAAAAAGCATTTGGCATAAGAAAAGTTAAAAGTTAGCTCGAAAAAAATTAAAAAATTATCTAAAAAAGTTTATTGACATGAAACATGTAACTTTGCTGGGCAAACCCTTGATTCTGACACTGAATTCGTGTTCAGCGTGGTCAGTTTGCATATGAAAGTGATCTTAGAGTTCGGAGATCGCTGTCAAATTTCAAATTCCTCTCAAGACAACAAATATTCAAACATTGAAAATTTTTCGAGATGTTCAAATATTTGTTGTCTTGAGAGGAATTTGAAATTTGACAGCGATCTCCGAACTCTAAGATCACTTTCATATGCAAACTGACCACGCTGAACACGAATTCAGTGTCAGAATCAAGGGTTTGCCAGCAATTACATGTTTCATGTCAATAAACTTTTTTAGATAATTTTTTAATTTTTTTCGAGCTAACTTTTAAACTTTTCTTATGCCAAATGCTTTTTCTTTCAACACTTTCTGGTGCAGTTTTTTTTGCTCTGTCTAATTACATTGTCAGTTTTTTGATATCGCTTACCTAGAAAAAGTTTAGAACCTTTTTATGAAAATGTCAAATTGTTACAATTTTGCAGTCTTTTTACTTTTATGTAAATAGACAATATTTTATGACCCTATTCAAATGCATGATACCTCATTTCAAAGCTAAAATTTTGCGCTTTCTGATAAATCAAAGATAGCCCTATAACACTATCTCTGTTGTGAGATATATCTTCTCAAAGCTCAACCTGTTCAAAATCCGAGTTACTTTTTTAAAAGGGGCATTTAGGGGTTCAGAAGTACACCAAATTCAAAATAAAGGGCATATTCGGAATCAGCGTGAAAAACTGGGTCTATCTAAGCAATTACTACAAA
>SADC01001191.1:0-15980 GCA_004194705.1 Ditylenchus dipsaci
CTAGACAAAAGATCCTCAGAATTTACTTGTAAGAGTAAACAATGCCTGTTGAGAGTGCTGAGTGTGTATTGTTGTTAATATAATAAAACAAGGATCAAATGAATTTACCACCAAAAGTGTGAAAATTCCCGGATAGTGACGTTTAATCACCAAATAGGCAAATGCCCGTTTAGTGACTAAACGTTTAGTCACTAAACGGGCATTTGCTATTTGTGATTTAAACGTCATATATTTCAAATATTTTTGCTCCAATTCAAATGTTACAATTCTTTATCATTTTTTGCTCAAACATTCTCGTTCATTCATTTTCATTCGGTTACTTGTGTCTGGAATTTTTGTCTTCCGTATTTGTGCCTGTTATCTATGCATTCAATACTTTTATTCACGGTTCTTTCTGTTCATTCATTTCACTTTAGATTTAATGAAATGTCCGCCAAGAGCATTGCGCAGCAGGAAATCTCCGAAGAAGAACACACCGAGGTATATTTTTTGTTTATGCCAGTTTTTATTTGTTTGTTTCAGCTGAAAGAATTCAAAACGAAAACGTGGAAGGAGACGCACATCGTGGAAAAGCTGCAAGACATCAAGAATGGAGAATTATCGTTTGAAAGCTTTAGCCAGTACATGAAGGAGCACTACAACCGGACATTTGATGTTACGACGATCAGAAGGCATCTACCGAAAGAGAAGTCAGCCGCAGCCTTTATTCCGCATAGTGACGTTTTGTATGTTGCTTTTTATTATTAACATCTTATTATCATATGAGTTCAGGCTACAAGATACGAAGTTCGGGAATAAATTGCTAGCCGTCAAAGAAGAATCTCAATATCGTCTCTATATGCTTTTCAAGGAATCCCGTTATCGATGTATCGATTGCTACAAGTATGTTTCTTTTTCACATAGCTTATTATAAGTTTAACATTTAGTGCCAAAAGCTCCGAAAACATTTTACCGATCGTAAAGCAAGTAGCTGGTGGCCGTTATTCGTTGAACCAAGGAACGCATGTCAAGAATTGTCGGCTTCGTGAATATAATGAAATCCTTGCTAGAGATCTGGATCGTGGAGCAAGGGCCAAGGTTATGAACAATGAAAGCAATCCGCAGCAAGCCTATCAGCAAGCGCAACAAGCAGCTCTTCTCAAGTCAAAAAAAATCGGTGAAAGTGGTCAAGAGAAAGGATCGATCCTCGTCCGTCTGCCAGCGTGGAACAACCTTCGAAGTCAATACTACCGCTGCCGATCACGAGCCGCCGTTACAGTCCGCAATCCGTTCAAGCTACCGCAGATGTACAAAAGAACACACCGCGCAAATGTTATCGAAGACGATGAAGGGTAATAATTTATAATAATACATCATAAATTTGCATTTGTTTTAGATGGGTGTCGCTATCTACAGAAGAACTCGGCCTGGTAATTCTTTGCTCCGAAGCCGATCTCCGAGTTGCTGCCGCTTGCTGCCTACTAATTGGTGATGGGACCTTTGAGCTTTGTCCAAAAGAATTTGCGCAGATATACACAATACACGGACTTGTAAGTCTTTCATTGATCTTTATTTTCTAATGTTATTCTTCTAGTACTTTGGAGAATGGATTGCTGTCGCTACGGTGCTTATGAAGAATCGTGAACAAGTCTCTTACGCCGCCATCTTCGAACATCTGAAAGTCAAGTGGTCCGAATACGAGGTCAAGCCAGCATTTGAAGCATTTCACGTCGACTACGAAAAGGCAGAAATGAAAGCACTCATCGAGGCATTCGGAATTCAGGTACCATTTGATCTTTGCAACATCTTTTTCACTTATATGTTTAGAAAGTCCGTGGCTGCGCCTTCCACTTTAGCCAGGCTGTTTTGCGCAATGTGAAGAACTGCGGCATTTTCGGGCTTTACATGAACAACAAGGCATTCAAGAAACAAATTCGAATGGTGATGGCACTAGCACTGCTACCGAAGGAACAGGCGGTCATGATGTGGGAGGAACTGAAAGGCGAACTGGCAAAATTCGAGCAAACAGAAGGCTTCCTGGAATATTTTGAGCGACAATGGATACAAATGAGGACTTCGCTTTGGAATTTTTACAAGCTTGAGCACCGGACTACCAACGCGGCAGAAGCGTATCACTCATTCTTGAAACGGTTGGTCTTACTTGAATAATGTGATTAACCTTTTATATTTTAGGCGGAATGGCTCACTCAGACGGCCAGGATTTACGATGCTCTTTCAATTCCTGCAGCAACTACAGTTCCAACAAGCAACAAGAACCATCCAGCTAGCAAACGGTGAAGCGCCAAGGAAGAAGAATCGAAAATACGCAAAGATAAATGAAAAGATGATGCAACTCTGGAACGCATATGAGGTAATATATATTCAATTTTATTTTATTATATTCCTATCTTATAGGATGAAACCAAGGACTTGCTCTCTGTAGATGAAGTGAAGCCGATTGCAAAAGAATTTCTAAGATGTGTCAGTGGGTTCCTCTCGGATGTCGACGAAACTGGCGGACGAACGAAGAAAGCAGGCATTGTGGCGAAGAACAGAAGATCCGGGCGCAAGATTAAGTCCAGGAACTACCGACGTATGTCAATCAAACCGCTTTGTGCGAAGAAGATGAGGAAAAGTGTGCAGCGAAGTTAGTGTTTAATTATTGCTTTGTCTTTATGTCAACTTTTCAGAGGCAAATCATGAAGTCAAGACAAAGCGCAGGAAGATCAGCCAAAAGTCCGTCGAAATTGTTGGTGAAGTGATGCAGCCGGCTAGCAAACAAATATGGGAAGACGAACCGTGGGAACAGCATCCAATTGTCGGTGATGGAAATTGCTTGTATCGGTTGGTTCCTTTTACAATTACTTTTATTCACTTTTATTTCAGATCTATCGCGCTGATCAAGTACCGGGACCAAGAATTATATGGCCTAGTGCGCGATGATCTGATGAATTACTTGCAAGCACATAAAGATGAAGAATGGAACCGCTGCTTTGTCAATGTGGAGGAATACGTGCAGCAACACAGGAAGGACTTCGTCTGGGGAAATGCAACACATCTCATCTTGGCGGCTAGACGTTACGACATGAATTTCGTGATGTTTCAACCAAATGACGACAAGAACCATTTCGTAAATTATCCAGCAGACTTCACATGGGTTTGTATTTGGGGCTTGTATATTTTATACGAATGTAATTCAGGGCAAAACGGAATTGGATGAAAGCAAAAAAATCGGATGGATCAGGCTTCAAAAAGACCATTTCGACGTTGTCAGCTTCGATAGAAAAGAAAATGTTTGAATACTTGTTAAATTTTTGTTAAATTTGTTGTTATGAAGTTTTGAATAAAATTTATGTTGAACTTGTTGTTAATATTGATTTGATAAGAAGTGAAAATAAATTATAACACTATAAGGCGTGAGCAACATAATAATTTAAGACATTATAATGGTTCTCTCCTGTTATCGCCCAAATTTTTACTGCCAAAAATCGTTATAGCCAAAACCGTTACATTTTTAATTAATTAGTTTGCTACATATGGTTTTTCTAAGTAATTTCGTGGATATTCTCATCTACAAGTTAATACTCAAATTGATGCCAGAGAGACGGGTTATATTTTGAGCAAAAGGTTGTAAATGATCATGTCTGCAAATTTTACTAAAAACCCAAAAATTTCCGCAATCCAGAACTTTTTTGAGAACTTTTGGGTTTTTAGTAAATTTTGTAGATATGGTCATTTACAAATTTATGCTCAAAATGATTAAATTTATGCTTAAAAACCATATGTAGCAAACTAATTAATTAAAAATGCAACGGTTTTGGCTATAACGATTTTTGGCGGTAACAATTTGGGCGATAACAAAGAGAGAGCCATTATAATAAAGATACAAAACATTAGACGATCAATTGAAAAATTTAAAAAATATAAAGAATGCAGCATTTGAATTGGCGCAAAAAAATATTTGAAATATATGACGTTTAATCACTAAACGGGCATTTGCCCGTTTAGTGATTAAACGTTTAGTCACTAAACAGGCATTTGCCTATTTGGTGATTAAACGTATACGCACCAAATTCCCCACCAAATTACTGAATTTCCCCACCAAATTTTTGAAACGACCATATCTCAGTATTTTCTTATCATTTTTTATTTTTTTCAGACCAGCATGCAGCCCTACTCTTTCTAATTTCTAATGAGCCATCATAAGCCTAATATAAGAAAACACTGAGATATGGTCGTTTTAAAAATTTGGTGGGGAATTTCACACTTTTGGTGGGAAATTCACATACAGCCATAAAACAATTACGAACACAATACCGAAAAACAAAAAGTTATTTTTGAGGGGTAGAGAGCAAATTTTACTGAAAGAGTGAACAGACATTTTTGGCTTCAAAATGTGTGACAAAATGGGTGTCAATATGTAAACATTGGGGCCAACAAAATATTGAACAAAAGATTGTTGAAGATAGTATCAACATTTCAGGGTCAACAAAATGTTGACCCCAACTATGGACACTGCCAAACACTATATTCTACCTAAAACTTACATCGCACAGCACAAAAACAATCACAAACATGATAAAAATGCATATTCACATGAATATATGCGAAAAAAGTAAAAGTGGGTGTTAAACCTTAAATAAAGTTTAAATCAAGTCAAACTTCACCCAATTTAAATTAAGACTTTACCCAATTTAAAGTTTAAATTAGAGTTGTAGAAATTCCCGGAAATAGAAAACCCGGGAATATTCCCGGAACATTGGGAATATTCCGGGAATATTCCCATTGTACAACCCTAGTTTAAATTTTAAAACAAAAAATTTGACCGAACATTGTAAAGTTTAAATTGGATGAGGCTAATGTTTAAATAAATTTTAAATAAATCTTAACTTCACACACTATTCACTTTTCCAGGTTAGGTTGAAGTTTAAATTGACTTTGAATCCTATTTAAACCTTAACATTACCCCATTTCTACCTTACCTTACCCTATTTAAACTCAAACCCGAGTTCCCGTGGAAATAAACCCGGCTTTTTAAAATACATGCCTTCCCAAAGATATGCTCCAAATATTTAAAGGAGCCAATTCAAATTTTTCTTAATCATTGAACTTCTGTACGGATTTTTCTACTTGATTTTTAACAATACTGTACCTACAATCAAATCTGAGGCCATATTTGATGAAACCAAGCTGAAAAATCAGTATAGAAGTTAATGATTCAGAAATTTTTGGAATAGGCGCAAAAATTGAGAACGGGTGAGCATGCCCTTTAAAAAACAGAGGCATATTTGCCAGAAAAGAAACTCCCAAGAAACAACAAAGTGAAAGGTGAAATTGGCACAGAAATTTGCACCCACCCTTGTTTACAGTCGAAAAAGCATACGCACCCAACTATGACCCTCAATATCGTTTATTCCTCTATCCCCTAAACCTAGGGTTGGTCAATGGTACTAATACCGGTATTCGTACCGGCATTTCATTACTAAATATATTTTAACATTTCATTGAGACCGGGATGTGAAATGTCGGTATTTTAAAATTAATTAATAATGTTTTTTTGAAGGGAGACCAAGTCAAAAAAGTAGGGTTGTCGACTCGACCGGTCGATTTCGACTTTTAAGGTCGAAAAGTCGAAATTTTCGACTTTCGACCTTCGACTCGACCCGACCGGTCGAAAATTTCGACTTTCGACCTTCGACTCGACCGACCGGTCGAAAATTTCGACTTTCGACCTTCGACTCGACCCGACCGGTCGAAAATTTCGACTTTCGACCTTCCATCGACTCGACCGGTCGAAAATTTCGACCGGTCGACAACCCTACAAAAAAGTAAAAAATTTCCAAAAATGTTCAAAAATTTGAAAATTTCAAGTTTTTCGTACGATATGTATGCATAAACGCGGATAGTATATGATAGTATGCTAATATATGCGCAAATAGTGAAATAATAAAAATTCACTTTTTTCACTTTACGCCCTGGCCTCCTTTTAACTATTTGGTAACAAAAATACCGAAAAATACCAGTTTCCGGTATTAATACCGGGAAAACAAAACACCAGTATTTTGCCCCACCCTACCTCAAACGTTCTGCTGACTGCAAACAATTGCCTACCTGTAACGATTACCTTGGGCGGTCCCCAGTCAAATGTCTTACTGGATGTGTGTGATAAAAACCCTTGCTCTTACCCAGGAGAAAAACTTTATTGTCCACAACAAACAGAGAAGTCTAATGAGTCAGCAGTGTACAAATGCAAGACAGATAATAAAAATATGTTATGATATTATCCGACGCGAGAGGGGGAATTTTTCTGGCATGAGCTCCTCTTGCTCCTACGAGTGTTCAACGGTGTGACGGGATCTAAAATAATGATGAGCATAAAAAAGTTCTGTAATAATCTACCTTTGCGCTTAGTCGTTTCTGTTTCTTTTTATGAAGTCTACCTCGCTTACGAAAGGTGCTTCAGTCCCATCAGCAAATCGCAAAACTCCTTTCTTCAGATCGATATGGCATTGATGGCGGCGCAGCTAAAGTCAACGAAGTCTTAATTGGATTCCCACATGCCGAAAGGGTCCTACCACATCCAATCAAAGAGGATATCCATGTCGCGATCGCCAATGACATCGAAAGAACACGGAAAGATGTTTCCTCCACTTGAACCTGACCTAAAACAGTAAATTTTTCACAAAGTAATCAAGTAGCAAAAAGGCATATAATATTTACATGAATGAATACGCCCACAAACTTTGACTTCCACCTATACCAATGGCAGTTAAGCGATAACGTGTGTCAACCAAACGACTGATGTTGCAGCGCTTTGCACAGGACTCGGAAAGAATAGAACCCTGAGCACCTGTAAGAGGGGTGAAAAGACTTAAAAAATAAACAGCTAATATCCAACAAACCGGAGTCGATGAACGCACAACTGGATGATTGTTGATCTTCATACGAATGTAGAGCATGTGGACTGGACAAAACTGGGATGAACAATGAACGGGACTTTTCGTGTGTGTTTAAATTAAAATGACTCACGCTTCCGGCATATGTTCCATGGCGAACTGATGAGTGAAATCAATGTTGTCCCTATCAATCTGTCGGCTATGAATCGCTGACCTTCTTCACTGTTTTCATCGTGCATCAATCTAAGTTTCTGGATTTGATCAGTTTTATGCTTCAGATAGGCTTGGAAAAACGCCTCTACAATATGTAAAATGCTTAAGCCATTCACATGATAGAAAAAATTGAACCGAATTTGTTGGATCTCTTTCGTAGGCAAGAGCCAGTTCAGGAGCGTCAGAACGGAGACCATCAAGATAAGCAGAATTTTCAAAGAGTCAAAAATATTCCTGGCCTTTCGCTTATCACGCTGAACGCTCGAATGACTGTTTGGTAATTTTATACCTCGACTAGATGGAAACGAGAGAAGTATGTCTGGCTTCGAAAAAACTGGGCAGATGATGGCTGACTTTGAACGGTTGACCCTTGATGCTGACTTTGCTGAGGAGGCACTTGCTCGATACTGACAGCATCACCATCGCTCGTCCGAATTCCTAAAATGACCGCATAACATTGTAGAATAAATATAAGTATAATGGAACACCTTTATTGGCTTTGGCATAGTCATTACCGACAATCCAATAGTGGCTCCATTAAAAACCAGACGAATATCAGCAGGAGGAACAGTAACCAAGGCGGGATTTCAATGAGGCAAAGACCAACGAAGTTTTCAAGCTCCATATCCGGCGAAATCTCAATACAAGTCACTTGCTCGCCATAGACAATTGTTAGTAGCATTTATTCGCTGGAATGGCTAAAATAGCAAAAAGAAAAAAGGGTAATATTTAATTCTGCCCCTTAATTGCTGAAAAATGCCCCCTAATTCGAAAAAATGCCCCCTAATTTGAATTGCCCCCTAAATTATAGGGATGAGCATTTATGTCTATTTAGTATAAAGTTAGGACGGCTATCGATTACCGACGGTCAATCAATTTTTTTTTGAAATTTTGATCAAAATCGTCATTTTCAGGGCAAAGTTTCTGGAAAGTCGACCCTAATGTCAAAATCTCATCCTGAATACAAATCCGTTGAGATCAGCCCCCATATTCATAATCACTATCGGACTATCGATAGGATAATTATCCGGATGGTATCGGATAAAATTCTATCGATAGTGATTATGAATATGGGGGCAGATCAAAATAATTTTTATGGGCTGAGATATCCATTAAAATACAGTCGACGCTCTCCATAACGGACCCGAAGGGACCGGGCTCAGCCGTCCGTTATGAGAACGTCCATTATGGAGAGCCGATTTTTCTACACAAATAATTTTGTCCGTTATAGAGAGCTTAGAATACTAAGTCTGGGTTTAAAAGTTCATTCATTCAAAAAAAACAGAAAAAAAACTGGTACACATGATATACTTCAAAAATTTTTTCTGATACATAGCGAAAAGGGCAACTTTCTAGACGTGACCCCCAATAACCCCCCCCCCACCAAATACCCCCCTAAATTCAAAATAATTTTTGTCCTGGAAGGAAAAATGAAATTTTTTTTATGGAAACAGATGTTGTACCCGGCCAAGGGGTTGGCCGCTCCGCGGCCAAGACCAGCACACTCCACATTGCAAGAAATTGGGGAAAATAATGTTACAGCTCAAAAAATTTCATTTTCCTTCCAGGACAAAAATTATTTTGAATTTAGGGGGTTATTTGAGGGCGGTTATCAGGACTGTTTAAGCGCCGGCTACCCGGCAGAGCGCCGGCTTAGCGCCGGCGCTCCGCCGGCGCTTACGGCGCCACCGGCATACCTGATTATGACATTCACATTATTCAATACTGCTTTTCAAAAAATTATTATACTCTTGCGTTTATATTCAATAAAATCCGCACTGTTATTTTCCAAGCAGTGAAGTTAAAGAACAGTAAAAATAATGATTATTAACGGTATCCGAGATAACCACTACTTGCGCCAGTGTATAAGCGCCGGCGCTAACTTTGAACCCGGCGGAGCGCCGGCTAAGCGCCGGCGCTTAGTTGGCGCCGGCGCTAATTCTTAACCCGGCGAAGCGCCGGCTAAGCGCCGGCGCCGTAAGCGCCGGCGCTTAGCTGGCGCCGGCGCTAATTGTGAACCCGGCGCAGCGCCGGCTTAGCGCCGGCGTTCCGCCGGCGCTGAACAATCCTGGCGGTTATTTGGTGGTGGGGGGGGGTTTATTTGGGGGTTTTCACGAACTTTCTAAGGTCACAAGCTTAACATCACCCATGACTTTTTCGAGACTAATACACAGACACCTTTGTTTCAATCTTTTTTATTATATTAAAAAGTAGACATATATCATAAACATACTTTTTTAAGTTTTCTTTTAGAAATCCGAGTACAGATAAGTCGAAAGTCTGTGCTTTATTTTCTCATCTAAATTGTTTTTGTTTTCTGCTGATTTGATGATATTTTTTCTCCTGCAGCAAGATGACAAGTCGCTTTTTTCTAGGAGTAGCCATCTTGCTGCCGAAACAAAACATATCATTTAGTGGCAACGATAACATAAAAACGGTATCAAAAGGTAAGAGCAACATTTTTACAAAAAAAAGCCTTTCTAAGCCAAAAATAGATTGCATTTGTGAAAATCGGCTGAACATTTTCGTGCTAAGGCACAATTTTTTGTTGAAATATGAGCGAATATATAGTCAGTCCGTTATGGAGAGAGTCATTTATTTAGTGGGGACCGGCATTTCTGTCCGTTATAAAGAGCGTCCGTTATGTAGAACGTTCCTTCCAGTCAATTTCAATAGAAACCAACCAAACCAAATTTTCTGTCCGTTATGGAGAGCTGTCCGTTATGGAGGGGTTATGGAGAGCGTCGACTGTAGGTAAATGGTGCCAAATTCCTGCTCTATCTACTCAAATAGCTATATATTCAGCCATAAAAATTATTTTGATCTGATCTCAACGGATTCAGGATGAGATTTTGGTATTACGGTCGAGTTCCAGAAACTTTTGTCCTGAAAATTGACGATTTTGATCAAAAATTAAAAAAAAATTCATTGACCGTCGGTAATCGATATTTTTACCTAAAATTAGACCTATCGTAGACCTATTTTTAGGTCTAAAAATAGACCCGCCAAATTTGAGTTAGACCCTTAGACCTTAGGTCTAAATTAGACCTAAGGTCTAATTCAATTGGCGGGTCTTAATAAGACCTAAATGCTCATCCCTGCCCTAATTACTGAAAAATGCCCCCTAATTGCTGAAAAATGCCCCCTAATTGCTGAAAAATGCCCCCTAATTTTCTCTCTCATCGTTTTTTAGTCAAAATTTCGCGGGAATTTAAATTTTTCAGTCAAAAAGTAACTTGGATTGGTCATAATCCCACTCCGGAATGGCCAGAACCTCTTGAAAGGGCGGGGTTTACTAAAGGGGAGTATACTTTCTGCGAAAATTCGGTTGAGCACATCAGAATTCCGGCCGATCGGCTGAATCACTCAGAATTTCATCCGGAACTCGATTCTCAACCATCTTAAACGCCCTAAACCATGCCAAACTGCTCCAGACCAGTATCTAACTACCCTAAATCAGTGCTTAGCGGCGTTTTAGATAGTTGAGAATGCTTCAGGGTGAAATTCTGAGCGATTCAGCCGATCGGACTGGAATTCTGATCCGCCCAATCGAATTTTCGCAAAAAGTATACTCCCCCTTCAGTAAACCCCCGAAAAACTAACTTTAAGGAGGTTCTGGCCATTCCGGAGTGGGATTATGACCAATCCAAGTTACTTTTTGACTGAAAAATTAAAATTCCCGCGAAATTTTGAGTAAAACGATGAGAAAGAAAATTAGGGGGCATTTTTCAGCAATTAGGGGGCATTTTTCAGCAATTAGGGGCATTTTTCCATAAGGGGGCATTTTTCCATAATTAGGGGGCAATTTAAATTAGGGGGCATTTTTCAGTAATTAGGGGCAAAATAAATACCACCCAAAGAAAAATCAGAGCACAAAGCTTTTCTCTGCTGCAAATATTAGTTGGTGCAAAAAGACTTTTATTTGGCGCAAAAAGTCTTATTTTGCTGCAAATTGTTTAGTTGTAATTAGTAATTCGTTAATTTTCGGAATTCGGAAAACGACCTTGCAAGCGGCTACGTGGTTATGAATAAAAATCGGGTCGGAAAAAATCGGGTCGAAAAAAATCGGGTTAGAAAAAATCGGGTCAGAAAAAATCAGGTCGGGAAAAATCGGGTCATTATATTTTTATGGCACTTATACAGTGCGTTTCATAATGATACGACACCCCCATTTTCTTGAAAAAACATTTTTTTTTTTGTTCAATTTGTTTATATTTTTCAACTGGCATGTGGAAAACGCAGAAAATTGCATTCCACTCCAAAAAACGGTGTGTTTTTTCTCGAACAGAAAAAATATTTTGCCGAAATGGCGAAAAATCAGCGTTTCATAATGATACGACATTTTCGTGAAAACACGTTTGTTGGTCCTATAGCATAACCATTCGCATCAAAAACAGATTTACAGTGTAAGCCCTGAATCTCAGCTACAATTCGGTAGGTCAAATTATTCTTTTTGATTATTACTAAAAAAGTTATGACCATCAACAAAAAAGTGTCGATTTCTAGTAAAATCAAAGTAAATTTAAAGAAAATGGTTGTTTGGTCACATAAATACTGACTTTCTTAAAAGTTTCAATATCAAAATGTACCAGTTGATGTACTTTTTGAAAGCTAAATGATTTCTCCACAAAATTACATGTCAGCCATTTTCAAAGGATTGTACAGGGCTGAGAAACGGACGGTTGAAGTTAAAAGAAGTGAAAATGTCCAAAATAAGGCAAATATAGAGGTTTTTACTTTTTCTAACTTCAACCGTCCGTTTCTCAGCTCTGTGCAATCCTTTGAAAATGGCGGACATGTAACTTTGTGGAGAAATCATTTAGCTTTCAAAAAGTACATCAAGTGGTACATTTTGATATTGAAACTTTTTAAGAAAAGTCAGTATTCGTGTTCAGTATGGTCGATTTACTTGGGAAACTGTCAATTGATTATCACAATCATTGTCAAATTTCAAATTCCGCTCGAGACAAAAATTATTTGAAATTTTGAAAAATTTTGAATTTAAATAAATTTTTCCTTGAGCGGAATTCGACATTTGACAGTGATTGTGATAATCAAAGGACAGTTTTTCAAGTAAAATCGACCATGCTGAACTCGAATCAAGTGTCAGAATTTCAGATTTGTGTAGCGAAATTGAACAGGTCAAGATGCCTTGGGATACACTTTTGAACCTTTGCTAAACACTCAAAAAGCTTGATTGCAGGCTACTTTAAAGCACTGTCTGGTGCAGTTTTTCTTGCTCTGTCGAACAGTTTCAACCATAAACTGAAAAACGGCGTTTCCACATTTGTTTGTACATATTTTTTGTATGAACACGTTTTTGAAAAAAAAAACACAATGGTGTTGTGAGCCAAAAAATTATCATATGATTGTCATAAATGCCTCCACAATATGTCATTTGAAAGCTCGCAATCTGCGCTTTTTTTGCACATGAAATATAAAAAATATATTAAAACAGTGGCATTCTTACCTCTTTGAAGTGGCATAGGCAAAAATCGTGACATTGATAGTTCACAAAGGCCGCTGACCACCGTAGAGTTACTTTTTTTCTTTTTTTCACCATCGTGCTCAGCGTGAAATTCTGCACAAGGACATACCCTCAGGACGACAGCCGTTCCGTGTTAAACAGCTGTGATTTGCGTGTGAGGTACGTGGGTGTAGGCATCTCAACCCTAAGCAAACAAACTTTCCTGCGCCCCCGGAGGGTGCGAGCTGAAGCTCCCCAAGCTGAAATATCATATATGAGGTATCCTACCAGGTTTTGATCATTGGAGCTGGGAAAAAAGAGTCTTTAAGGATCATGCAACTTGATAAGCACAGCAATTTCGAAAATTTTGAATTCGCGCGGGACCACACTAATTTTGTCAATAATGTTTTCGAATTGTTTTTTGTTTGCATATAAAAAAATTTTTAAATAAAGAACCGTTTACTAGTCGAGCCCAACGTTGCTCTACACTGCCAGATCGGACGACTTATGCGGCTTTACATAGCTTCGACAATTAGATGTTTCAAAAAGCGCCTATTTGAATAATCACATGTTTCGAAAGTCAGAGGTTTCGCCAATTAAGAGATTTCGCCAATCGCTGATTTCATTTTTTCGCGCCTTTCAATAATCGAATGTTTTGCATATGAACTATTTAGTCAATTTACATTTCATCATGGTACCCATTTCGACAATCTTTTGCTTAGTATGGAAAGTTCACTTTCGAGACTTAAATGTATTATCATTGCTTGAAACAGAGATTGTTGTTTTATTTTAAATAGAGCAGTTTTAACTGTGTTTTAGTTAAGTCTTTGGCGAGTTCTGTTCTTACGTGAGGTATTGTTGTTCTTTCGTGTCTTATTTTAGCTAGCTTGTCAGTCGTGTAGAAATTGCTCGTGCCAATTGCATTGGACGAGTGGCTGGACATAACGGATTGTTACACTAAATTTTTTGAATCTATCCTTGTCCAAATTCGTATCCGAACATTCAAACAGGCCAAATTTATTCTGTTTTGGAAAATAACAACAAAAATTAGTTACTTTTCTATCAAATTTTTGGATACGTTCTCTTCATATTCCAATTCTCTGCAATCACCCGAATTTCTACAACTAATCAAATTTGAACATTAATATTTATTATTCTTCACACTAATGATAACCAAATCGATAACAGTTCAACAATGATCAAGTCTGGTAAACAATGCGTGATTCTTAACGTAGTCTAACATATTTGTTCTATCATAACGCAGTACCATATTCTTCCTTCGCTCCGAGAGCCTCAAATCGACTTTGTTGAGCTTCGGATCGCCACCTGTGCGCAGAGAAATTAGCTTAGCCTCTTGCATTGAGCACTCTAATTAAAGCTGTCCAAGCCACTTCCAGAATTGAGGTTTCTTGCCATCCGTGGTTCCCATCGCCAGCTGCAAAGATCGATGCCACGCTTCAAGTGAGTTTGTAGTCTTCGCTTTTCCCTCTCGTGCTAATTCAGTACAGTTCCACAGAGAATGAGCAAATAGCGGGCGTCGAATTCCGTCTTCTCCCTCATGTCCAATCCAAGTCTCAAACAGAAAAACTACATTTAACGAAATCAAGACAAATTAGTCAAACATACTCTTAGAAAGTAGTTGATGAAACTTTGTTCAGGTGATCCTACTGCAAATTGAGCGCACTGTTCTCCCACAATAAGATAGTAGCAAGCAACGACATCCACAACAGGTACATACACTAAACTTTTGAGTTTTTTGACGACTATGCTAAAGAGTCCGCCGCTTTCGTAGACTTTTTTCAACTTCAGCTTTGCAACTTTCTTGATGTGCGCCTGAGCAAAGTGAAACATACATCCGTGGATTGTGACCACTAAAAATTATGCGAAAGAATGAAAAACAAAAGAATGCGGCAGAAGCAACATACGAGGGAAAACTGCGCAAAACTAGAAAACAGGGCTATTTCGTAGTCCATATGAGCATTGGTGACCACAATAGTTGGAAGGATACGTTTGACTTTGCGGAAAGAATCCAGTATATGTTCCAGCAGATTTCTTGGGCAAGAGCACATGCAAACATGGAACGAAACTTTCACCGATCTTGGCATTTATTGTCATCAGTTGTTTCCATTCTTCTGGCACCAGCTTGGACGTTCCGTCCATCCCCCAGTATTCGGCCAATCGAAGACACTGCAGAAATAACATTAACTTTTCATTTACTTATCAGGCTTATCAGGCGAAAGTAATCTTACCTTCCATCAAAAGCAGGCGTAAAAAAATAATCATTCGTCACGATCCTCTTCCTGTATCCCTCCACTAGAGAACAACGGAACTTCTTTGTACAGCCTCAAGTCCTCGGGGATTACCAAATTACATGGCAGGCACGATCCATTTGGACAGTCATTCAGTTTCTAAATGCAAATTTAAATTGAAAATTTTTCAAAGATCTACCGAAAAAGTAATATACCTTCTGATGATACGATACAGCCCTTGCCACATTTGTCGAGTCTACAATAGCTTTAGCTTGCTCCGATATATGTTCAGTTACTTTGGCGTAAATTTTGCGCGCACACAACTGAAACTTTTGTGAGGAAAAACTCAGGACAACTTTAGAAATACTTAAACTTACATCGTTCTGACGAGCCATCTCTGCTACTTCCAAACTGATTGCTCGTAGCTCCACATCAACTGCTTCTGCTGTATGTACATGTTGCCCAAGGCTCATTCCAACGCATTGTCCATCCTTATTGCTTTCCAGAGTTTGCTTGCACCCATCTGAATATCTTTTTGCGCAGCGCCAGTGCTTGACCTGATCTGCGTCGGTGAAAGAATAGTTATAGCAGTGCCCTAAACATACAGCAGACTTGATTGGTGCACGCCTCGCAAAAATAGTAGGAAAATACCTTCACAAACGATAAGACTCTTGCTTCGACGAGATTGGATTAGACGCAGCTCCACTTCAGGCATAACCACAGCTTCTCGCTTTTCGCCCTTCTCTTCGGAATAACTTGACAAATTCGGCTTGCATGGACTTGAGCAGGATTTTCCACTGTGCGCTGGATTTCTTCAAGCTCTTCTTCTGAAGAAGTTGCTTCGTCTTGACTGCTGCTATATTCGATGTCACTGAGCATCTTAAAATACAGTAATGATGATAACGAAAATCATACACCATTATGTCAGGTAATAAAAAACAACACGCAAAGCTATGACACCATAACAACCATAACAAATAGGGCTTAAAATAGTGGCGTAACTAGTGATTTTCGAAGTAGTTATCGGTGAAACATTCGATTATTGAAAGGCGCGAAAAATGAAATCAGCGATTGGCGAAATCTCTTAATTGGCGAAACCTCTGACTTTCGAAACATGTGATTATTCAAATAGGCGCTTTTTGAAACATCTAATTGTCGAAGCTATGTAAAGCCGTT
>SADC01001191.1:15997-121811 GCA_004194705.1 Ditylenchus dipsaci
AAAACACAAACACTGCAGAAAACAAAATATAGCAATAAATAATTCGAATTTGAGTTTCTAGTAAAAAAAAATTAACAAAAATGACTAGTGCCGGCTAACTGAAAGTATTTTTCTTCTATTTCTAAGGGACCGCATAACGAGCCTCAACTACATTGGAAATAAAGTTTTTGTGGGTATTTTGGGTAAGCTGTCTTATTAAGAACTTATGTAGAAATGCTTGGCCTCGTTGGCTTGTTTTGTCAGCAAACAGCGTCAGAGCTAAAGCTTTCAAATTTCATTTTAAAAAATGTTGTCCACACTTAACTGCTTATTTACACAGCTAATAATAATTGTGACACACATATGCCAAAAAAATTTAGAGAATATCTGTTTCATTAATATATATTTTTAATCTATTTTTATTGGTTGTTTAACAAATTGAGTTTAATTTTAATTATGCGCTTCTTTTTCTTGTAATACTAATCATGTGGTCGTAGTTTTTATTTGTGTGCTGAATGTGGCAAAATAAAGTCAACAAAAAGCATGGCAATCCTAAGTGTTCAAATCATCAACCATCCTTGCAAAGTATAAATTTTTAGAGCTCTTTAAACGGAATGACCGTGCGTCTAAAGGTATATTCTTGTGTATATTTTCATGCTGAACACGATGGCGAATTTCACGTGGATCAATTTTTCGAAATTCTGTTCTTTCAAAAATGAATATTTCTCGCCGATAATATTTTTTGGTATATAGTGTCAAAAACATGATTTTTGCTTGTCCCTCCTTGTGGTTTGGTCTCGGTCTTCAGATGGCTTCTGGTTGACCAGGACTCAAACCATGGGGGGACCACAAAATCGTGTTTTTGACATGATTTTGTAAAAAATATTGTTAGCAGGATAAATCGATTTGCGAAAACAGTATTTTGAAAATCACTTTACGAAAAAATTCAAAAAGCTAAAATCTCAATACTCGGTGGAAGAAAGTCTTTGCAATTTTCGAACAAATGTTCAGACAAGAAAAAAAGATTCGAACTTTTTTTTGCTTAAATGACCAAAATCTAATTTTTTCGAACTTTTTGGATTTTGGTCATTTTTTAAGAAATTGATTATTTTCAAATTAATCTGTGTAAAATAGGTATTGTAGCTCTTAAATGCGCTAGCAGACAGCACTAAGTCGTTTCCAAAGCGCTAAACCTTAATGTAAGCTTTGATCAGTTAAATTCATGAAAATGCTTGACAAGATTTCAAAATGACCTCACAGATGCTTGGGGCTAAATCATGAGCACTCTAAAAATAATCAATATAAAAGCAATAGCACGAAATGAAGAGGAATAACAGAGCTCCACAGTGATGTATTTTGCATAAAAATTTGAATTTTTTTCATGCCTAAACTTTTGTCCAAAAAATCTGCAAGCACTTTTCTTCCACCTTTGTGTCGTGGTGTTTCAAAGTGGAGAAGGTTGAACGTCGAAATGTTATATTTAGATATTGCTTAAAACGCTTGTTCAACACTCAAGAAGTCTGGTTATAGTTCATTTTTAAACATTATCCTATGAAATTTTCTTGCTCTGCCGAATGGTATCCACCATCAACTAAAAAAGCGTCGTTTTCATACTTTTTCGTACAAATTTTTTGTACGAAAAACGTTTTTGAAACAATACAATGGTTTCCTCCTGCTAAAATTATTTCATTCGATTGTTATAATACCTCAAAGATATGTCATTCGAAAGCTTGTAATCTGTTCTTTCTTTTGAATATGAAATGGGATTGATCTATTAGAGAAATTGGCACACGATCCCCCCTTTGAAGTTGCATAGGCGAAAATCATGACTTGGTTAGTTCAGAAGGGCAGCTGACCACCATAGAGTTACTTTTTCCAATTTTTTTTACCAATTGTGTTTAGCGTGAAATTTTGCACAAGAATATACCTTTAGAACGCACGGTCATTCCCGTGTTAAGGAAAGACTCGAAGGACAAAATCACTTAAAATTAACTTTTAAAAAAGCATACCAGCGCGTTACACTGCAATTAAGCCGGGGACCAGCAATTTATTTCTCTCATGACCGTTTTCTATAAACGTTCTACCTGATCCAACCAAATCTTTTGCCTACTTGTTAATAGTAGGATGAGGTCATAAATATCAGATTTGACATGAGGCGAGTGAAAACAAGGACGATTTTTGAAAAACTTGCTGGTTCCTGCCTTAATTTGCAGTGTAACGCGCTGGTATGCCCTTTTAAGCTTTTTCCTATGTTAAAAGAATTGAACATATAAATACGTATATTCTCTATTAATCGCCCATGGGATTATTTTGGATATTCCTTTTTTCTGGGGCAAATATACTTTTTTTTGGGAAATATAATTTTTTTTGGGGCAGATGGCTTGGGCAGATATATTTTTTTTTGGGGCAAATAACTTTTTTTTGGGGCAAATATATTTTTTTTCTGGAGCTAATTTATTTTTTTATATGGCAAATTTATTTTTTATGAGGCAAATTTTTCTCTTTTTTTGGGCCAATTTTTTTTCAGAAAAGTTTTTTATAAAAAGGTAAATTTGTCCAAAAAAGAGAACAATTTGCCCATAAAAAATAAATTTGCTCCAAGAAAAAAGTAAATTTGCCCCTAAAAAAAGTATATCTGCCCCAAGCCCATCTGCCGCAAAAAAAGTATTTCTGCCCCAAAAAGAAGTATATCTGCCCCCAAAATAAAGTATACTTGCCCCAGAAAAAAGTAAATTGCTCCAAAGAGGATTTGCCCAAAAAGGTAAATTTGCCCCGAAAAAAAGTATATTTGCCCCAGAAAAAAGGATTACCCATTATTTTTCAACCCCTAAAAAAATCGAAAATTTCAAGTCGATTTGAGATTTTTAGGCAGTCGACCAAAATCTCAAAAGTGAAATCAGGAGAGCTCGTGCTAATTAAGAAAACGCAAAAAACAGATTTGTGAAATGTTTGCTCTAGGCTGAGATATAAGGTCCGTAGGGTGGGGGATTATCAGAGAATATACGGTAGGCGTTTTTTAGAGCTCCGACGACCATTTCTACGGAAATTTTTTTGGTTAGAATTCGTGTTAAGTAATGAGATAACCCATCTTGTATTGCGATATTCTACTGCGTTTTGGCTACCGGAGCTTGGCAGAAAAACCTTACTATGCGCTTAAGATCAAATTTTTGCTCGGATCTGAGTCTCAAATAAGTTTATGCGCCCCTTCTGGGATGCAGGGGGCTTGAGGCTTGTAGTGGGGACACACACGATGAGACACAAATTACGGTCACAACTGGAAAATCGGCCGTATTTTACTTTACCGGAAATCCAAAAACAGGGTTAAAGCGCTCTAAGCATTTTTTATGCCGTAAAACAGGTAGAAAACACGTTTTTAGGTGTGGGAAGGATATTTTTCGAAAAGCTTTTTTTGGTTCGTCTTGGTCCTCCTGTGGTTTTTTCATATTTTCTTTGATCCCCTATGGTTTCTGGTCATTTTTTGATTTAGTCACTTCCGTTGAACCTGAATAGATAAAATTTGAACACAGTTGTGTTAGCTGGGGCTTACCGCACAAATAAACTCTGGTATGCATCCAGAGTCGCTTTCGAGTGATTTGTGTCTAAGGTATGTGGGTGTGCGCATCTCAACTCCAAGCCCCCAAGCCCACGAAGAAGGCAAGAATGACCACAACCAAAAGGGGACCAAAAATTTTTTTTCGGAATATGTCCTTCCCACACCTAAAAACGTGTTTTCCACCTGTTTCACGGCATAAAAAATGCTTTGGAGCGCTTTAAACCGTGTTTTCGGATTTCTGGTAAAGTAAAGTCTAGCTGAAAAATGCCGTTTTTTCTTTTAGTCAAAGAGTTAAACATCTAAACCATTTTTTTCAAGTGATGACAAGATCAGGTAATCCTGTGACTCTATTTTCTAATGCCGTATTATTTGTCGCAAAATCTTCGCAAAATTTAGCGCGAAAACTATAAATCAAATTATTTTTCCGATTTGCTTCATAATTTTATGTTTTTGCGCCAAATTTTGCGAAAATTCTGTATCAAATAATCCGGCGTTGAAAACCAGAGTCTCAGGGCTACCTGGACTTGACTACCGTTTTGCCTTATTTTGAGCCATTTTAGTGAAAGCAAATCACCAAATGACTAGTCGAACGTTTTGTTAGAATGACACACGCCTGACTTACAGATGGTTGAAATTCTAAAAAAATAAAAAACTTATCTTTTTACCTTATTTTGAGTCATTTAACACTTTTTAAAAATTTCAACCATCTGTAAGTCAGCCGTGTGTCATTCTAACAAAACGTTCGAATAGGTTGGAGGTTGAAGTTGAAACCCTAAAAATGGCTCAAAATAAGGCAAAACGGTAGTTTTTTAAGTTTCCGAAGTTCCACCTATCCGTATTTCAGTGCTGGGTAGTCCTAAGACAACGATCAATGTGCCATTTTGTAAAGAAACCATCGAAATTTCAGAAAACGCATGAAAACATAAATTTTCGTTTTTAAAATCATACGAAAAGATTTGTTTCATGAGGTCGAACAACGATTTCCCTTACATTTTCCTTCATTTTGACTGCAAATCGACACTTTTGTGTTGATAATCATAACTGTTCTCAGAATAATCAAAAAATAAATTCGAACTACCAAATTGTAGCTGAGAGACAGGGCTTGAAAACAGTAGTTTTAAAAATTAACAAAATAATCAAAAAGTGAAATCAATCAGCTCAAATTGTCTTTGTGTACTATCAATTGTCGGGCTAAAATTCGGATGTCATCCAAACATTGACTAAATTTTCGATTGAATGACTGCTGTTAAAAATAGCAATATTGAGTTTTGTAGAACAAGAAAAGCGCTACAAGACTGTATATTCAGTTTCTCTAAAAACAATGATATTTATGCGATAAGTCGCCAAACATAAAAAATAGTTGTTTGTGTACTATCAATTGTCCGCAACTGTATAACGGAAAAATCCCCCACAATTATACAATAAGTGCTCACTCGATTCGAAAAAGTGCCCCTTTTTGTTCTAGTCAGGTGAGTTCTAGTCAGGGTTTGATGATTGACATTTGTTCGGAAAATATGACAACCGTCCGGTGTATTTGTCCGGCTGTCAAGAATCGGACAAATAAGATTTTTAGAAAAATTACAAATCTGGACCGGAGTACACCATACTGGAAGGTTAACTGTTCTGGAAGATTAAATGTACTAAAGGTTTAACTTGCAGTACTTTAGTCACTATACATTGTGTATATTGAAAGTTAGATGTCATTCGACGCAAGAAAAAAAAACTCTATCTTTCTGATAAATTAGATTTTTCTGAACGCTTTTACGAAAGTCTTTAAAGTCATTTTTTGAAATTTAAACTTTGATCTATTTTCTTACTTTTCTCAGAAAGAGGGACTCCCGCAAACTTTTTGATACAGTCGAAACTACATATAGTGCATGACCGATATAATGTACAATTCTATATAGTGTACATGTGGACCCGATTTTTCTGGCTAGCAGTTAATTAAAATGACTAGAACGAACATTTGATGTAGTGTACACCGAAGCCGGTCCCCTGGGTGTATACTATGTCGAGTTTTGACTGTGACGGATTCAAAAAGTTCATCGAATTATTTATGAAGCAGTCAAAAAGAATTAAAAAAAAGATGAACACCAGGAAACTATTAGCATTTTTATAAAAATGCTCATCGAAATATCGGAAAAGTGCTTAGCGTAAAACGTTTTCCTGTGCACAAAACTGAATTCTGACGGCGGAATCGTGATCAGCCTATCTGCTTTGCTTATGAAACTGTTGTTAGAAGTACAAGTTGACTTGAATGTTTCAAATTCTTCTCGAGACAATGAACACTCCGATACTTGGATGGCCTCGTTGGTGGAATCAACTCAGAATTTCATGCTAATAATTTTTAGTATAATGCACCATAAGTGGTTAAATGTTTCAAAATAAACGGGTAAAAACACTAATTCGTTTATTTCGAACGATTCTCACAAACGAAAAATCGGCATGGAGAGATCTGTGGATAAATATTTGTGGACTCTTTTTGCGGAGACAACTTTTGGAGACCTACATTTGCGGCAAGACTTTTGCAGAATGATTAAAATAGAAAGAATTTAGCGGAAGTGTCGCGTCAATGTCGCTCTTTAAATGTAGTTCATATAGGTCAGTATGCAAATGTCCTGTCGCCAATGACTGTCTGCAATTGTCAAATGTTATGTTAGCAAATAGCCCTCTGCCAATGTGCATCCCATGTCCGCAAATGTACGTTCGCAAAAAAATTTAAACGCATGACTTGCGCGAATTTTTATTCGCAAAACCTGGCCGTCCCGAAAAATTAAAGAAAACATGAACGAAATGAACATGTAAAAACACAAACACTGCAGAAAACAAAATATAGCAATAAAATAATTCGAATTTGAGTTTTCTAGTAAAAAAATTAACAAAAATGACTAGTGCCGGCTAACTGAAAGTATTTTCTTCTATTTTTCTAAGGGTACCGCATAAACGAGCCTCACTACATTGGAAATAAAGTTTTTGTGGGTATTTTGGTAAGCTGTCTTATTAAAGAACTTATGGTAGAAATGCTTGGCCTCGTTGGCTTGTTTTGTCAGCAAACAGCGTCAGAGCTAAAGCTTTCAAATTTCATTTTAAAAAATGTTGTCCACACTTAACTGCTTATTTACACAGCTAATAATAATTGTGACACACATATGCCAAAAAAATTTAGAGAATATCTGTTTCATTAATATATATTTTAAATCTATTTTTATTGGTTGTTTAACAAATTGAGTTTAATTTTAATTATGCGCTTCATTTTTCTTGTAATACTAATCATTGTGGTCGTAGTTTTTATTTGTTGTGCTGAATGTGGCAAAAGTAAAGTCAACAAAAAGCATGGCAATCCTAAGTGTTCAAATCATCAACCATCCTTGCAAAGTATAAATTTTAGAGCTTCTAAACACGGGAATGACCGTGCGTCCTAAAGGTATATTCTTGTGTATATTTTCATGCTGAACACGATGGCGAATTTCACGTGGATCAATTTTCGAAATTCTGTTCTTTCAAAAATGAATATTTCTCGCCGATAATATTTTTTGGTATATAGTGTCAAAAACATGATTTTTGCTTGTCCCTCCTTTGTGGTTGGGGTCTCGGTCTTCAGATGGCTTCTGGTTGACCAGGACTCAAACCATGGGGGGACCACAAAATCGTGTTTTTGACATGATTTTTGTAAAAAATTTGTTAGCAGGATAAATCGATTTGCGAAAACAGTATTTTGAAAATCACTTTACGAAAAAATTCAAAAAGCTAAAATTTCTCAATACTCGGTGGAAGAAAAGTCTTTGCAAATTTTTCGAACAAATGTTCAGACAAGAAAAAGATTTCGAACTTTTTTTTGCTTAAAATGACCAAAATCTAATTTTTTCGAACTTTTTGGATTTTGGTCATTTTTTAAAGAAATTGATTATTTTCAAATTAATCTGTAAAATAGGTATTGTAGCTCTTAAAATGCGCTAGCAGACAGCACTAAGTCGTTTCCAAAGCGCTAAACCTTAATGTAAGCCTTTGATCAGTTAAATTCATGAAAATGCTTGACAAGATTTCAAAATGACCTCACAGATGCTTGGGGCTAAATCATGAGCACTCTAAAATAATCAATATAAAGCAATAGCACGAAATGAAGAGGAATAACAGAGCTCCACAGTGATGTATTTGCATAAAAATTTGAATTTTTTTCATGCCTAAACTTTTGTCCAAAAAATCTGCAAGCACTTTTCTTCCACCTTTGTGTCGTGGTGTTTCAAAGTGGAGAAGGTTGAACGTCGAAATGTTATTTTAGATATTGCTTAAAACGCTTGTTCAACACTCAAGAAGTCTGGTTATAGTTCATTTTAAAAACATTATCCTATGAAATTTTTCTTGCTCTGCCGAATGGTATCCACCATCAACTAAAAAAGCGTCGTTTTCATACTTTTTCGTACAAATTTTTGTACGAAAAACGTTTTTGAAAACAATACAATGGTTTCCTCCTGCTAAATTATTTCATTCGATTGTTATAAATACCTCAAGAATGTCATTCGAAAGCTTGTAATCTGTTCTTCTTTTGAATATGAAATGGGGATCTAGAGAAATTGGCACGATCCACCCTTTGAAGTTGCATAGGCGAAAACATGACTTGGTTAGTTCAGAAGGGCAGCCCCACCATAGAGTTACTTTTTCCAATTTTTTTTACCATTGTGTTTAGCGTGAAATTTGCACAAGACCTTTAGAACGCACGGTCATTCCCGTGTTAAGGAAAGACTCGAAGGACAAAATCACTTAAAATTAACTTTTAAAAAAGCATACCAGCGCGTTACACTGCAATTAAGCCGGCCAGCAATTTATTTCTCTCATGACCGTTTTCTATAAACGTTCTACCTGATCCAACCAAAGTCTTTTGCCTACTTGTTAATAGTAGGATGAGGTCATAAATATCAGATTTGACATGAGGCGAGTGAAAACAAGGACGATTTTTGAAAACTTGCTGGTTCCTGCCTTAATTTGCAGTGTAACGCGCTGGTATGCCCCTTTAAGCTTTTTCCTATGTTAAAAGAATTGAAACATATAAATACCGTATATTCTCTATTATCGCCCATGGGGGATTATTTTTGGATATTCCTTTTTTCTGGGGCAAATATACTTTTTTTTGGGGCAAATATAATTTTTTTTGGGGCAGATGGGCTTGGGGCAGATATATTTTTTTTTGGGGCAAATAAACTTTTTTTTGGGGCAAAATATATTTTTTCTGGAGCTAATTTATTTTTTTATATGGCAAATTTATTTTTTTATGAGGCAAATTTTTCTTTTTTTGGGCCAAATTTTTTTCAGAAAAGTTTTTTATAAAAAGGTAAATTTGTCCCAAAAAAGAGAACAATTTGCCCCATAAAAAATAAATTGCTCCAAGAAAAAAGTAAATTTGCCCCTAAAAAAGTATATCTGCCCCAAGCCCATCTGCCGCAAAAAAAGTATTTCTGCCCCAAAAAGAAGTATATCTGCCCAAAATAAAGTATACTTGCCCCAGAAAAAAGTAAATTTGCTCCAAAGAGGATTTGCCCCAAAAAAGGTAAATTTGCCCCGAAAAAAAGTATATTTGCCCCAGAAAAAAGGATTACCCATTATTTTTCAACCCCTAAAAAATCGGAAAATTTCAAGTCGATTTTGAGATTTTTAGGCAGTCGACCAAAATCTCAAAAGTGAAATCAGGAGAGCTCGTGCTAATTAAGAAAACGCAAAAAACAGATTTGTGAAATGTTTGCTCTAGGCTGAGATATAAGGTCCGTAGGGTGGGGGATTATCAGAGAATATACGTAGGCGTTTTTTAGAGCTCGGACGACCATTTCTACGGAAATTTTTTTGGTTAGAATTCGTGTTAAGTAATGAGATAACCCATCTTGTATTGCGATATTCTACTGCGTTTTGGCTACCGGAGCTTGGCAGAAAAAACCTTACTATGCGCTTAAGATCAAAATTTTTGCTCGGATCTGAGTCTCAATAAGTTTATGCGCCCCTTCTGGGATGCAGGGGCTTGAGGCTTGTAGTGGGGACACACACGATGAGACACAAATTACGGTCACAACTGAAAATCGGCCGTATTTACTTTACCGGAAATCCAAAAACAGGGTTAAAGCGCTCTAAAGCATTTTTTATGCCGTAAAACAGGTAGAAAACACGTTTTTAGGTGTGGGAAGGAATTTTTTCGAAAGCTTTTTTTGGTTCGTCTTGGTCCTCCTGTGGTTTTTTTCATATTTCTTTGATCCCCCTATGGTTTCTGGTCATTTTTTGATTTAGTCACTTCCGTTGAACCTGAATAGATAAAATTTGAACACAGTTGTGTTAGCTGGGGCTTACCGCACAAATAAACTCTGGTATGCATCCAGAGTCGCTTTCGAGTGATTTGTGTCTAAGGTATGTGGTGTGCGCATCTCAACTCCAAGCCCCCAAGCCCACGAAGAAGGCAAGAATGACCACAACCAAAAGGGGACCAAAAATTTTTTTCGGAATATGTCCTTCCCACACCTAAAAACGTGTTTTCCACCTGTTTCACGGCATAAAAAATGCTTTGGAGCGCTTTAAACCGTGTTTTCGGATTTCTGGTAAAGTAAAGTCTAGCTGAAAAATGCCGTTTTTTCTTTTAGTCAAAGAGTTAAATCATCTAAACCATTTTTTTCAAGTGATGACAAGATCAGGTAATCCTGTGACTCTATTTTCTAATGCCGTATTATTTGTCGCAAAATCTTCGCAAAATTTAGCGCGAAAACTATAAATCAAATTATTTTTCCGATTTGCTTCATAATTTTATGTTTTTGCGCCAAATTTTGCGAAAATTCTGTATCAAATAATCCGGCGTTGAAAACCAGAGTCTCAGGCTACCTGGACTTGTTATAACAGGCGTGGACACGGGCCGAGCCAGGCCCGGGCGCGTAATGGGTTTTTCTCTACAAAAATTATTAAAGCTCTATTCACATTATAGCTCATTTTAAAGCTGTTGAATTTCGCTACAAAACCTGATCAACGGCATCCTGTTTTATGACTCTAATTACTCAAAGTATAAACCCGGGCCGGCCCGGCCCGGTTTTTCATTTCTTGTGTCAAAAAAAATTAGAGTCATAAAACAGGATGCCGTTGGTCAGGTTTAGTAGCGAAATTCAACAGCTTTAAAATGAGCTATAATGTGCACAGAGCTTTAATAATTATTGTAGAAAAACCCATTACGGGCCCGGGCCTGGCTCGCCCCGGCCTGTGTCCAATCCTCGTTGTAAGTTTGAAAAAGATTGTTTAGGTATCTGAAAATATTTAATTTTTCTCTAAAGCTTAAAAAAGACGGCATTTTTCAGTTTCGAACAAAAATCACTATTAAGTGACTCTGAATACATAAAACATGTATGCATAACAGATATTCAAGCAACATTTTCATCGGAAAATCAGCACCTATTACACCAATATCAGACAAATTCCTTAATTACGACTTTTTACTATTTTCAAGAAACTAACATTTTCAAGAGACATACCGTATTTCCTCTAATAAGGTGGCCCCTCGACTTTGAAGACCTATATCTCAGTCTAGAGTAAAGCTGGGCTGTTGCTTAGCTGTTGTCTGCATTTTTTTAACTTCCACGAGCTCTACCGATTGCAGTTTTCAGATTTTTGCTGATCACCCGAAAATCTCGAGATCAAATTCCAAATTTTCCGATTTCCGGTCATCAAAAAAAAGGCGACCGGCGGCCTTATTGAAGGAAATACGGTAGTGGGATAAGATGTGCTGGTGGTTATTAGGCATTACTTAACGAACAACTAATCATTCTAGAAATCCCTAACACATCACTATGATCTTCAAAATCTTTGGTTTTATTTTTTTCCCTCAAGTTTTGCTCGACTATCAAAAACTGGCCCTTTCTTTTCAACACTAGGAAAACGGTTTGCATAACTTCACGCTGAACAAGCTAGGATCAAAAAAATAAATTTTCAAACTTCAAGAAGTCTGAAACTTCTGTTTTCATTTACTGTCTGAGCTGTCAAAAAATGCTGTTAGATTTTTGAAATCCCTCGCAGGCACTTTTTAGACAGCTCAAACAGTGAATAAAAACATAAATTTTAGACCACTTGAAGTTAGGGGGGGCGGCAATTAGAGGGGGCGGCAATTAGAGGAAATACGGTCTTTATTGTTGGAAACCTCCCAGTTTGGGTTTTTTAGTTATTCGATTGTATTTTTTCACACGTCAGCAATTTTGCTGAAACACCTATCTGGTGCAGAATTAACAAACTTTTAAATGAATACAAGTTTAGTAGGGTTCGTGACCGTAAAACATCAAAAATTAGCATATTACAAAAGTTGAGAAAAAGTTATTAGCATTTTACAAAAAGTTTTTCAAAAGTCTTTCTTATAAATACTAAAAACTCCTTGAAATGACCATTCAGATTTCAGCCCTCGGCTGTTTTAGAAATCGCAGAAACTTCGCATTATTTGATACCAAAGAAGACAGCAAGTCATAAAATAAAGTAGTACAGTGTTCAAAAAAACTAGTTGGTGATTAGGCTTTTCCGCGTTAATTCGAATTCACGCCTTTTTTGATGTTTGGTATTTTATGTTGTTCACTCTTGGGGACACATCTTCGAGCTCTTTTCAACGTAAATTGCCTAAAATCTTGAAAAAAATCTTTTGAGAAAACGTGAATAAATGCTAATTTGTTCGCATGTTATACGGCCACTTACTCGACTAACTCGTTCAATCCTGCACAAGATAAGTGCCTTCTCTACACAAAAATTGTTTTCAGATAAAAATTTACAATCGAATAAAACAGAACAACCCGAACTGGGATGTTTCTATTAACTATTTTAATAGTTTTAATGTGTTAAAACACGTAAAATAAATCACAAAAAGTACTTTTTCACAGGTTTTGTTTGCCCCTATCTTGTTCATCTCGAAATTCTTCACAAGCACGTACCAAAGTTACAAACTGTCTTTCTAGTGTCAAGGCACTGAATGATTTCGTCCTTGCTTTCATCTGTGTCATTTTTTATTGCGCAGGCCTTGAACATGTCGATGATGACCTTCTTCAAAAGAAGTTCCCACGCTTTCACGATATATTGCAGGTATACAGATGTTAACGCTGCTTTGAAGTTGCTTTATCTTTTTTATAAACAGCGGATAAGACACAACACATTATGGAGGAAATTCGTAGAAATATTATCCTTTGTTCAAAATATCTATTTAACACTGTAAAGCCGGAGTGTCCTAAGAGTACATTCTGGTGCAGAATTTCACGCTAAATAGGATGGTGAAAAAAAATTGAAAAGACGACACTATGGTGGTGAGCTGCCCTTCTGAACCAACCAAGTCATGATTTTTGCGGCGGGGGGTTTATTCAACAGATGGAAAATTCAAAAAGCGGACAATTCAAAAGCGGATAATTCAACAGAGTAATTTTCCACAGTTGATTATTCAAAAACCGGATAATTCAACAGTGGATTATTCAACAGTCGGAGTTTTCGTCAATACCGTATTCACTCTTTTAATCGCCCATGGGCGTTTATTTTTCAACCCTTAAAAATCGGAAAAAATATATATCGATTTATAGATTTTGGGTGCTCAACCAGAATTTAAAAGTGGAATCAGGTAAACTCGTGGTAACTAAGAAAACGCAAAAAACAAATTTGTAAAAAAAATTTTAAACTGAGATACCGTATTTCCTCTAATAAGCGCCCTCCCCGAAATTCGGTATTTCTTAATTGATTCTTCTTTTTTTATACCGGATTTTTGTTTTCGAACGCCACATTTGTTATATACCAAAATGTAGCACAGATTCCCAGCTACATTTTGGTATATAACATATGTGGCGTTCGAAAACAAAAACCCGGTATAAAAGGAGGAGAATGAATTTAAGAAATAGCGGATTTTGGGGAGGGCGCTTATTAGAGGAAATACGGTATAGGTCCTTAACACTGAAACGGCGGATTGTAGCAAATGGTGCGTCTTGTGTGGAATTTCAAGGAAAAAACGATAGTGAAAGAAAAATTGGAAAAAAGTTTCCTCTAGGGGGTATGGTGCCCCTCTGAACCAGCCGAGTCAATATTTTTGCTCATGCAACTTCAATTGGGCAGATTTTATCAAACTATATTATTGGTTCAAACGATTTATATCTTGAAAGAAAGCGCACATTACGGGCTTTCTAATAAAGTATCGTTGAAGTATTAAGGACAGCTATATGTAAAAATTTTAGTTCATAGAAATAATCGTGTCAATTTCCGAAAACGTTGTTGATACTTGAGAGCGCAAAAAAACGTGTGATAACGCCATTTTTTCAGCTTTCAATGCACACCATTCGACAGAGCAAGAAAAACTGCACTAGAAAAAGATTTGAAGTAGGGTTAAAAAAGGCTTTGAGAGTGTTTAGCGAGACTCTCCAAAAAAATGTGGGAAACTCGCTATCAAATTTGAGATTCCGCTCAAGACAAAAAATATTCAAATTCAAATTTTTTTGAAATTCAAATGATTTTTGTCTTGAGCGGAATCTCAAATTTGACAGCGAGTTCCCATGTTTGATGGCAGTTTGAAAAGCAAATCAACCATGGTGATTACGAATGACAGTAGCGTCGAAATTTGCATGGTCTAACTTTTTGGCAGGTTTATAAGCAAATTGACCATGCTGAACACAAACCCGATGTCGAAAAATTAGGTTTCTTTGGCGAAGTTAAAGTTTTACGTCAAAATCGCTTTCGAACTTTTTTCGGGAGTCATGCTATTGACTCTAAAAGCCTGTTTTTAATTCAATTTGAAGCATTTTCTAGTGCTTTTTTTCTTGCTCTGTTGAATGGTGTACATGGGCAAATTAAAAAAATGACATAATCACACTTTTTTCGGATCAAGATTTTTTTTGAAAAATAGCAAAACTATTTCTTTGGACTAAATTTTTTATATTTAATTTTCATTGAAACCTCAATGATACCTTGTTTGAAAGATTGTGATCTACGCTTTCTTTTGCGTTGAAAATCACACAAGTGATACAAAAAATCGACGAGATTTATCTTTTTGAAGTCGCATGTGCAAAAATCATGATGTGGATCAGAAGGCAGCTCACCACCACAGTGTCGTCTTTTCAATTTTTTTTCACCATCCTGTTTAGCTTGAAATTCTGCAACAGCATATACTCTTAAGACATTCCGGCTTTGCATTGTTAACTGATTTTTTCCGAATTTTTATGTTGACTGTGAAAACGGTGCAGTTAAAACGACTGGGGTGGCGTTGGGGAGTGATGTCCTAATAGAGGGTGGCGCAAGCCCCATCCGCTTAGGGGGGGAGGTGTTGTGGCGTTCTATAAGAGATAATACGGTATGTAGGTGCTCTTTTAGGTTCAATTACTTTAGACTAAAGCAAAAATTCGATTTTCGGTCGAAAAAACTTTCGGAATTTCCTTGTCGGTTCATGAAAACACATTTTCAAAGCTAAAATAAAATAAGTGAATAAAAGTTAATTTTAAGCAAGTTTAAGATTTTGTATACTAGCTCTTTTCACAACTATTGCTATAGTTTTAGTGTGCAAACAAAGTTAGGAGTATGTACAGCTAAAACAGGTGGTCCATGGGGATGTGAAAACCTTTTCCAGCAGAAAACTAACGAAACAGCCAAATGGTGTTGTAAGTATTTTTTGTGACGTTTTACTCGAATTTTTTTTGTTGTTGTTCCGTCACGCTTTTGAGTGGTAGTGTTGAGCACGAAAAAACTTTTTTCTACGCAATATTCTAGTAGGCAAGCTTAGTCTCATTGGAAAGCTCATTCAACGTCGAAGGACCTTTTCCAAACAGATTTTAGTTTTTGTTTAAAAAAGTTTAAAAATTTGACGTTTGAAGTTAAATTGTACGGGTTTTATGAGAAATTTTTTGTGTGGTCTGTTTGAGCACTCAAAAACTCTTTTCTGGGCAATATTTTAATGGCGAAGTTTAGTCCCATTATAAAGCCCTTTCAACGGCGGAAAACCTTTTATAATTAGATTTAGATTTTTGTTTTTGAAAATTCTGAATTCTGCCAATTTTGAATTTGAAAATTGGAGGTTTCGTGATAAATTTTAAAAAAATTTTAAAAAAAAGTTTTTTTGAATATGCGCCATTGAAAAGCCGTTTATAAGCAAATTAAACACGACAATATTTTTTTTGTAAGGAATCAGATATTGTCCCTTGCAAAAATGTCTTTATAGGCGCAGATAGGCGCCTGCTGAGTGTTGTATTCATATATTTGGAAAAACTAAGCTTCTTTTATTTAAAGCCAATTACACATTACTCGATAAGACGACACTCTCGATTTAACAACACACTTTAAACGATTTGGTTGGTCTGACACCGACGCTCGATTTAATGACACACTTTGGCTGGTCCCGACTGCCAAAGTGGCGCTCGATTCAACGACAGCTTGACAATATTTGTAAATGGCGGACAGGCAGGTGTGGATTGTAGCCCAATAAATGCCGATCTGATTTTATTAATCCGTATCTCAGATGAATTTTTTTAACTCACCAAACTTTTCCTAAATATGGCATCCGTTAACGTCCTGTGCGCAAATAACTGCTGCAGAGGTCGAGGCTCATTTGTTAGTCAAAAAACATATTTTTTTTAACTTTGTTAAATTGTTTCGGTTGTTCATGTGATTAAATAAATTTTGCCTTCAATGTTAAAAAAGGTATGGATATTTCGACGCTACTGGAATATGCCCACCCAAAAAAGCTACTGGAATATACCCTCCCCAATAATTTTTGAAGGGTACTTAAAGCACCATTTTTGAAAAAAAAAGTTGTGCACAAGCCCTTGTTAGTAATGGATAGGCCCCAAGCCTAAACCTAAGCCTACTGGCCTAGCCCTTAGCCAAAGCCTAAATGATTGGGTGGGGTATATTCCAGTAGCGTTTTTTGGGTGGGGTGTATTCCAGTAGCGCCGATATTTCTTACTTATGATATTTGCCTTTATTTCTGGTCTACAGATATGTTTTTTATAAATTTTATGCCGAAACCCTATTCTAAAGAGTTACAAAAACTAGATAAAAGAATATAGTGCTAAAAGACCACGAAATGTCCATACTTCCAGCAAAGTAAAAATATTGAAATTTTACTCTGATTTAAACGTCTTTTATAACGAGAATTAGTAAAAGCTCGATTTAACGACGCCTTACTGTAAGGTTGAACATTTTTGCTCGTTTAACGTCACCTTTTTGGGCGGTCCCTTGAGCGTCGTTAAATCGACCGTCGACCGTATACAAGAATTCCATCAACTTTTACGGAAAACGCTTATAGGAAAAAATTTGGATTTAGTGGCTTACTTTCTCTTGAGCCATTAAACTTAACACTGAAATTTAGGCAAAACAACTCAAAACAGCAGCGGTGATGATTAAGAATGATTAGAAAAGGCAAATCAAAATAAAAAATATACAAACTACTTGATAATTATTTTTTGATTATGTAATTTAAATTTTTTATAAATGAGCTTTAATAATGGCCGGTTGTGATGAAGAGCAAAGAGCACAACGGTAACACAAACTGCTGCAAAAGTAAGAGGTATAGCAAATGTTTGTGTTTTTTGAATATTTTTAAAGTGCCCACGTTTTTTTGCGATATCCGCAGATGCTTTCAAAAGCTCCAGACATAAAAATAGGTTTTAGCGTCAAATAATTGCGCTCTAATTCTGCGCTTGAATGTACAGTCGACGCTCCATAAAGTGCGTTTTTCAGCGCTTTTTCGTAATAGGAATTACGAAAAGTCCCGAAATTCGCGTCGTATAATTATGCACCGCACTTTATAACGTCCCTCAATGGACCGGCCGAAATGGGACGTTATAACGGGCGGACGTTATATCGAGCGTCGTTCTATCGAGAATACACTGTAGTCTAGCCAAAATAATAACTTTTTCGGGGCGTTATATCGAGCGGAACGTTAGATCGAGCGTCGTTATATCGAGCATCCACTGTAGTGCACAAATATCGGTTATCCGCCACCCCACTTAACTGCCACCCTAAATTTTATTTGTTCAGCTGAGATTGGCCTTTTCTGTGTCACTTGACCTCCGCCCCCCCCCCCCCCCGCCCGACGAGTTAGCCGCCACCCCAAAGAACCGGCCTCAAGCCTGTCCTTTGGGGTGGCGGTCGCGGAACGAGGTTTGACCATAACCTTACACATGACCTCATACTCTGTGAATCGTGTAAAAAACTGGTTAAATGCTCTAATAACAACCCTACTAATCTGTTTTTTAAATATCATTTTGGAGGCATATTTAGTTGACAAACTTGTAAAAATTCAGAAAATAATTCAATCTTTCTTTGAGAGTATTATTTAATCTGTGCCTGATGAGCCAACCCATGCACATGTCTAGCCGCAACTTTAAAATATGCGATGAAAAATACATAATAGATTTAAAAAGCCATTTATTAAAAAAAACACAACCAGCAGTTGTCTAAGTTGTTGGAATCAAACAGGATAAATGGCAGGGCTGCCATATGTCCTTTTAAAAAGATTTGTGCTTTTTTGGAATCCCAAATCTTTTTTTTACTTTTAGTCAAAATCTTTTTTTTTGCTGATAAATGGCAATAAGCACTGGATAAAATGCACTTTTTCTTCAAAAATGGTAAAAACGGCCTTTTTGCCCAAATGTTCTTTTTGTTAATTTTGAGATGGCAGCCCTGATAAACGGACAGAGAATATATAGTACATCCTTGAAGTAAAACTTTCATAAATAAATAAAAAAATGTGAGTTCTATTTACTTTTCGATCAACTGTCTCTGACCACATCCTCTGAGAACTGAAGTGCTTGACGTCGGACTCGCTTCTCGTACTCTGCTCGGTTCTGCAATTAAATATTATTTTACGAATATATAAACTATGCAAGAAATTAATATAGACCTGGACGTAAATCTGGTAAGCATCAGCTTGTGCCGGATCCTCAATGTTAGGGCTCACCAACAACTCTTGAATGCCAATTAGCAGCTGCTTGATTGAGATCGATGGCTTCCAGTCTTTGTTTTCGTCTAGCAAGCTCAAACACACAGTGCCCGAAGGATAGACGTTCTAAAGAGAAATATTTTAATTCTTATGGTTATCTCAGGGCTGCCATATGTCCTTTTTAAAAAGATTTGTCCTTTTTTGGCACCCCAAATCTTTTTTTATTTTCGAAGTTTTAGTCAAAATCTTTTTTTTCGCTTCAAAATGGCAATAATCACTAGATAAAATGGACTTTTTCCTTCAAATTCCTGTTTTTTGACCAAATGTCTTTTTTTTTAATTTTGAGATGGCAGCCCTGGGTTATCTACACAATTTGAGTAGGTATTAATATTTACAGGGTGGAAGAGCGGTGGCTCAAAACGACACTTTGGTGGCGTCGAAGGAAAGTCATCTTTGAACATCATCTTCAGCTAAAATCACTTTCTAGTTAACAGTGCTGACTATTGACTTTATTTCACTCATAGTAGACCAGTTAGCGGTTACTAAACTAAAGCGAATCGATGTTTTTGTAAATAAACCAAAATCGAAAAACAACTGCTAAAAAACCCCGTTAGCATCTTTCTCTTACTTCAACTAAAATCTTTCTTGAAAAAATTGTTATCGTCTCGAAATTGTTATGATTTTTGAGCGGTTGTTTTTCGTTTGTTTTTTTCTGCTTTGTTGTAGTTAATAATGAGATTATCTTAAAACTAAGAAGAAATTCGCACTATGAATTATATACCTTGTAGAGTCCACCCTCCCATATGGTGTCCTTTCGACCAGGTATAGCGCACTCCCACAAGAACAAATTCAGTGTGCCATCATCATTCTTAGTTGGCTTAGCAATGTATCCAAATGGATGGTCCTAAAGAAAAAAAAATGATTTTATGAGCCAAATTACAAGAAAAAATACTTTGCGCCATGATTTCCTCTCCTCTGACAACCGCCCTGCAGCAATTCCAGCCATTTTTTATTGAGTCACGTGGCAAACAAATAGAAAGTGGCAAAAGGCAATGAACACACTGTTTGGCTGCTGAAATGAAAAAATGTGAAAATATTTTTAAATGTGCAGTGTTAACTGGGTTTTGCAATTACACCGAGATTGATGAAAAAAATCGGCTTAGTATTACGCGGACTAGTGAAATTTGAAATTTGAAATCCGGCGTTTAATTTGACTATTTTAAAAGTCAAAAATGGTCTAATAGCATTTCTAACATTTTTCTTATTTTTGAATTTGTGCCTTTTTTAGTTTTAGTTTCTTATAAGTTTTCTCTTTTTTTCATTTAAAATCTCAGGGGAAGCGTTTAGGAATTACTTAGGCGCAGGGTAGGCCAGCGTAAATCAGAACAGGTTTAAGCGCGCCAACCACAAAACAAAAATTTAAAATTTAAGAAGTTGGTGAACGTCCTTGAACTGTCAAAAGCATATTTTTCCTCATTTTTAACACAAAAAATTCTTTACTTTTTTAGTCGTATTCGCAAAAACTTACATAAAAAAAATTCCGTGTTATTTTTATCAGTAAATTTGGAGATAAAAATATTAAAATTAACACAAATTAACCAAAATAAAGATTGAATTTAACATTTTGAAAGTTGAACATTAGGATTTCTTACGAAAATGGTAAAGAAAGAAACTCGCATTGAGACAAGAATAATTCAAAATTTATGGGTAAAAAAGTTTTTTTTCAAAATAAAATATTTTTTAGATATTTAGAAGACCGAATAACAAACAAAATACCAAAGAAAGAAACCAATAATTTATTTTTAACAAACTTGTGAACAAAATTTACGAAACTAAGACATCAAAAACTTTGAAGAAATCCCTCGTTAAAATCTTTTAAAAATAGTTTACAGACACTAATTCCTGCTGGGACAAAAAATAATTCAAAAACATTTTTTCATTAGGAGGTTGTCTTCAAAATAATATTTATGCGCTTGATTTGTGTTTCTTTTACGTTTTTTTTCACCCTTTCTGTTTGCCGTTGTTACGTGCATTTGTCAAAAATATTTTAGGCATAATACTGTCTGTCAGTTTTACTGCCGGTCAAAATAACCGACACTCAAAATCTTGCACCTCTTTGAATATTTTTCGTGGCCTTTGTAATAAAACTTTTGAGGGTCAAGTTTTTTATTGGAAAATCAACCATTCATCGCCAACAACCCATCTTTCCCCCTTACTGATATTTCTAACAAATTTTGAAAACTTTCCCCTTTTTATTATTTTTCGGGAGGTGGTGAAAAAAATCACGTGTAGAAATGTTTTGAATATTCAATGGAAAAATCTTGGCCACACAATAATCTTGAGAGCCAATAATATTGATCCTTAGCTATACTTACAGCTAATGGATCCTCACCTCGCATCTACCTCAACTTATGACCCAAATGAAGCGGTTTCTGATGAAAACACAGATTTCGGAGATGTAAATCAACTCAGATTACAAAGTACTATTTGTATTTTTTTCAGAAGTACAACAAAAATTGGTTTTTAAGGGGCCAAAGACACAGATAGTGATCACACTGAACCGCGAAAAGACTACGATCAAAAAGAGGCTAATTCTGTTCAGGGTTTGTTCTTCTTAATTCATAAGATTTTTCTTTGAAAAGTCTTTTTTAAGGAGGAGATCTGAATGTGGACAGTGAAGACCAGCCTGAAGATTTGCCTGTACTAACTGATATCCCCACTGTCCATCAATCCAGTGAATGTGAGCTGTGTTGGCCAGAAGTGCAAAAATCTAAGTAACTTTTTTATTTTGTCTTTTCACAATACTTCTTACGCCTTTTATTAAGTGAGCAGGACGAATCTACAGTCAAAGCGAGGAAGCTAAATAGGGAAGAAGACTGGATCAGCTGGATCCAATGTGAAGTATGTTCCAAGTGGTTCCATTGCAGGTGGCGTCTTTCATGTGGAAACCGTTTTACTAACCTAAAAAATTTAGATGTGTAAAGGTGGAGGACTTCATGATGCCTCTGATCCAGTCATACCACTGCGTTAATTGCAGTGTTACTAATGGACCCAGCAAAAGTGACTTAATTAATTTTTGTACAGTCAAACCTCTCATTAACATACACCCTTGGACCGGGACTTGCCGTATGTTAATGAGAGGTGTATGTTAATGGGGGAGTATCTTAATTAGAGAGCCAGATTCCATAATTTAGCTTAGTGTATGTTAACAGGAGAGTCCGTTCAATTTTAAGGCCAAATTTCGGAGCACACCGCACAGTCGATTTCGGAACACACCCCTCAGTTAAATCAGATTGGGAGACCAAGGCAATTTTTTATAACAAATTTATACCAGCATTGGGGACCAAGGCAATTTTTTTTATCAAAATTAAAAAAAAATTTGGGTTCTTGTCGGTTATCCGGACTACCTTGGACTACCTCGGACTACTTTCTGAGACTTTTCGATGCATAAAACCAAGGTAGTCCGGATAACCGACAAGAACCAAAATTTGCCTTGGTCCCCAAGCTTTTTCGATATTTTCATATAAAAAATTGAGATTTTGTATAATTGTTTTTGTAGAAACAGGGTTAAATTCGAAAAAATTCGAAAAAAGCATCGACTGTATGTTAATGGGATAGCCAATTGTTAGAACGGGACCGGGCACGGCCGTATGTTAATGAGAGGTGTATCTTAATGGGAGTTTTTTTTTGTATGTTATATAAGGGAGGTCATTTTGCCTTGATAACAATCAAACCAACCGAAGCTTAGCCAGCCGTATAATGGGAGAGCGTAATGGGAGAGCGTATGTTAGTGGGGAGTATGTTAATTAGAGGTTCGACTGTATAGAAATTACATTGAAATAATATTTTTTAAAATTTAGTGAAAGAACAAAGAAATCCTCACAGACATGAATTCTATAAAGACAACCAGGGTAAAAAGCCTGCTCAGATAGGCACCAAAGCCTTTGTCGACAACTTTAAGCTGATTCATATGTCCATACCTGAGGCGTGAGCATTTTTAAAAATTATGAATACTAATTATTATCCCAAAAGTGACAAAATCTACATAAAAGAGCTTTATTTTTGATTTTCCTTCATTCAGTATATGACATTTGTTTTCAATTTGCGGGAAATCCCTTGTGAACGGGCGAACCTTCATTTCCTGTTGATGATTTAAGAGTTAAGGCCTTTGTGATGGAAAATCTCCAATTTTTAAGTGCCCATAGAATTAATAGAAATAGAATTGTAGAATCAATTTGAGGTTTATGTCTCTTGCCAGGTGCATGTTCTCAGCCTTCTTGGTGTTTCTATAAACGATATTTATAGAAGTTATATTTTATTTTATAATCTTTTTTGCATCCTTGCCGATTCGACAGCATATGACTTTCTAAAGATTCTTGTTTTCTGCAGTCTCTTTTGCTGGGCATTTTTTGATGAATTCTAGAATATGTGCATTTTCTCACTTTCAGGAAGTGATATTCGCCTTATTTATTGTATTAAATAGCGTGGACCATTTATTTTTAACAGCTTGATAATCGAAAAAAATTGGTCGATTTTGAGATTTTTGGGTTTTCACTTAAAATCTAAAAAGCTAAACTAGTAAAGATTAATACGGTAAGTACGGTATAGAGCCAATATGGTAATAGTTTTTCGATTTGCTAAGCAACTTTAAAGGACCATCGCCGTTGATGACAATGGCAATTTCGAATTTGTGAATTCGCGGGGGACAGCTGAAAATGAGGAAAATGTTTTTTGAATTATTTTTTATTTATATCAAAACTTTTAATTTACTGTATTATACGAAGCGAATTCAGACAAAGCTATAATAGCTTATAGCTCAGTGAAAGTCGGCTAAGTCGTCCGATCTGGCATTTTCAAGCAACGTTGTGCTCGACTTTTAGATAATTCTTAATTTTGAACAAATCTTAATGAAAAAAATTATTTCGAAAAATATTTTCGAAATAAAAGAGCTGTCTCCCGCGAATTCGAAAACTCGAAATCGCCATTGTCATCAACAGCGATGGTCCTTTAATCATTCAGTCCTCAAGAAGTGGTCAAAGTGTTCGAGAATGGAACAGAGTTCATGCAACATTTTGATGACAAAAACGAGTGGAAAATTTCCTACAAAGTTCTCAACAAGAAAGGCTTGGGATTGAAAATGCCACCACCTGATTTCCAGCTAGACGATGTCATCCAAATATTGGGTTTATTACCTTTTTAGACTCTCATTCTTCTGAAACTGATTTTTTTAAGGCGCACGCCTACAGGTTGACACCATAGATGTGTATGCTCAGCAAACCTATAAAATGTCTTTGGAAAGCTTCCGAGAGGTTTGGAAGGGTGACCGATCTCGTCTTTACAACATTCTCAGCCTTGAGTTTTCGGATACTCCGTAAGTTTCGAGGGCCAGTTAGCAATTTTTTTAATTTGATTTTTTTCGAAAAATTAATCTTTGTGAAAAAAAATCTGATGCCCATTCACAGCTTTTCAAAATGCCCGAAAATCGTTTGCTTTAGCTTCTTAGACGTGTTTGCATGGTGCATTAGTAAAGCTTTCCGTCAGAGAATTTTATACATAAAAAGTCGATTTTTCTGAAGATCACGAGTTTGACCCTGCCCCTGGACACGTTCAATTGTTATGTGATCTTGTTTATTGTCCCGTTCGATTTAAAATTAGAAAGTTGAGTCAGGTCATAAATATGAGACTTTTAAGTTTTCCACGACTTGAAATGTCAATATTTAACACGAGAATGCCCGATCGTAACTTCTGCCTTTTCTAGGATTACTTTTCACGCTGATTCTCGTGGTTTCAGTCGTTTTTCAATGAATGGCCGAAAAAGTCGAGAAAAAAGCAGTTCGAAAATCTTCTAAATGACGTGATCCTATGATATGTTCTTCGAAAGCAAGAAGAATTTTTCGTAAGACATAGCTATGACTGTGATATACCAAAATGACCATTGGAATCTGCTCTTTCATATGAGTGTGTGATAGCAGCAATCTGTTTGCAAAAAGCTTGACAACCAGCGTCCAACACAAAAAACCACCATTTTCTTACCTGTCAAATTTTCACTTAAAACCGCTCAAGAGCATGTCGCAGCTGTGTATAACTGCTCAATGCCGGGTCAATTTGTGAAGAGAAATTCCAGATCTACAAGATGAGCAAAAAATCAGTACAAAAATTCAGCAAAAGTCACTCAGAAATTACAGGAGAAGAGGTGAGACCAACTGTTTTCCTGGTATCGAAATTTGAAGGATATCGGGTTCGGCATTTTCCTGGCCGACTTTCTTAAGGAAACTGAGAGTGCAATATAGCAAAATGATCAGCGTAAAAATGCAATAGAACTAGTGCAAAGACTCACAAGACAACAAGCAAATATAACAAAATCAAAACCAAAGAAATTTGACCCCGTGGAATCAGAATCTGTACGATTTTTCTGATCAGACTAACGAATCAGGTTTGGCAAAAGACTTCGAAAATCGGGTTAAAAAAAGTGTCGGACCCTAGGCGGGAACGAACTTGAGGGGTGTGCTTATATCGAGAGTGGACTGTATATTAATTTCGGGGAAAAAGCGTTGCTAACTCGTGTTACTCGTTAGTTTCTACTGTTTTCCAAGACCCCAAAGCATAAATTACTTCCGTTTAGACTAGAAGGCATTGTAAAAAGTCCCAAACTGGCAAGAAATCTTAGCTGGGCATGCAAATTCTGGCCTAAAGCTTCTAAACAGGAGGAGTTAGGGGAGGGGATCGGTGGATGTGAGTTGATTTTCAGGTAACACTAGCAATAAATAAATTTTTAGCTAGAATTTTGGAAGACTGCAACAGTGAGTTCCGCCAGTTCCATGATGACTCAAAGCCTTTTGTTGAACACTTTTGCTTGGTGGGTATGGAGGGCTCCTTCACTGATTTTCACATTGACTTTGGGGGGTCTTCAGTTTGGTACCATGTTTTTTTGGTGGGTCATATCGCTTCTTTTCGATGACAATCATTCAAAATTTGCAATTCAGGGTGAAAAAGTGTTTTACATAGCTATGCCTACCGAGGAAAACTTGTGCGCATTCATCGAGCATCAGTCAAATAGTAGAGAGTGGAGATCCAAAAACTTTTTGGTGACTGTCTAGCGCCTGGACAGCTGATGAGAGTGCATGTGAAACAGGGAGAAACTTTGTTCATTCCCAGTGGAGTCATCCACGCTGTGTTCACGCCTCTAGATTCTTTGGTGTTTGGCGGAAACTTCTTGCACTGCTTGAATGTGGCCATGCAACTAAGGCAAGTTTTATGCACAAAATCAGTTGTTTAATCCGACTTAGCAAACATTGGGGTGACTTTAGATTTCATTCACCTCGACTTAATTCAACGTTTCAAGTCCTAGAAAGAACGAAAAAACAGTTATCTGGCTGCACAAATTTGTTTTTCTCTAAACGAAAATTTCGGTTTACCTTGGTCTACTTGGGGTTTGAAGTTGAGATGCGCACACGCACATACCTTAGACACAAATCACTCGTACCATTCATACCAGAGTTTATTTACGCGGTAGGCACCGATTAACAAAACTATGTACACATATTATCTTTTTTGGTCTTTTAGAGCTATCCACGTATCCTTTTAGGTTTATTTACCTTGGTCCCCAAGGCAAAAGATTCAAACAGTGCTAAAAAGGGTCTTCCCAATATTTGTTGTTGCTTTTCTACGTTTAAAGTAGCTAAATGCCCTTAGGACACCATTTTGGCCATTTCTGGGCCAGGGCGGATTGTGTACTTTAGCATGATATTATTTTGTAGTTCTCGTTGATATTTTTTGACAAATTTTGCTAAAAAATCAACAGGGGGACCAACGCTTATCAATTTTTGGTCAAAATATTTTTTTAATTCGCTCGAAATATCAGAATTAAAACAATTGGTGAAAGTAAAGCGATGCTGGAAATAATTCCAATTGATGTTAATAAGCTACCTGAATGACTCATTATACCTGAAAATTAATGATATGAATACAGCAGACGATTTTGGTAAAAAAATACGTGGCTTATAACAACTCTCGCTAGGCAGCCTCTTCTACCAAGTAAACATGCTCCGACAGCTATGTTACAAAGGCCTAGCCATGCTGTCTTGGGGTGGAGCACGAAGGCACATAGAGAGTGACATTGCGACCATATGCATCCCGACAAAGTCATGGTTTGAACATTGATAAAAAATGTGACTTGAAGGTTATGTTCGTTAATGACCTTGCCAGCAGCATGCAGTTGCAGTAGGAATCGTGTAGAAAAAGTAAAACTTACCTGACCAGTAGACCTAAAATCACAAATAGAAGTTTCTGAGTATAGCTACACAAAGCTGAGTAATATAAATAAAAGTTAAGCCAACAAATCCTGACAGCCAGATATCCTTCGCGTGGTTCCTGATCCAGCTGAATCCGTGATATTTATATGAAAAACAAGAAAATAAAAGTGAATATCGTCCACTTGCTCAGAATTATTAGCAGGATGATACCTGATGTTACCACTGTTTAAGATGGTTCTGAGTAGTTTGAGGCGATTTGAAATGGCTGAGAGTGGGATTCTGAGCGATTAAGTGCATCGGACTATAATTCTGATCCGCTGAAAGGCTCTTTCGCAATGAGTTTAGCCTCCTTTAGTAAACCCCCTCAAACCAGTTTTTATTTGCCTTTGACCACCTTGAATTGGCATTTGGGCCATCTGGGTTATCCCACGCCTGAATTTTACACAAAAATGACCAAATTACTTGTGAAAAAATTAAAAATTGTTGATTTCGTGTCGAGAAATACTTACAAAAATAGTTACAAAGTCAAAATCAGAGATGAACATTTCGCCTTTTTGTAAACTAAAAAGGGCAAAAAACTGAAGGCATAGTTGCAGAAAAATACAAAATACCAAAAGTCATACGAGAATTTTTATGAGTTAATTTAGATTTTGTATGTCTTTTTCAAAAAGAGATACAAAATCTAAATTAACTCATACAAATTTTTGTATGACTTTTGGTATTTTGTATTTTTCTGCAACTATGCCTGAAGGGAAAGTTTTTGCCCTTTGGCCAAATTGCCTTTTTAGGGCAAATTGCCCAAAAAGTGCAATTTTCCATAAGGGAATGTTTTATTTTTGGTAGGTTTTCAGTCATTTATGTGCAAAACTGTTAGATTACACGTCAGATTCATATTCAGCGTAGTCGATTTGCTTCTAACACCACTATTTCAGTAAGAACTCACTGTGATCTGCAATTCGACTCAAGACAAAAAACATTCAAATTAAAGTTTTCGATTTTTTGAAATTTGAAATTCCATGGTGTCTTTTGGATTTTAATGCAGTTTTTCTAGCAAATTGACCATGCTGAACACGGATCCGTTAAAAAAAGGGGTGTAAAACTGCAAGACTACAAAATTTCAGAAATAAAAGTTGATGTGATAATCATTTACTTTTATACAGCATTTTTTAACGGATTCGTGTTCAGTATGGTCGATTTGCTTAAAAAAACTGCTCTAAAAATTTGCAAATCGACTACGCTGAACATGAATCCGACGTGTAATCTAACAGTTTTGCACATACCGTATTTCCTCTAATAGGCCGCCCCCTTCCAATAAGCCGCCCCCTCTAATAAGTAGGGCTGGCCATTTGGGCTATTGCGGGTTTGCGGGCGGGTTTTCGATGCCAAAATTTTGGGTGCGGGTTTGCGGGGCAAGTTTAAAAATTTCTTTAAGTGTGGGGCGCGGGGCGGGTTAAAAAAAATTCTTGCGGGTCCCGCGTTCAATTGCGGGTAGAACGAAAAACCCCCTCAAAATAGTTAATCATTTAATCGAACGCGTGAAATTTCTTTATACAACCATAACAACAAATGTGATGAATAACTGTAGTTGATTTGCGTCTAAGGTATGTGGGTGTGCGCATCTCAACCCCAAGCAACCAAGGTCCCTCCGCCCCCGAAGGGCGCGCAGAGGGGAGTTTTAAAGATGCGCGGTTACAGGTTTTAAAGATGCGCGCACTCACTTACCTTAGATATTATTCTGAGCAAGACTCTTGATCAAATAAGCATTTAGAGGTAGTTTTTGCCAAGTCCCATGTTGAAAAACAGGGTAAAACAGTCATGTGCTCGAGATTTCAAAATGCCCAAAACTCAATTTTTTATTGACCAGAATTCAAAAATAATGATCAATCAAAATTTTTGAACTCCTGAGGCGATTTTGAGTCGATATAGGGTGTTTGGGAAGACTTTTAAAAAAGTTGATTTGAGGGGGGGGATATATCCAAGTGGGGTCGAAAATCATTTTCTCTGACTTCGGATCTATACATTGGGACAGGTAAGTTCGAAAGGGTGTCAGTTCGAAACAGTTTTTTTTCAAAAATTTTCGTACTTTTTCAATTCAAAGTTTTTATTTAACAAACAAGTTTCTCTGACCTCATTAGTAGCTAAATTGTTTTCAGAAATCCACATCAAAAAGCATAATTTAAAAAAAAATGTGGGTGTGCTGAGATATGACCCAAAGTTGTGAGGTGGCATATTGGCACCCTAACTTCAGATCATATCTCAGCACATAGGCATTTTTGAAATTCTGCTTCTTGATTTGGATTCCTCCTGAGGATATTTTAGCTAATGAAGAACATCAGAAAACTTTTCTGCTTAAATAAGAACTTTGATTTGAAAAGGTATGAAAATTTTTGAAAAAACTGTTTTGAACTGACCCCGTTTCGAACTGACCGTACACCCTACGCATTCTTCTTTAGTGATAAACATCTTTAGCCGCTGAAAATAGCTGTTTGCTTGCAACACTCGTAGAAGAAGCCGAACCATTTTTCTTTGCAAGAGTGGACAAAAGAGGATAGAAATTTTTTTATCTTTGCTCCACTTACAACTTTTCGTAGGCCTGTAAAGGGTGACTGAAGTAAGTGACGATGGCACGAGCACGCTTCAGAAGAGATTATATTTGAGCATCGTCATGTTCTTCACGATCAGATTCAAATTTCTCTATTATGACTCATGCTTGCGTACTCTAACAATCGATTTTATCCAGTGTTTGCTGAAAAATGTTGTGCGAGGCAACCCGCGCGGGTCCAACCCTCCGCGTGCGGTTTGCGGGGCGGGTTCAGAAAATTTTCCAACTGCGGGCGCAGGGCGGGTTTTCAAAAATCGTCAAAATCGTGCGAAGCGGGGCGGGTTACCCGCGCGGGTCCCGCCCCGCGTCCAGCCCTACTAATAAGCCACCCCCCTAGGGGGTCATTGAAAAATAAGCCGCCCCCCTCTAATAAGCCGCCCCTCTAGAATGCCATCTGACGTGTAATCTAACAGTTTTGCACATAAATGGCTGAAAACCTACCAAAAATAAAACATTCCCTTAGGGCGAATTGCCCTTTTCGGGCAATTTGCCCTAAAAGGTAATTTGCCCAAATTGCACAAACTTGCCCTTTAGGGCAAAAAAGGGCAAGTGTTTTGCCCTTTTTAAATTACAAAAAGGCAAAATGCTCATCCCTGGTCAAACATACTTACACGGCCAAAAATATCGGCGCCGGGCGCCGACCAGGGCGCCGGTCTTTGAAAAAAACGGCGCCCTTAGCCGAACTAGTTGAATCTATAGGACATGGAATTCGCACATTTAAAAAACTAAAAACTTGAAAGTATAAGAAAACGTTATATGTTTCAATTGGTCCTACAGGCGGTTTTTGAAGCCCTTCACTCAACCATTTCAACCAATTTAAAATATTAACCTGGTCAACTGATACTCACTCTTTCTTCGAGATTTCGGTGGCTAAAATCGCGGTTCATGTTTTGACAAAGACTCTTATTCACACGGTTTCAAATACAAAAGCGATACTCCGTGAGAGACAAAACAAGAACAACGTAAAAATTGAACTATTTTATTAGGCCATATTTATTGAAAAACACCACAATATTTTAAAATTTTTGAAAATTTTTCAGTGGAATGAACACTTGAAAAGGCGTTAGAATTAAATAAAAAAGAAAGGGAACACTTATCTCAAATGTACTGATAGCCTTCATCCTCACTATTTCTAATAGAACTTCTTAAGCTTCTTAACAAAGTCAAAGCGTTTATTGTGTTCTATCAACTTTATTTTTCCTATTTTCAAAAGTAAAACAACCTAAATATATAACATTTTCGCAAAATTGAAAAGAAGAGAGCTTAAATATTTGCCCTATATGTGAACAGAGTCGGAGGTAGCTATTTCTGACGGAAAGGTGTTAAACCCTTCGAGATAATTTTGCTTACACCGTTCATGACGTTATGGTTTTGATAAGGTGTTCAAAAAAATAAAAACCTCTTTACAGCACCAATGTATGCAAATAAAGATAAAATGTGACTGTTTCAAGGATGCTTATGCACTATTTGTCAGATTTAGTCAAGTCTTCAATGAGCTTCTTGGCGCAAACAGCGCAAAAAACATGTCCACAGCGGAAAAATGCCACAAATAGGGCGCCGGCGCCAAGGGCGCCGGCGCCCTATTTGTGAAAACTCTGCGCCGGCCGCCATTGACAAAAAAGTTGGCGCCGGCGCGAAAAATGTGAAAAATTAGCCCCACGCGCCAAGTAAAAACACAAAAAAAGTAGCTATGCAAATTATTTATTTTAAATATTTTACATGTCAATCAATTCGCTATTATAAGTCAAAATGCTCTTGCTTTCGAAAGTACGTGTCAGAACCGGGCGCCACAGTGTATCAAAATCGGCACCGGCCGCCGAACCGGGAGCCCGGTGTAAAATTCAACTTAGCGAAATCTGAAATTTTGTGAGAGAACTAAAGCTGTATGTGTCATAAAAGCTGAAAAGGCCAAGAAAATCAGTACAAAACACAGTTTAAAAAGCCTACTTCTATAATTTAAAAAGTTAAAAAATCAGGGCGTCGGCGCCGTGCGCCGACGCCCTGATTTTTTCAAAATTTTCCGGGAGCACACCGGCGCCGGCGCCCGTGCAAGTATGGGTCAAAATAGTTACACCTTTTAACTATTTTTGACCCTTGATACAAATTCAAAAATTTGTAACTATTTCCCGCAAGTAGTTAAAGTTTCTCATTCCTGCGTTTAAAGCCTTGAAACGTTGAATTACTTCGATCCCCGCTCGATATCGAGGTGGATAAATTCTAAAGTATAGCCCAAACATTTATAAAGAAAATTTTAGGATAAATCAAATGGAGGAAGAAGCAAATCTTGACTACCGCTGGAGGTTCCTCCAATTTTGTGCATCTGATCATGTAACTTCTATTTTAGGTTTCCACAATTTGAATTAATGAACTGGTATTGGGTGCCAGTGTTTTGGACACTCTCAAAGGTTACCTTTTTTGAAACAAAAGAATTTTTTGTAAAACTTTTTTTTAGAAGCCAACCACGATGAAAATTCAGTGGATGAATACATAATGTCCGCAGTTGAAGCGCTTATTCCTAAGGTTTGGCACACATAAAACATTGTTTTTGACTGATTTTTTCAGCTTACTCACTGGCTTCAAACAGAACAAGAAGGAGAGAAGAAACCAACTTTTATCAAATTCAGCAAAATATTAAAGGAGCTGGAAAAGGCTTACAAAAATCAAAAAGGATTGAAGCGGCGATTAGTGGAGTCTGCAGGACATGAATCACCTATATCGGCTAGCGATGAAGATGATGAAGAAGAAGAGTTTTCAGCAAAGGGCAAAATTCGCCTCAAGCTCAAGATAAAATGTAAACATATTTTAGGAAGTATTTTCGACACAGAAGGATTTTTTCCGCAAACTTAGCCAAACCACAGGAGGACAAGCACTTTCAAAAAAATTCCAATATTTCAACGGTTTTTGAGCGTTTACGACAAAAATATGCATTTTCACAAAAGAAATAGTCTCGAAAGAGGCTACAGTCAAACCTCGATATGACAACACCTCGATGTAACGACACCCTTATAGCTCTCCCACAATGGATGTGGTATGTCGAAGTCGGATGCCGAAGTAGGTAGTAGTTCCCACAATGGATGTAGGAAGTAGGATGTCGAAATCGGTAGTGAAGTGAGGGTTCCCACAATGGACCTCCAACTTCCTATTTCAGACTTCCTACCTCCTACCTATACATCCGATTTCCGACTTCAGTTCACAAAACAACAGGGGGACCAAGGCAGTTTTTTGTCGAATTTTTTTTTCTGCTTATACTTTTCTACTCATTCTTGCATAGTTATTTGGTTATTTTTCGCTCTCCGAATTGTTGTATTTCCTTCAGTTTATTCAGTCTTATACTCTAAGAGCTATCGTAAATCAAGGTGGTGCGTTGTTAGGATATAGAATGTATACCTGGTAGTGCTTTTGTGAACGCAGATGATTTTTTGGTTGGAAAAGATCTCTACCACTTTTTTTTACTGTAAACACTCTTCCCCTATTGGCATATAATGAGCTATGAGAGTGTTTAAAAAAAATTCCATTTTTGCCTTAGTAATTACGTTGTAATTATTCTTGCACTTCTTTGAACTATTTTACCGGGTTTTTTCATCAACGGTGGCTGCATATAATCATATGACAAATTTAGGTTCAAAGTTAACAGCAAAATGCCCCTTTCTCAAAGACAAAAACTTTCTTTGGTTTCGACTTTCGGTGCGGGGGTATTCTATTGGCGAGACAAAATTCGAAAGCGTCCAAGACAGCACTGGGTGGATCCTTTCTTCCGAAAACGTCTCGTCTTCGGCACTTTTCATCATGCGATGTCGGATTTGAAGAATGATCCGAACAAGTTCTACGACTACTTGCGGATGGATCTGCCAAGGTTCAACATGCTTCTGGATATGGTTAAGCCAATGTAGCGCTTTTCTCGTATTTTTCTCAACTTTACAACTAATTTACGTTCTTTTCTAGGATAAAGAAATTTTCTATTCGCATTCCGATAAGTGCTGAAGAAAGGCTATTCATTACACGTCGTCTTAATCTTTCTTCTACTGCTAGACTTCTAGCAAGCAACACATTTCTCCGCACTTCTGGATTGGTGATTGTATTTTTCCGCTTCTTCCAAACCTGATGAAACCGATTCCTGGACATGTTCTGAGCAGAGAAGAGCGCCACCACAACTACAGGCATCAAATTTTTACACACTTTAATTACTTTTCGGATATATTTTAGGATTTCTCGTGGACGCTCGGTCGTCAAAAACTATTTTGACATTTTGGCAATGAAGTTCCGTGTATTCCTCAAACCGATTGAAACTACTGTTGAAACCGCAATCAAAACTGTCAAGGCAAGTGTAGTTCTGCTCAACTTTCTTCTAGCAGAGATGCTTTCCGCAGGAAACCCAAGAGCAGTGGCAGATCAAGGCGCCCAAAATGTACTATGGAGACAAATTGATCCGGCGTTCGAAGCAATGAATGGTGAGCAACAAGAAGAAAGGAATCAGGGGGCTCGTTCCGTGAGACTTAATTTGCAGAACTGGTTTATGTCACATCGTTAGTTGTCATTTTTATTGTTTTGGATGTCATGAATAAAGGAAAGCTGTAAGGCTTTCCTTTAAGAGATCATTTATTGTGTTGGCTTCTGTCCGAGTTGAGATTAGATATTGGGCATTGAGGATGAGGGTTGAAAATATTTTCGTATTGTGGAAGCTAAATTAGATGCCAAAAAAATGAAGATCCTTAGGATGTTTCTTTAAAAGAGAAGCATGAGTACCTATAATAATTGATTGTATTAACTGCATAGGTGTGCTGCATAGTTTATTTTTTGCGATATCGGAAATGTTATATCGCTATATTGGTTAACGAAAATTAACAGATAAATTACCCATTGTGGGAATCTTTACTTCGACATCCTACTTCCTACATCCATTGTGGAAACCCTTACTTCACTACCGACTTCGACATCCGACTTCGACATCCTACCTCCATTGTGGGAGCCCTATTAGGCTGGTCCCTTGTGGTGTCGTTATACAGTCGACGCTCGATATAACGAACCCCCCAAAAGTTCGTTCCCACCTAGGGTCCGACACTTTTTTAGATCCATTTTTAAAGTCGTTTTCCAAATGTGATTCGCCAGTCTCATCCGAAATATCGCAAGGATTCTGATTTTACCGGTTGTTTTTTAAAAATAAAATAATTTTGTCATGAAGACCCGCAACGCTCGATATAACGAACCTCTTTTTTGAAAATAGGGGTTCGTTATATCGAAATTATTTTATTTTTAAAAAACGACCGGTAAAATTGGAATCCTTGCGATATTTTGGACCAGACTGGCGAATCACATTTGGAAAATGATTTTAAAAATGGAGCTAAAAAAAGTGTCATACCCTAGGTGGGACGAACTTTTGGGGGGTTCGTTCTATCGAGCGTCGACTCTATCAAGGTTTAACTTTATTTGAAAATTTAGATTGCAAAATACTTTGTATTTATTTTTATTACCCCGAAAATCAAATTTTGTCAAATATCATTAAAGCGTGGCAGAAATACCGTTGAAAAAATGTTAGACCATTTTTTAATTTTTTTGAAAACGATTCATTCCCAGTGGTCTTGGATAAGTTCTTGGCTAAAAATATTATGCTGCTTAGAAGTAAGTTCCGTATTTTCTTTATTAACCAGCCCGGGCTAATTATTTTTCAACCCCTCAAAAATCTGCAAAATTTGAGGTCGATCTCGAAATTTTCGGGTGCTTAATTAAAATTTGAAAAATGGACTAGGTAGAGCTCGTGGGATTTAAAGGGGAGGACTTCTACGGCCACTTTTTGACATTGACTGCTACTTCACTTCACATACATTTTTTTCACATATTTTGTTTTCTTATCTCAGATGTTTTCACACCACTTTATAGCTGAGATTCTCCTCTTTCGATTGAGTTGTCAAACAGCCTGATTAAAATTAATTTGCGAGAAAAACACACCAACTATAAGGTGAAACTCCACTAAAGGCACCTAGGTAAAAAACCACGGTTTTAAGTGTGAGTTTATTTTTGATTTTCTCGAAAATTATTTTTAATCGGGCTGTTCGACCACTCTGCTACAAAACGGTGTAAAAACATCTGAGATGAGAAATCAAAAAATGTGAAAAAAATGTATGTGAAGTAAAGTAGCAGTCAATGTCAAAAAGTAGAAGCCCCCCCCCCTTTTTTAAGAAAACGCGAAAAACAGACTTGCTAATTTAATAGAGAAAATACGGTATGTGTTGAATAAAACAGATATTTTTTAAGTTATTATTTATAATTTCGGTTGTAAAATTTTATTCTAAAAAAAATATAGTGCCGAAGAAGCCAAAATCTGAAGAGATAAAAAATCGGCGGGCCACACTAGCAGGAACAGCGCAAGTATCTACTCCACAAGCAACTACCTCGCGAAAGTCACTGCCACTATTTTCACACGAGTCTGTAAAGCTGAAAGACCTGTTTGGTTCAAGAAATCAGAGATCTTCACATGGGAGAAGGGTGAAGCCAAGCGCAAAAGTGGCTGCTCATTTCGGAAGCGAGGATGAAGCAGATTTGGAACCACTTGATGATAAGTTTTATTAGCACGCATTAAGTCTGATTATTGCAGTTAGAAAAAATTGTCAGTGTTTTACAGGAAATGTCTACATCTAAGAACTTTCATGAGCAATTTTCACACGATTTGCTGAAAAAAATGGCCAAAGGTAACTTTTACACTAACAAATCAGTTTAGATAATTCAATGAAATTTTAGCGGACAAGGAGGCAGAGCGGGAAGAAAAGGCTCAACGCGATCTGGATGAATACAAACAGAAAATTATGCCTGGAAAGAAGAGAACGAGCGGATTGAGTACAGAAGGTTTCCATTGCTTTTTAAGCAAAAAGTGATATCGGAAATATATTTTAGATCAAAAGCCCAAGAAAAACTTGGATCAATCCAGCAAATCGAACAAGATGACACCAAAACAACGCTTAGCCAAGAAACTTAAAATGAGGACATAATACAGTCAAACCTCGATAATCCGCCACCCCATGGGACCGATCCGAGGGTGGCGGATTATCGAGGTGGCGGTTTAGCGGGGTGGCGGATTATCGAGGTTTGACTGTGGAGGGTTTCGTGTGAAAAAAAGCTTGCGATTAGAAAATCGGACTTTTAAAAACGGAACCACACAAGCTTATTTTTCGCTACAAAAATACAGGGTGGCCCAACATAAACGCATGAATAAATTTTCGCCATATAGCTTATTAAATTTGCAATACTTTGACCAAACCTTTTTTTTTAAAGGAGGGTGAAAGCTGTTAAAGGGCTATGCCCACGCTAATAAGAGGTGGTGCCCGGAATTCAAAATTTTTTCCTAATCACTGAACTTGTGTACGGATTTTTCAGCTTGGTTTCTAACAAAACAATTCCTAGAATTGAATTTTAGGTATGGTTTTGTTAGAAACCAGGTTGAAAAATCCGTATAGAACTTCAATGATTAGGAAAATTTTTTGAATTCCCGCGCACCACCTCTTATTAGCGTGGGCATGCCCCTTTAAGGAGATAGTCTCGACACAAAAGGATTATACCAAGTTTTGTGTTTTTCAAATGTGGTTTTAGAGCCATATTTTTTCGACAACTCGGTGTTGCAATGTCAGACAAACTTGTGCAGAATTAAAAATTTAATTAGCATCGTCAATATCAGAATTTCTAAATTTCTTCAAAAAAATGCCTTAAAGGGGCATGCTCATCGCCAATGGGAATATTTTGAAAGGCGGATACCAGTGAAATTCAAACGAGAATGAAAATTTCGTATTTTAGTCTAAGTCAAGGGAAAATGTTGCTTCCAATCGGAGTCGAACCGACGACCGACTCCCACCGTACGCCAGCGCTTTACCACTGAGCCACCTATATTGTTAGGTTTTGGCACTAAATACAGCAATAGTTTATTATAAAGTCGTCCAAACGTTCAAGAAAAATGTATCTGTTGTAGCACAAATTTCTTATAACTTTTTTTCCGGCTATGAAAACCTTCAATTTTGACTTGTTAATTTTGAATTAAATTCGTTAAATTCTGCGTCAGAATCAGCAAATCTTACAACCGGACGTCTCGTGTTAAAATTGAAATGGAAAAGGGAACAAAACAATCGAAAAAAAAGTTGATTAGTCTTCTACTGCATTTCTATCTTTAGGGTCCTTTTTGAAGGAATTCGAAAATTCTGATATTGATGATGCTGATCTAACTTTAAATTCTGCACGAGCTGGTCTGACATTACAGAACCAAGCTGTCCAGAAAATATGCCTCTAAAACCCCACTTAACACTGGAATGCCTGATTGTCCTAAGAGCACATCCTGGTGCAGATTTTCACGCTGAACACGATAGTGAAGAAATTTTAAAAAAATCACTATTTGCGGGTCAGCTGTCCCTACGAACCAACCAAGTCAGGATTTTTGCGTATGGAACTTGAAGAGGGCAGATCTCGTCAAATTCAATTATTGATATCACTGATTTATAACTTAAACGAAATCGCAGATCACGGGCTTTAAAATAAGGTATCATCCAGGTATTTATAACAATATGATGAGAAAATTTTAGTTCAAAAAATTTTTTTTATCTTTTTTCAAAACGGTGTCGATAACTACGAACGGAAGAAAAAGTGTGTAACGTCATTTTTTTAGTTGTCAGTGTATATCATTCGACAGAGCAAAAAAAATTGCACCAGAAAAAGCTTTGAGCTACGGTAAAAGGAGGTTTGAGGAGTGTTTAGCAAGACTCTCAAAAAAAATTCAAAATCAATTTTGACGTAAAACTCATATTTGCCAATAAAACCCCAATTTTTGACACCGGATTCGAGTTCAGCATGGTCCGCAGCAGTGTTTTCAAAAATCACACCTCACACTTTGGGTCACACTAACTTCACCTACTCTTTTTTCATAAGTTTTGTTTTCGTATTTTGGATATTTTTGTACCGATTTGTAGCTGAGATATTTCTCTATCGATTCAGTGGTCAAACAGCCCAGTTCAAAATAATTTTTGACAAAAACACGCCAAGTGTGACTTTAAAATCACACTTTTGGTGACAAAGTGTGATTTTTAGTGTGATTTTGGTGTGGAATTGTCGTATTTGAATTCCACCGAAATATTCGACCTGTAAATCGATAGAGAATTATCTCAGCTACAAAACGGTAAAAAAATATCCGAAATACAAAAACAAAATTTGTAAGAAAAGGATAAATGTAGTTAGTGTGACTCAAGTGTGATAGTGTGATTTTTGAAAACACTGGTCCGCAGCGGCTGGGGGAAACTTGCCAAAAACGAAATTTGCCAAATACGAAATTTGCCAAAACGAAATTTGCCAAAACGAAATTTGCCGAAACGAAATTTGGCCAACGAACCAACAGGGGGACCAAGGCCGTTTTTACGTTTTTTTCGAAATTTTCGAAACTGTGTCTTAACCACCTAAAACAACCCCAAACAACCAAAAACCTCTTAAAACAGCAAAAACCACCCAAAATCACACTAAACAACCCAAAACACCCCAAACCACCCGAAACCATCCAAAACTACACTAAACAAAATTTTGCGGGAATTTGAATTTTTAGTCTGAACCAACCAAACCAAGTGGTCGTCCACTTGGATCGAATTTTTTTTTTTACGTTTTTGGCTTCTAAAACCAGTTTTCTAGACTAATTCGTGCACGCTTAACATGGTTTGACAGTGGCAAAATGCCGTTTTCTCAGTTATTTTGAGTTTTGGCAAATAATTGATTTTACCAAAATCAATTATTCCCCAAAAACTCAAAAATTTCTTCATAAAACGTGATTTTACCACTGTCAAACCATGTTCAGCGTGCACGAATAAGTCCAGAAAATAGGATTTGGAATCCAAAAACGTAAAAAAAAATTCGATCCAAGTCGACGACCACTTGTTTGGTTAGTTCAGACTAAAAATTTAAATTAAATTTATAAATTTTAATTTTTGTTGGTGAAGTTTTGAATGGTTTCTGGTGGTTTTGGTGTTCTGGGTGGTTTTGTGTGATTTTGGGTGGTTTGGGTGATTTTGGATGGTTTTCGCTGGTTTGGGGTGATTTTAGGTGGTTAGGACAGTTAGGACACAATTTCGAAAATTTTGAAAAAAACGTAAAAACTGCCTTGGTCCCCCTATTGGTTCGTTGGCCGAATTTCGTTTCGGCAAATTTCGTATTGGCATATTTCGTTTCGGCAAATTTCGTTTTGGCAAAACATACGTTTGGCAAATTTCGTTTTTGGCAAGTTTCCCCTAGCCTCCGCAGCCCCTTAAAATTCAAAATCATAATCAATTTACGGCTTTTGCGCCAAATCAAAAAATTCGAAAATTGACTGAGATTTCTATACATGTAACTCACAGTAACCCTAGGTCTGTAACGGATTTCATTCTTATCTGTTTTAGGTAAACTTATCCGCAGAAGCTTCCTCACATTCAGGGCATTAAAATAAGTCATCACTCACCTCAAAGATAAGCAAATTTTTGAGTTTAGAATGAAGTTTTCGAAAAATATACCGAAACACATCCTCTCGCTTTGCAACTATAACTGGTCTGAAATTCTGTGTTATATTTAAAAGCTCGAAAATGGGGGCTGTAGCCCGATAGAAAAGTAAATTTGCTACGATTTCGTATCAAAGAAGTGTGCAAAAAATACAAATTTGGGTGGTTTTATACAAAAGTTAGACAGAAAACGCAAAAACCCCTTATTTTACTCGTAAAAATACTAGTTGTTTGCTTTAAATGACCTCTTGCTTCTAAATTTCTGGCTATGCGTAAATCGGTCTGACTTTTGTTGTAGCTGAATGTCTGGGCTATCTTTTGGTGTATGAGCCGTACTAAAATCGACGACTTTTTTAGATTTTTTTGACGGAATGAAATTTGGTATAATTTGTAGGTACCATGATGACTCGCAATTCAAGCTCGAAAAGAGGCAAGGAACAAGCCCGCGGTCAAGAAATAGTCAGCCATCTGGTGTGTCTCTCTCCCGAATTCGTTCAGCCGCAATCAAAAAAAGATGGAAGGTCAGGTTTTTGTGCGATAGATGTTTCAGGCTTATGTAGGACCTCAACAGCGTATGCTGTTTCCATGTTACCACATCACTTATATCGTGTCCGTCATTCAGGTATTCACTAGCTCTGCAGTCTGCTGAGGTGTCTCGTCTGAGCAAAGGACTGCTAAAGCAGGGAAGATCGTGTCGATGAAGCGTGCCAAGGATGTCGTCAATGCTAGAGCTGAAAAGACTGGAGATGCTCGGGTCGAGTGTGAGGCTTTCTGATTTCCCAGGTAATGTTTTTCTAAGTTCGTTTGGAGCCTGTAGAGTTTTTACTGCTTTGCTTTAAGCGTCTGATAACGCATGCAATCGTCTTCTGGAAGCTTTCCATGGTGTGCCGTCAGTTAGGGAAAGTTTTGGCAGTGATTCTTATGTCCAAGTGCTGACGGCTCGCCCAAGAAATAGGCTGCGTCGAAAAGAAGGGTTGCTCTGTCAGTATCAAGAAATAATTATTCGTTCTCGTTAATTTTATCGTTGTTTTCCATTAATTTCTAGTATTTGTTGTTTTCAGACGAATAAAGATAGAGTTTTGAGTCTTTTAAGATAGTAGGGTTGTTGAAAAGCGGATCTTTGCCATAAAATCATTGAATCGCACATTTTTAAAACTGTGGAAAGAAACAGCATAAAACATTTTCGATTAAAAATTTGAATTTTGCAAAAAAATATCTTTGTACTGCATCAGGATTCAAGGATTCCTAGGAGGGGGTAGGATCCTAGGAATCCTTAGGCGGTCGTGAAATTTAAAAAAACACACTGAAAAAATTATTTTTCAAAAATTCTTGGCGTTTCGCTGTTTTCAAAGTGATTATGATTTTGAATTTTAAGGGGCTGTGGGTCGATCTGCTTATGAAACTACCGTTAAACATGAAAACTTGCTGTCAAATTTTAAATTCCGCTCAAGAAAGAAGTCATTTGAATTTCAAAAAAAATTAAACATTTTTTGTCTTGAGCGGAATTTGAAATTCGACAGTGATGCAGTGATGTTCCGTGTACACGATTCGATCGATTTAATCGATTATAATCGTTCACAAAAATGTGATCGATTGAAAATTATTAAATTTTTGATTACTTTTCTGTAGTCGATTGTCAACTTTTGATTCTTTCGATTAGTTTCATGTTATCGATTGTAAATTTTTGATTCTTCCGTGTAATCGAAAGACTAAGTCAGTAAAAAAGGCCATTTTGTGATACATATGACGTTTAAAGCAGAAGTTCTTCTTTATACAAATGTTTTTACTCACGAAAAAACTGTTTATTAACTTTTTTTTTCGCTTGTTTACTCTCTCGATTACACGGTGGCGTGATGATTCGGCGGCGGAAAGAATAGCGGCGGAAAAAACGGCGGTGGTAAATTCGGCAGCGGAAAAAACAGCGGCGGAAAAAACGGCAGAATTCTAAAAGCCATTTAATACACTTTGGCCGTGCAAACTCAAATTTCTGACACCAGATTCGTGTTCAGCATGGTTGCTTTGGTTATAATGATGCTCATTAGGCTCAGAGCTCACTGATAATTCGAATTCCACTCGAGACAACAAACATTTAAACGAAAAAAGTCCGATTTTTTCCGAAATTGAATTTGAATTTTTGTTGCCTCGAGTGGAATTCGAATTATGAGTGAGTTCTGAGCCTAAAGAGCATTATTATAAGCAATTCGACCATGCTTAACACGAATCTGGTGTCAGAAATTCGAGTTTGCACGGCCAACATGCATTAAATAGCTTTTAGAATTCCGCCGTTTTTTCCGCCGGCGAATTTTCCACCGCTTTTGATGCCGGGGACATTTTGATGCCGGGACATCTTGATGCCGCACCGAATTATGCCTTCCAAATGAAAGTGATAGGACGACCGGCCACCCTATTACAGGAAATACGGCATCTCACATAGCCGAACACTGAAATATGTGTGGGTACTGCCCGGGCCCTTCTCCCCACCCTACAGGCCGGTACCTGGGTGGGTACCCCTTGGTCAGGTGGATATCCAGATGGAGAGCCTGAAAAACAAATGTTAGTCAAATTGAAAAACGAATGATCTGTTCATACGTAAAATTGTCTGCCAAATCAGCTTTTTAAGTCCAAAATACCAATTTTTGCTACCCTAATCCCGGAATGTTAGGTGGGTACCACCTGGTCTGGTGGATAGCTTTAAAAATAAAATTTATTCAAATGAAAAACAAAACATGGTACCGTTTTTAAAATCGTGTGGGTAATTCGGTTCAAAAATCCCGATTTTAGGCTTACTTTTGATTTTTTAAGCCATATCCAAGACCACCCAAACATCTATTCTTTTTGCTTTTATCCCTTGCAATGTGGAGTATGCTGGTCTTGGACGCGAAGCGGCCAACTCGAAAAGGCGGTTTAGTGCACAGTCTCGCCTTTTCCAGTTTTAAAGGTGAATATGTAAAACATTTTCGTATGGTAGAACGAATACGGTGCGGCATCAAGATGTCCCGGCTTCAAAATGTCCGCGGCATCAAAACGCCGCAGCATCAAAATGTCACGTATTGCCTTTCGACATGTTTGTGCCATATACCGTGAGCACTCAGAGCTTTTCAATTCCAGCTTCACCTTTACAGCTTCAATTTTCACGAAATCTCCGTTAGTATATCGTGAAGGGTGCCAGTCTCTTATTATGGTGTACGGCCAGTTAGAGAGACGGCCAGTTAGCGATGGCCAGTTAGCGAGACTTTTTTTTAAAATTTTTGATATTTTTTGCCATAAAAGTACTCTTTTTGTGGAAAACAGTTTTTCTGAGGCCACCCAGTATCTGAAATTTCCTCAGGAATCCGAATCAAAAAACATAATTTTAAAATAACGCGTGGTCGCTGAGATGGGAGGGGGACGATTCGTATTCGCAGAATTCGTATTCGGCTTTTTTCGTATTCGGCTTTTTTCGTATTCGGCCAGATTCGTATTCGGGTTACCGATAATAGCTTATAACCGATAGTGACGGATAATAACCTAATTTAGTTAGAATAACTCGTATTCGAACTAAATTAGGTTATTATCCGTCACTATCGGTTATAAGCTATTATCGGTAACCCGAATACGAATCTGGCCGAATACGAAAAAAGCCGAATACGAATTCTGCGAATACGAATCGTCCCCTCCCGCTGAGATATGACCTAAAGTTGCGTGCTTGTCATTTTTAAATGATGACCATCCAACTTTAAGTCATATCTCAGCGACCACGCGTTATTTTAAAATTCTGTTTTTTGATTCGGATTCCTGAGGAAATTTCAGATACTGGGTGGCCCCAGAAAAACTGTTTTCCACAAAAAAGAGTACTTTTATGGCAAAAAATATCAAAATTTTAAAAAAAAGTCTCGCTAACTGGCCATCGCTAACTGGCCGTCTCGCTAACTGGCCGGTCCCCTCTTATTATTTCAACTAGGGTTGGTTGATTGGTAATTACCCGGAAAAATACTTTTCCGGCCTTATTTCTCCGTAATTACTTGGGTAATTACCCGAAATCACCCGGGTAATTACCCGCAGAAATACTTTTTCCGGAAAATTACCCAACCCTAATTTCAACCATTCTCGAGTTTTAAAATCGCCAAGCTTTTGAAAGGATTTCACACGCAAGGGTTTTAGTTGTTGAAGTACAAAAATTCAGGGATTTTTTTATAGTTTTACCTCTACTTATTTACGTGTGATGTTCATTTTTTGTGAGAAAAATTTTCTCAGAAAATGTGCTTGTGTAGATTTGCAATTGTTTCAATAAAACAAAGTTGTAAAACTTCTAGACGACCATTATTGATTTTGTAAACAAATTATTGAAAAATATTTTTCTTTGAAGCTGTATGCACAAGTTATGTGTTGTGATTTATGTTATGCATTCTGTACGCTAATTGAACATAAATTATTTGAGTTGCTCGTAAAATCGTTTTCTCATCAATGTCGGGCATGTTCAAAGTGAATGAGAATTTCTGTGCGGAATGCGGTGCGATCCTACCAATACCTGCTGTGCTCCAGCCATATACAGTGCGTTCTTTGCAAATCAGAGTGGCCTATTCAAGGTAAAATTCTTTTCTTTCGAGACCAAGTCAACCAAAAACCTCATTTAAGCTCGTGAAGACAGATTAGTAAGCAGGCAAGAAAGAAGCTACGTGAAAACAGTCGCCGACGCTGAAGAGTCATTACTAGCAAAGCAAGATGAGGTGGTTCAGGTAGAGCATATCTGTCAAAAATGCGGCTACAATCTCGCTTCATACACAACTCAACAGACGAGGTCAGCCGATGAGGACAAACTGTTTTCTACACGTGTCTCAAGTGCAAAAATCGGTGCATAGAATACGCTTGATTGCTGTCCATCTATCACATTGAAAATTATGTTGTTATTTGCCGTCGTTATTGATCTGAATAAAAGCTATAGGTGAATCAGGGATATTGTTGTCGGATTTCTATCGTGGGATTGTTTTCTCATATCATGTACAATATTGGTCTGGTAGACACGTATGTTGTGTATTTCATGGATTGCTGGCGCGTATCCAAACTATAAAATGTACCACAGTGGTCATGCGAAAATGTGATAGTGTGGCATTTCGCTAAAAGTTCAGGATTGATTTCCTAACTAACAGGGAACATCACATAGTGTCATCGCGACATCAAAAAACCCTATATACCATTTGATAAGAAATTTAAAAGTGGAATAATGACATAATGGTCAAAATCTGCTAAAGGAGCGATTTTCTAAAATAAAAATGCGTTTAAAGTTGGACAAAAGCATCTGGGGGAGAAAACCATCAACCTAAAGGCAATAGTAGAGCATCCACGGAAAAGAGATATTGTGCGAAGGCCTACTGATCGCAAGGAAACACAAGGAGTATGTCGGCCAGGACACAATTATGCAGATATTGATGATGATACAGATGAAATTGTAAATTTGCTAGAGGCGCTATTGATAGACAATGAAGACGATGATGATGAGGAGCAATAAAGAGCTCCGCCTAGAATAGGCACCTGACTTGTCCTCATTTGAAAATTACTGGGAAAAAATGTTGTTTTCAAGACGGAGTCGAACCTTTGACCTGGAAAAAACCGTAAGGAAGGCACCAAGGGAGTCAAAATTTTCTAAAATTTTGTCGTGAATTTTTTCCCGAGATAGATGTTCCTTAAGAAAGTGGATTTTTTTCTAAGAACTTTGGTGAAAAAATATTTGAAGGATCATTGAAAAAGTGTTACAAACTGAAAACCGAAAAAGGTCATTCTAACCCCCCCCCCCTCCAAACCCCCCCCCTCCCCCAATTTGCACTCCTCCTTTAAAGGGGCATATCCACGCTAATAAGAGGTGGTGCCCGGGAATTCAAAATTTTTCCTAATCACTGAACTTGTGTACGGATTTTTCAACTTGGTTTCTAACAAAACCATACCTAAAATTAAATTCTAGGCCTTGTTTTGTTAGAAACCAAGTTAAAAAATATGTACAGAAATTCAATGATTAGGAAAAAAATTTGAATTCCCGGGCACCACCTCTTATTAGCGTGGGCATGCCCTTTAAGTCCATTAGCGGAAACTTTCTTTTGGCAAATAAATGACGTAGACGAACATTAATGAAAGAAATTTCAGAAATAATGTCAGTGGAATTCAACAAAGATTCTAAGCTTGGCACTAAAGAATAGTAAGATAATCTTTATGGTACTTTCTATAATTTTTCTATTCGGTTGGGACCAACACTATGATGTGGAGCTAGAAAACTTCAGACAAACAGGTGATGAAGGTGACGTCTGGTTCGGAAGAAGTGCAGAAAACAGAATACTCAAGTTTTTGGCGGAGAATGTCTCACAGTCAGCTGCAGTTATCGACTTTGGGTGTGGCAACGGGTCCTTGTTGAGAAAATTGGTATAGCTTTCAGGCACAGCCTTGTGAGTTTTTGTTTTTAGCATGAGAATGGCTACATGAATCTTCTTGGTGTTGACTATTCCTCTAATGCTATTGAGCTTGCTAAAAAAACATCTGAACAAAACCGGGGCAGCTCTGAAAGTAGCGTTATGTTTGAGGTGTGTTAATTTTCTTTATCTCTACTACATCTGACATTGAATCTTGCTTTTATTCCAGCAATTTGATCTGATCTCGGATGGCGCCACCAACCCCAATTTTTGCAATCGCTTGATGTTGTGCTGGATAAAGGAACCTGGATGCTTTAAGTTTGGATGGAAATCGTATTGAAAGATTGTCTAAGTACAAAACCAAGCTGAAGGATGTCCTTAAAAAGCCGTCTCTGATTGATAACGCACCTGAAATTTCTACAAAGGGCAGATATTTCATTTTGTTCTCCTGTAATTTCACCAAGTAAGCTTGGGTTTTGGTGAGGTGCAGTGTAATTTTTTATTTACAGGGACGAATTGGTGGATCTATTTGGAAGCGATGGCTCAAGTTTTACGCAGAAATCCCAGCTCATAGTCAAATGTCATTTGGAGGGAAGAGTGGAGTCACTACAACAGGGATTGTCTTCAGCGCGGAATAGTGATTGTTATATGTGTCGCGTTATATGTTAATCGATGTTGATGCTTCATCCTCCAATAAAGTCAGGTTCTTGTAGTCGACTCTTATGATGATAATGGGCTGGCTCTGTGCGCATGATTCTGAAAGATTTTTAAATGGCTCATTCTGATTTGGTTTGCTTGGATTTCCATATTTGCAAATTTGTCCCTAAACAGCAATTTGAAAAGTAGAGACAAATATAGGTCAGGCCCTGACCCGCCTGACCGATTTTTGGCCAAAAACCCTGACCTGAAACCCGCCCTGATCGATTTTAAAAACCCTGAACCCTGACCCGAAATTCGCCAAATCCTGAAGTCAAAATTTCCAGAAGTGCTCTTTCAAATTATTCCAAATCATGTGTGTCTGACGAGTTTTTCATTACTTATCATATGACTACTCACCGTATTACTGGTCCCCGCCTTAATTTGCACTGTAAAAATCGTTAATTTTCATGAAATTTTTTGAAAACTTTGTAATACTTGAATCCGAATTCGGTAATATCAGATCAAATAAATTTCATGAGCTTAGATATTCACAAAAGTAGGTAAGTGGGTGCAAAATTTCTGACTTATCTACTCAAAATGGCTACATCTCATATCACAGAATTTATATTGATTTGATCTCAACGGATTCAGATTCAAAACAAGATTTGTTTTTTACAGAGGCTTTTCGAAAACTTTTACCCTGAAAATGACAATTTTTGATAAAAAATAAAAAGATATATTTATCGGGGGCTGGTAATCGATATTTTACGTTTCCACGAAACTATCATCCATGGAAGCAAAATGTGACGAATGTGAAAAGACGATCAAGATTTCAAATGGCAGTACAAAGCTCTTTTTACGCATGCAAACGAACGACTATCAGTTCGTGGTACTTTTGATTCGTGGCAATCGATTCGTGGCACTATCGATTCGTGGCTATCGATTCGTGGTACTATTGATTCGTGGTACTTTTCATTTGGGGCTGGTTGAAATACTTTTCGACCCAAAAAATTTTCCTTTTCTGCTGGAAATGTCACTTTGGCTCTAGCTCTATTCGTCCACTGGCAATTCATTCATGTTCACAATTTTTTGAGATCTCTAAGAAACAAATAAAAAAATTCTATTCAAACTATAACTGTGTGCTGAAAACGGTTTGTTAAAGGGCCTGACCTCTTCCTACTCGGTGGTCCCCGCCAATTCAAAAATTTCCCTTGATCATTGGACTTCTGTACGGATTTTTCTGCTAGGTTTCTAACAAAACTAAGCCTAAAATTTGATTTCAGGACTAGTTTTGTTAGAAACGTGGCGGAAAAATCCGCACAGAAGTCCAATGATCGAGGGAAAATTTTTGAATTGGCGGGGGACCACCGAGTAGGAAGAGGTCAGGCCCTTTAAAGGGACATGCCCGTGCCCGACACGGTGAAATTTGAATTTCCAAAAGGCGGGGACCACTTTAATGCGTGAGACCGAAAAAATTCAAATTCAAATTGTCATTTGTAATGTATTGGCTGCGGGGTAAAACAGCGATTGGGTACACATTGTGGTTGGGTACAGCGGTTGGGTACAATTGTGATTGGGTACAGCGGTTGGGTACAATTGCGGTTGGGTACAGCGATGGGTACAGTTTAAAAATTAGTTTTTAATTTATTTAGTCCCACCGCATGTTTTTTGAAATTTTTTCACTTAGGCTTAGCCTTAGGTGCAAGGTAGACCAGTGCTCGATAGGACCGTTACCACGCATTTGGGCACACCGCATTTGGGCACCCGCATTTGGGCACCCGCATTTGGGCACACCGCATTTGGGCCCCCGCATTTGGGCACCCGCATTTGGGCACCGCATTGGGCCCCGATTTTAAAATTCTATATTTTTAAATTATAAATTGAAATTTGTCAATTTTTCGGGCCACGGACGCTTGACCTTAAGCCGCTTCGTTGACACGCATTTGGGCCGCATCCCATACCATGTACCCCAAAGGGTCAGCCCTTATCCCGTACCATGTACCCCCAAAGGGTCAGCCCTTATCCCGGACCATGTACCCCAAAGGGGCTTCCTATTGAATTAGGTTGCCTGCCGAAGGCAGGCAGGTGAAAAATCTAGAAAAGTCAAATTTTCGATGGAAAGTATTCGGACCTGAAATGAATACAAATTTTATTATAAAACAGTAACATATTGATACATTTCAATTTATAATTTCAAAATATGGAACTTTAAAATCGGGGCCCAAATGCGTGGTAACGGTCCTATCGAGCACTGGTCTACCTTGCACCTAAGGCTAAGCCTAAGTGAAAAAATTTCAAAAAACATGCGGTGGGACTAAATAAATTGAAAACTAATTTTTAAACTGTACCCAATCGCTGTACCCAACCGCAATTGTACCCAACCGCTGTACCCAATCACAATTGTACCCAACCGCTGTACCCAATCACAATGTGTACCAATCGCTGGCAGTCGGCTGCGGTGTATCAGACGTGTGCTACGCAATCCTCACGCTTACTTTATTATCCTGCTTTGTCACAGCCGAGATATTGAAAAGTAACCTACAGTCGACTCCCTCTATAACGAACACCGTGGGACCGGTCTTAGGCGTTCGTTATGGAGGGAGTTCGTCATAGAGGGAGTCTTTTGTATGGACATTTTTAGGGCAATTCCAACCAACTAAAAACATCGTTCCTTATGGAGAGAGTATGTTATAGAGGGAGTCGACTGTATCCGACATTATTACGCTTCGAATGTATTTATTTGCTTCTATCTAATGTTAGAAGTAGGGATTCATGCGAGAAACCGAGTGACAAAGTTTTTATTTTTTTCAGTTCGAAGTGAAACTGCAGTGGAACAAAGAAAATTTATGTGAGCTGATCAAAAAGCGAGAGCCAGAGAGAAGTCGACCCCAAAAACGATAAACCGGAATGTTCGCAACTTTTCTGCTCGGCCTCAAAAACTTCTTCAAACTACTACTTCTCAGTAACAAAGAACTCGAAGTCGTACATAGTACAGTCAAACCTGGTTATAAGAGCACTCCGATATAAGAGCACCCTGGCTATAAGAGCACCTTGGTTTGTCGTCGAGGGGAGCTTTTATGTTAAAAGTCACTCTCAATATGAGAGTACCTCTGATACAAGAGCATCTTTGATCGATCCCGATTGGTTCGAATGTATTTATTTGCTTCTATTGGTGCTATTGGTGCTCTTTCCAGGTTCTATATAAGTTCGACTGCATCATATTTCCTCTGATAAACACTCTCCCCAAAATCCTGTCTTTTTTCATTTATTTTTTGTGTTTTTAGCACTTTTTGGGATTTTGATACCTTAGCATGCTACGTATGAAAATTTAGCTCAGTTCTCAAGCTAGATTTGGTATCTGACATGCCTTGGTGTCAATACCCAAAGGTGAGTCGAAAATACTACAAATGAACAAAGAAAATAACGGTTTTTGGGGAGGACGTTTATAAAAGGACGTACGGTATAATGTGTTGAATACTGTTGTATTTCTCCTGTCCGACCATCGAACACCTCCGCACATCTCAACTTACATATCAAAAAGACAGCAGGACTTTTGTCTGTGACAGGCGACATAGTGTCTTTGAAAACCCCTGAACTCGTTCTAAATCATTCTACAAATGCTTTATTTCAGAATTTGATAGCGGTTGGTATCCGGCTATCCATTTTTGTCTTATTGGCTAACTTATTGGCAGCTTTACTCGTGCTGTGTCTAGCATACCCACGCAATGGGCAGCTGTTATATAGGTAAAATTACTACTATTTTATAAGATCTACACGTGTAGCCTAGTGGGTTAGCTTCCCACTTTTTACGTTATTACAATTGGCGCAGTCGAAAGTTCGATCCCGCATGGGTCCCGGACATTTAAAAAAATCCCCCTTACTACTATTTCTTACTATTATATCCTCGGGGCGTTCCCCTGCACCAAGGTGTTAACTGCTAATACGAGGTGTGCCTACGGGTTACACACCCATCAGTCACCTTATCCTGCACTAATAGGGATCGAGGAAGTAGGTGCGAAAAAGGGTTGTGGCACTGAAAAAATAAATATATTTCATGGCCGTGCTAATTAACTAACCTGCACGAGGGATATATCTTTCTACGGTATTTTCCTGAATTCTAATAGCCAAGGTGAACGGTGAACCGCATTAAATATGGAACCTGCGGATGTTCAAAAGATTTTGGAGCAAAATGCTCAATTGATAAAACTACTTTCGGAACGTTATAATCCCCCTGGCGCGGAGGCGCAGGTTAGTTCAATTTCAGGTGCAACGGAAATGCTCGTCTCTTCTCTAAATTCCCGTCTGGCAGATTTCCGATATGCTCCAGAGGACGATGATACCTTCGACAGCTGGTGGCTTCGCTATGGCTCGATTATCTCTGAGGATGGAAAGGATCTCAGCGAGGGTGCAAAAGTCAGATTGCTTGTTGGGAAGTTGCAACCAAGTGAGTTCAAACGTTTTTCTGAATCCGTCAAACCTAAGGGTCCTTATGAACTATCTTTTGCTGATACTACTACTCAGCTACAGAAACTTTTGCTCAAACTAAGAGCCTTTTCATGAAACGTTATGAATGTTCCAACTAAAGCAAAAGATAGGTCAGGACATCTTAGAGTTTGGAGCGGAGGTTAATAGTGGATGTGAAAAGGCGGCTCCTCCTATCAAAGGAGAGGCTCTGAAATGTCTTGTATTCATCTCTGGTTTACATTCTGACTTTCATGAGCTCCGCATCAAATGTCTCCAAAAGATTGAACTTGCTGAAATAGAGAATAGAGACCCTAAACTAGACGATATTGTAGACGAATGCAAGAAGCATCTATCTCTAAAAGAAAATGTGAAACAACTCCAGAAACAGTTCAATCACATGTCTACGAATGTTGTCACTCCCTATAGACCTGCTAAATATCAGACTAGAAATCCTATTAAGCCAGCAGGTATTAAATCGAAAGCGTATAGACAGACCAAGCAATATCAATACCGAGTGGTTCTCTCTGTCATGGATGTGGAGGGAATCACAGTAACCTAACTGTCCCTACAAGAATTCTATTTGTCCTCAATGTCACAGAAGGGTCATATCAAAGCGGTATGTTACACGCCTCCTGAAAACGACCGAAACCCAATACCAATTGTTTGCAATTAATAGAGTCGCAACCAACCTCGATGTTGAAATGGACATTTCAAACGTCTCTTTAATTCCGTGCAAGCTAGCATCACCGATCCCTGGTATACAACTCTAAAGTGGAAAAATCTCCTATCAAGTTTCTCATAGATTCTGGTTCTGGCGCTACTTTGATTACTCTAAATACTTGGGAACAAATAGGTAAACCACCCCTAGAATCTACTATTCTACAGGGAAAGTCATTTACGGGTCATACTTTCCAAGCTAAAGGAAAATGTAGTGTTAACGTACAGTATTCTTCCGAACAGAAACACTATCTTTCATGCTATGTGGTAGAGAACAGCTTTTTCGATCTTATTGGCCGACCGTGGCTTATTTCTCTAGGTTTAGTTAACCGCATGACGGAAGTGTGTTCTCAGAATACTGTAGTCGCTCAAATTTCTCCTGAATCAATGGTCACTTCTCCTAAGGTGTTCGACAAGGATCACCTTCTAAAATCTTTCTCGACTCTTTTTGACGATAAAACTCTTGGATTGTGCACTAAAACTAAGGCGCATTTATATGTCAAACCTGGAGAAAGGCCAAGATTCATTCCTAAACGACCTGTACCCTTTGGCGTTGAAGAAACCGTTTCTGAAGAAATAGATCGTTTACTTCGTCTAAATGTAATTTGTCCAGTTGATTACAGTGAGTGGGCAGCGCCTATTGTGGCTGTCAAGAAAAAGAATGGTCAAATTAGAGTTTGCGCTGATTTTTCAACTGGGTTAAATAACGCGATCGAGTTAAATAAATATCCTTGCCGTTACCCGATGAAATCTTTAGCAGACTCCATGGATCAAAATACTTCTCTTGTCTAGATTTGTCTGACGCTTATTTCCAAATTGAGTTAGATCAGGTTTCTAAGAAATTATGTGGAATAAACACTCATCGTGGTTTGTTCCAGTATCAACGGCTACCATTTGGAGTGAAATCAGCTCCATCTATTTTTCAAAAAGTCATGGATGAAATGTTGGTCAATCTAAAGTGTGCTTTGCTTATCTAGACGATGTCATCATTGTCAGCACATCGAAAGACCAGCATCTCAAAGACATATATGCCGTTCTAAATAAAATTCAATCTTTCGGGTTTAAGCTAAAATTGGAAAAGTGCAAATTTTTCATGGAACAAATAGAATATTTAGGTCAATCATAGATACTAAGGGTATAAGACCTAATCCTAAGCGCACTTTGGCCGTTCGCAACATGCCCGTTCCGCAGACTGTTTCTCAGCTACGATCTTTTTTGGGTGCTATCAATTTTATGGTAGATACATCAAGGAAATGAGGCAGTTGCGCCGCCATTCAAAGTTCTTCTGGCTGTTCACTACTTTTGGTTTGTCAAGAGTCTTGCTGATTTCCCAAAGCCTACGAAGACACATATCTTGTTGCGGCGGAAGAAAATGTGTCAAGCATACGTCAGAAGGACTGTGTCATGGTGATGTAGTGGCGATCAGGGTTATCCGAGTGACTGCACTGTTGCGTATCCATCACAAACCGACTATTCAGGCAGAGATAAAGTTTTTCTTTAACTTTTCCTTTACTCTAATCTAGTACTACTCTGTTGTTTAGTTGGAATCATGCTTATTCAGTCACCCGCTCCTACATCGAGAGAGTCATCGGTTGGTGGAAGAAGCGCTACAGCTCTCTTCACGGTGAAGTTCGTCTGGACAAAGAAAATGTTCCTAACTACATCAACGCATCCACGCTTTTTTGGAACGCTGCTAAAGAATCCTCTCCGCCGACAGGTTTTCATTCGTGGAAAGACAGAGACGAGTTTCCGGAAGATGACCCGAACGAAGATTGGGGTTGCTTCAATACTGTTTAGGCTTTATTACAATAAACGTATGCATTTTACATGTTCCAACACAAAAAACAAAAATCAGACTAAATGTGCATCAAATATGGCGCCAATTCCAAAATAATCCGGATTAAAAATAATCCGCCCGGCTGAATACCGTTTGGATTAGATTCAGGATTATCCTGGATATGAATCCTATCCCGATGGCTAAATACGGGATTGAAAGATCCAGGATTATCCCGAATTTCAATCTAATCCGACGGCTGAATACTACCCCAGGGGACCAAGGCAATTTTGGCCATTTTCACATATTTCTAGAGTCGCCAGGTTGAATTTATTCTGTCTTTTCGCCAAAATATTGAAATTTCACATAGTAAATTGACTATGCTCTACAAGATAATGTTGTCAGAATTTCTGAATCGAATCGTACAGTTCGATATGTTCCCTTGTCAGAATTTCACGCTTAACAGAGTAGTGTTTTCGGTTTCGGAAATTTTCCTATAAAATTTTTTGCTAGAAACCGAAAACACCATGTCCGCGTTTGCAATTGTCTGACAATTGCCCAAACCTACTTATTTGTCCAAGTACTAAAAAATTATGGTGCCGAAATATCCCAAATATTACAACGTGAGCCTTTAACCCGTTTTTCCCACGCGTACAAAAAAGTACACAAAATTTTTATTGCGTTTGAATAATCTGTTAAAGTTGATATTCAATAGTACAACATGAATTTTTTTTATTAATAGGCATATTTTGTTGTGAAATTTTGGCCGCTTTGAGCGGCCATCTAGCACCAGTACAACGAGCGAAGCGCGTTGTACTGCAACAAAATTTTAAAAGAAAAGTAAGCTAATATCCTTTTTTTAAACCTTTGTTGAAATATCTGCTCCTGGGCTCCCCTAGTTTGTCTTAATTATTTGAATGAAAACCTCTAATGCTTTATCTACTTTTAAAGATCGATTCTTCGGGGTCATTTTGGTATAATATTAATGGCTGTATGTGAATTTCGCCACCAAAAGTGTGAAATTCCCACCAAATTAATTAAATCCCCACCAAATTCAAATTCGTTCTAAAAATAGTGAATTTCCACACCAAAATTGTGAAATTCCCCACCAAATTTAAAAAAAAATTATTTATGCTTTTTCTGTCCAAGACCAACCAAATTTTGCACAATTTTGCAAGAACTCAAATTGTTTAGCCTGAAGATAACTTGGATTGCTTAGAATCCCACCCCGGAATGGCCAGAAGCCCCTGAAAGTTGGTTTTTTGGGGCTTTACTATAGGGGCGGGTGAACTTTTTGCGAAAATTCGATCAGGCGAATCAGAGTTCCAGTCCGATGGGCTTAATCGCTCAGAACCACACCCTGAACCATTCTCAATCATCTTAAACAACCCTAAGCACTGATTTAGGGTAGTTAGATACTGGTTTGGAGCAGTTTGTGATGGCTTAGGGTTGTTAAAGATGGTTGAGAATGGTTCAGGGTGATATTCTGAGCGATTAAGCCCATCGGACTGGCATTCTGATCCGCTCAATCGAATTTTCGCAAAAAGTACACCCCCCCCTTTAGTCAACCCCCAAAAAACCAACTTTCAGGGCTTCTGGCAATTCCGGGGTGGGATTCTAAGCAATCCAAGTCATTTTCAGGCTAAAAAATTCGAATTCTTGCAAAATTATGCAAAATTTGGTTGGTCTTGGACAGAAAAAGGCATAAATAATTTTTTAAAAATTTGGTGGTGAATGTCACAATTTTGGTGGGGAAATTCACTATTTCTAGAACGAATTTGAATTTGGTGGTGAATTTAATTAATTTGGTGGGGAATTTCACACTTTTGGCGGGGAAATTCAATTTGATCCTAATATTAGTTTGGGTGTAGCATGACCATTGAAAATCTCTGGGTATCCAGCTGGATTTTGACCATGCACAACTTCTTACCTCCGGAGCTGTTTTCACCTACTTGGTCAGACATCGAAGGGAAAAAGACCCGCACCATCGTGTTCACCACATTATGTCTACCCGTTGTGACTGTGACTATTTCTAGGGGTATTTTACATAGTAAAACGATAAATGACATGTTTTTAGGGCACGAAAAATCATTTTTGGAAAGTCGTGAGTGAGTCAGGAATTCCGAAGTTCAGCCATTTATTTTTGGAACACTTAGCTTAGAGAACCCATATGATTATTAATATTCTGATCTGTTGAGACCTTTCTAAATTACCTGACGGTATGAGTTATAAAATATTAGGTCGTCCGGAAAGTCCGTGCGGTTATTTTCAAAAGAACTTTTTTTAGCTTTGTGTTTTTCCTATAGATTTTTTGTCATATTTCAAACGTTGACCACTGATTTTGTAGCTGAAAATCTCAGCTACAAAATGAGTAGTCAAAAAATGATCTCAAGACCTGTAGAAAAACACAAAGCCACAAAAAAAATTTTGAAAATAACTTCACGGACTTTCCGGACAACCTAATATTTTGTTGTTGTCCACATGCTTTCATGACAATGAAATTTAAAAATAAGCATTTACGATAGCTTTTTACTGAAATGTGAAATTTCATCTAATGGTTATCACAGAATAGAGACATGCCATCTTCTTCGTGCCAACTTTAATTTTTTTTCGTAAGAAACCAGGAAGTTTAATTACAAAATGCTTAAAATATTAGTTGTCTAACGAGTTATTGCTCCAAAATACACAGGAATACGAGGGTAGCAGGAGTTGAGTCAATTGTCAAGTTACAGCCAGTTGCTTTGGTTAAGTTGGATGTGCCCTTTGGGAGAATCGTCTATGTGTCTGAATGTGCCTCTCTCCACGGGCCAATAAGTCTCAAGCCGTTGGCTAGCGGCTTTGCCTTTTTTGTTAGATGTGAAGGAAAAAATTTCTTTACCAGAAATCCAATTCATGTCCAATCCTGCTGTTTGTTATTTGTAGCATCTTTTTTTTCCTCTCTTTTAGCTCCATCTCCTTCTTTTTTTTACCAATTTATTGTGACTGAATTGGCCCCAATTATTGACACTATTCAGCTTTTTACACTCTATGAATGTCAGGCTTTTATAGAAACACTGGAAGAAGTAGATTTTGTTTGCTTGAAGTTTTTCTTAAAAAAAATTATTTTATAACCAATTAACTTTTTTTAGTGATTATTTAAGAAATGAAAAAATTGTGCAACCAACAGATATTCAAGCTGAATCCAGATGAATGGTGCTACTCTATACATTCAAGTAGAATAGTTTATAAAAATCCAGGTAAAAAACTTATCGGACTCTAGGCGGGATCCAACTTTGCGGTTATCTGTGTATACTCGGGGTTACGCCTAGGCGTTAGTTTTAATTTGCTAAGGAATTGAAATTTTGACGGGCCGTGGCCTTGCTATTTTTTGCATTTTTATTAATTAAGCTGCTTTTAGTTTTTAACCATATTTGTTCTTTGGTTGTAACAATTATGTCCATTTCACACATTCCATTCGCTACTGCAAAATCCATGTAGTAGTTTTGACAACATCACTATTTGGTGCCTTCAGTGACCAATGAATTGCTTTCATAGCCTTGTTGTTTTATTTTTCTGCTCAATCATTAGCCTTCTCAATGGTTCAATGGAGGTACGCACATTCACCACCAAATATGGAGTGCCTATGAACATAAGGTTGAAACCTCCTCCAGTAGAAGTCATCTCATTTTCATTTTTAGTCAAGAATATGAAGATGAGTTGCGAGGAGTGCGTTTGCCTAGGAGGACTGTAGAGGTGGTAACCAGCAGCTCAATGGGCTGCGCCGATGATGCAGTTATACTAGAACATTTGCTCAATGGCTACGACAAAAACAAAATACCGGGTGGACAGCATGGAGGTGGGGTCAAAGTGGATGTCGAGGTGAATTTGGGTTCTTCATAAAAACTTACTATTTTTTGGTTTAGATCTGGGTACAAGAGGTCTCAAAGATCATAGAAATTACTAGGTTTGCAATTTATCACTAATTACTGTAGAAAAGGGTGAAAATATGCAGAAGTCTAAATCTGGAAGTAGAATTCTTAATTGTTTGCTCAAAATGGTCGGAGTTGGAGTGAAACGGTATTGTAAACACCCTTACTCCAGCGTTGACCTCAACTGCGATCATTTCGATCAAGCCATAAAGATAAGAATATGAAGTAGGAGTATCAACAATTTAAAACAGCGTTCATTTATCATACTTTAGTAACACATACAAATTTTTCAAATCCCACTGGAAGATTGAGACTTTCTAAATATTTCGAGACACAGAAAAGATATTCGAAATTATATACTTGCTTTGAAAAGGCAAAACAACTTGATACAGTTGAAGATCTCTATAACGACTCTCAAGGGACCGGCTAAACCAAGTCGTTATAGAGAGCGTCGACTGCATTTGACAAAGTCGAGATTCCAAATTTAGGATTCGACCTAAAAAATGGCACAAAAGTCAGGATCTGAGCCCCAAACAAAATCAATTTAAAAAATTTAATTTAAAAAAGTTATACGTTTTGTTGTATCAGGATCTCGACTGAACCTTAAATCTCTCGACTAAACCTTGGTCTTTGGCCAGCACATTCGGCCAAATACCCTTGGTATGTCTAAATAAGTATCTCTAGAGGTATATATGTATACCCATAGAGATATTTTACTCTTTTGAGTTTCAAATTTGCGAAACGTATATACCCAAAATTAATTGTGGCTTTACACTTAAATTGTGGCTTTACACGCTTTACCTTAAAATCGATAGACAGCTTCAACGGAGCATGATATAGAAATAAACTTTTTTTAAAAATATATCTGAGATCTTGCGCTACAACGTAAAAGAGCCTTTTTTCAAAAATAATTAGTGAATTAAAAAATTCAATGTTCCACTGTACCTCTCCGTCCCAAAAAGCTATTCCAGTGTCAAGCAGTAGTTATTCCAGTGTAAAGCAGCCTTCCACCAACCGCCCCCCCCTCGCTCAGATCATGACCTATTACATAGTTATCCAAAACCAAGCTGAAAAATCCGTACAGAAATTCAATGATTAGGAAAAAATTTGAATTCCCGGGCACCACCTTTTATCCAATAATTTTGCCTAAGAACCAGAAAAGTAATTTTTAAAGGGACAAAAGGCTGTATTGAGAGAAAAAAGGAATAACACAGGGCCACTTTTTTGACTGCTTTACCATGTTTTTCAACTCGGGCCGTGGCAAAAATAGACTCTATATGCATTTTATGATCAAGTGTACTTCTCGGAATCATGTCTAAGGTAAGTGCGTGCGCGCATCTCTAACTCTCAAGCCTCCCGCACCCCCGAAGGGGCGTGATCCACCAATCCCTAAAAAGCACTGGAATAGCCTGGGAGAGGGGGGGGCGGTGTACAATGAAATATTACCAAAATTTCTTAAACGATCAGTAAAAAATCGGGATTTTTCTTCAAAATTTGGGTGAATACCCATTTTAAAATTGATAGCGAGCCTCAACGGAGCACGCTCGTCGCCATGAGCGTACGCAGAGGGGGAGTTGAGAGGGCAATAGCCTCCCCCGTTAGATTTTCGAAAAAATTTGTTAATTAAAAACACTATAAAACTCGAAAACGGTGTAGGGAAAATGGCTCTCAGGGGGCTTTAGCCACCCCCCCCCCGTCAGATTTTTTTGGATAAGCCTCTGCTCGTCGCTGCACATTTTTTTCAAACGATAGCTACGATTTTGCGCTACGACGCAAGAGAGCGTTTTTTTTCAAACTTCGTGATGAAAAGCGCCAGTTAAAATCAGATTGAAAACAAGAAGGACACACACCACACATTCGAAATACTGTATAGAATTTTGCAGTGAATTCGAGTTGGACATCTATGTGACAGAAATGTGGAATGACCCCTCGTTAGCATTCCAACACTTAAATCCATGCAAACAGTTGGTATTTTGTTAAAAATATTAATTAATTAATTTTTTGAGAATTGTTCAGCATATTTCGGTAGATGGAGCAAAGGTACTGGCACAAATATGGAATCCTAAAGTAAATTTTTTAGATTATGTTAAACTTACAATCAAACCGGTCAACCTGTTTTAGGCGTGTTTTGTGAACAGCAAAGATGCAAGTGTTCACAAAAGCCCTTTTAGCAACATATTCCTGCAGCTCTATCAGAATGGCAGTGTTTGGCACAACTATAGGTACATCGAAGTAGTCATATCGAAACTTCAAATTGTAATATTTGTCACTTTTTCGAATATTCATCGGGTATAGCGTTTATTCTGCTAAAAAAATCTGGACTGAATCTCTTATTTTTTAGGTTGTTACGGATTTCGACCCCAAAATACGGAATTCCTGCCCAAAAATACGGAATTCCTGCCCAAATTTGGCTTTGCCCAAAAATACGGAATTCCTGCCCAAAAATACGGAATTCCTGCCACAAATGCTTGGCAATTGTCGAAAATTATTAAAGCACAGTTCAATTATTTGGCAAATAACAGAAATTGAACAGTCTGTTACCATCTCTATTTGTTCTACTAACACTCATTTATGGCACGAAATGAATAATTTGGGCAGGAATTCCGTATTTTTGGGCAGGAATTCCGTATTTTTGGGGTCGAAATCCATTTCAACCTATTTTTTAGTGGTTGTTTGTAGGATATGACTTAGTCCAATCAAAAAACCGGCTTTGATGCCGGAACTGCAAAAAAGTTTGTCGGCTAACCGGACGGACGCGGTTTTTTGTTTATTTTTGTCCGCGTTATGGATGCTAAGGGGAATTTCGACGCTTTATATGTGCCTCACCATGTTTTAGCTTGTATAAAAAGATTATCTAATGCACCATTTTATTTAAAAATGATACTTGGATTTATCTCAGGGTGTTCAGCATCCGCTGTTCTACCTATTGACCCGCATCAAGAATTGCGCATATTCAAAAAATATTTGAAAAAGCACAATGCCAAAAAATTCACGAGTTTATGATTTTGACTGTGATTTTTGTAAACTTTTAAAACAAACATTGTTGCAAATTTTTGTTTAACATGTAGCATGGTAATTTTGCTACAATATGCTAAATCAATTGTTAATCATGGATATATATGTAAAAAGTTACGGCACATATAGTTCTAGGTTAGGGAATTCTGAAAATCCGTACTTCGAGAAACAAGTGGTGATTTGTCTTAATTATTATAATGAAAACCTTCAATGCTTTATCTCATTCTGAAGCTCGATTCCTATCGGTCATTTTGGTACAATATGAATTTGGGTGTTTCAAACAAGAAGAACATACTTATGCTATATAAGAAAAGAACTTGAAAATTTAAGCAGATTTCTATGTGTCTGACAAGGAAACCGTTCGAACTGTCCCTCCGCCTAACTTCAATCTGATGCGTTCATCTTGTAGCCCATGGTCGATTCACTTAGTGCAGAAAAAGTCCTGGCGGCGGACAAGGACAAAAATTTTGAGTTCTAGGTCAAAGAAAGTCGAAAAACCCTCCAAAAACGCTAATTTGGATACTCATGTACCCAATGCTCAGTTTTTTGTCAATCAAGTGGCAAATCTGATAATTGTGACCTTATAATACTTTTTGATTCTACGTCTAACAGTGATGTTTTCAGAAATTATTTGAATTTTTTTTTAAAATCGAAATTTTCATGGCATGGATCGCTAAAATTTCGATTTTCAAAAAAAATTCAAATAATTTCTGAAAACATCCCTGTTAGACGTAGAATCAAAAAGTATTATAAGGTCACAATTATCAGATTTGCCACTTGATTGACAAAAAACTGAGCATTGGGATACATGAGTATCCAAAATTAGCGTTTTGGGGGGTTTTTCGACTTTCTTTGACCTAGAACTCAAAATTTTTGTCTCTGTCCGCCGCCAGGACTTTTCGTGCACTAAGTAAATCGACCATGGGCTACAAGATCAACGCATCAGATTAAAGTTAGGCGGGGGACAGTTCGAACGGTTTCCTTGTGAGAATTTCCGGAGCTCTACCAGTATGTGATTATATCATAACTCTTCGCTTTTTTTCAAACTTTTAGTCAGAATCGATTTTTTTATTTTTCGCATATTTCTTCATTTCTTTCATAGAAAATCATTGCCAAATAACAGTGAAATCTTTATTCAAGGCAACGCATAACATATTTCATTGCAACAGCTATCATTCATCAAAATAATTTCTTAATTTTTTTTAATTTTAGTAGCTCGGAAGAACTGCAAATAGCTCAAATTTTTCTAAAAAATTGACTAACAGGCAGGAAAACACTTCGGCCTCAACAATTTTCTCCCATCTTTCCTGCAGCGTTGAAATTTCTTTAACAAAAAATCCGGTCGGTCTTGAGCGCACAAATTCCTTGATCGCATCGTGCAATTCTTCCTCGTTTCTTCCGAAATCTTTGCCTCTAAGAGATGTTTTCAGCGGCCGAAAGAAATTTCATGAATAAATATGCGAAAAAGAAAAAAAATCGATTCTGACTAAAAATTTGAAAAAAAAGGCCAAGAGTTATGTCACATACTGGTAGGTAACAAGTTGTGGTTAAAAAAAGGAAGCTTTAAATTTTTAAAGTGACCATTAATGAGGTTGGTTACAGAATCAAGCTGACAGGTCCATGTGCCAATACTCTCAAAACCTTTCCGATTGATCAGCAAAAATGCATGCTCTTCTATGAATCCTTCAACCACAACTATGAGCAGGTGCAGATGGAGTGGACTAGCATACCTATCACAATCCTCAAGGAGAATATTACATTGCCAGATTATGTTCTGGTCGACTTCCATGCCACAAGTGTCAAAAGGGTATTTGGGAGGAAAATGATTAATAGCACTAGTTACTGCTTCTCATTTAGTTGTATCCACCAGGAGTTTGGAACGAGCTAGTAGCCACTTTCACCTTTCATCGACTTTACGGATTCTACATTTTACAAGTGGGTTTCGATTGCATTTATTTAAGATGGAGCTTCATTTCGTCGCGAAATGACTTTTTTCTGTCACTAAAACGGTTGCATGGTTTTTCTTGCCAACACAAAATTTTCAAAATTATGTCGCTTTTCTTGGCGAGAAAAAACCTTTAAAATTAAAATTGATTAACTCAAAGCTTTTAGCGACAAGAAAAAGCTTTGAAGGTTTTCTAAATAAGGCTGCAAAGAGAGGGTATAGGTTAAGCGCTTTCTTTATTTTTATTTTTCGAAAATGGGTTCGAAAAATAAAATTAAAAAACTAACGCAAAACTTATAATTTGATTTAGGTGTATATTCCTGCCTACATTTCTGTTTTTATGAGCTGGATTTCTTTTTACCTCGGGCCTAAAAACACACCATCCAGGACCACTATTGGAGTAAATGCGGTAGGTAATCTTTTTGTATTTTTCTTTGACGTAGCAAAGCTTGAATGGTTCATTTCATCTTTTGAATTCAGCCTTATTTTCTTATTGACATTTTATTTTTTTGCTAACTTACAAGGGAGCCTCGCGAGCTTTTTTTCATTTTATAGAAGACGTTCCTGCCTGCAAAATGAGTATGAACATGCATAATAAAAAATTTGTGTTAAAAGAAAATAAAATCCAAAACAGTGACTGGGGCTACAAAAACCCCTCAAAACACCACCCGATTAAAAGCTTTGTAGCATTGGAATTTTTGGACGGTTTTTGTAAGCCCAGGCACTATTTTCAAACTTTTTATTATGCATGTTTATACTCATTTTGTTACTCATTTAGCATCCCTCTGTGACTTTTTTCGAGATGGAGCCAAAAAACAGTTCGAAGTTGGCCGGAACTGAGGCGGCTGACCTGACAGCTTTGCATGCCGTATACAAAACTTTTTACTCAAACCAAGCTAATTTTTTTCGCCGATTCGCACTTGATGTAAGGTCTTTTACAAGCTGTAAAAGCAGTTTCTTGCTCACTAGTCAAAATCATGCCTGTTTGTAAAAACAGCTCGAGAGGTGCCCTTGTTAGACGAATCCCAGACGCAGGTGGACTACCGTAAGCTAGTATGAACTCAGACGTGTGTGTGCCAAACAAAATGGCCTCAAAAGTAAAAATGCCTAGGATTGAAATAATGAGACATAAGTGACCAAAGTGATTAAGCACCGTTTTATTCAGTATTTTTGCGGGTTTTAGTTGCTGTCACTAACCTACCAATTCGGCTCTGTGGTCAACAACCTGCCTAAAACGAGTGATGTCAAAGCAATAGATGTGATGATTCTCACATCCATGGGCTTTATTTTCGCTTCTATGCTAGAGTAAGTCAACTCTTATTTGGTTCATATCGTGTTCATAACTAGAGTGTTGAAGGTTTAATTGAGCCGGTATCTTTGTCTTAAACAAATATGAGGTACAGTGCACTCTCGGATTGATGTAATAGGTAAAAAGTTCTTTGACGCCCTCGATTTTCAAAGGTTCTGTTTTGACAGTTTAATCCCAAATATCGCACGGATTCTGATTTTACTGATCGTTCTAGCAGAACGAGAAAATTTCGGCCTTTTAAAGGCACACTCCCGCTTTAGCGTAGCCATATTTTCAAGAAACAAGCGAGGTTTTTCCTAAAAACTCAAGGCCAAATTTTTTCTTTGCGATCGGTAAACTCGCGATTTTTGGAATTAGACTGTCACAACAGAACTGACAAAAGCCTTCGAAATTGAGGTGAAAAAAGGGTCGAACCCTCGGCGGCAACAAACTTTTTACCTATTACGCACGACCCGCCAAATTTTTGAATTTTATTGCACTTTTAACCCAACAGAACGCCAAGATTTTCAGGTACTTTTTAAACGGTAAAAGGACATCTCGCGTCGGTTTTTCCAAACAATTTTTTTCATATTTTTGTCTTGAAAATCATTCTTTTTTTGGTTCAAATGCACATCTATAAACCAACCGGAGTTCTGCTTGATATTTTATGCAACAACCAAACCAAGTGGTAATCCACTTGGATCAAAAAATTTTTTACGTTTTTCATCATCCAAAACCGGTTTTCTGGATTGATTCGGGCATGCTGAAGATGGTTTGATAGTGGTAAAATGCTTTTTTTTCATGTATTTTTGAGTTTTCGGGATTCTGCTAATTTAACTTCCCACCACTTAAGCCACGTTTCCAATTAGCCGATTTTACTTTCACTTTTACGCTCAGTGTGTACCCAACGGGAAAAAATTTACTCTCAGTCTTATTTTCACTCTCACTTTCAGTGTACCCAATGAGTTTTTTCTACTCTCACTTTCAGTAAAAAAATTTTGTGGGAATTTAAATTTTTAGTCTGAAGTAACCTAGTGGTCGTCCACCTGGAGCAATTTTTTTAAAAAAAATTTTTTTGTGTTCCAAAACCTGTTTTCTGGACTGATTCGGACATGCTGAAGATGGTTTGATAGTGGTTAAACGCTCTTTTCTGGGGTATTTTTTGAGTTTTGCTAAAATCTACTTTTGGCAAAATCAATTATATGGCTCTAGTAAACAATACGTTTCCATTTTTTGCCTTGGTCCCCCCTGTTGTCCCATCTTATCTCTTTTGTTCCTTTTTTTCAGCTCTCGGTTTAAAAAATATGGGACAAATCTCTTTAAAAAGGACATATGTCAGCCTTGCCTTAATGGCTAAGTCTCACTTAGAAGTCCTACATGCTCTACAAGAATATGCAATAAATAAATTCCCGCGATAGGGTCATCAAAATGACATTCAAATAGGGTCCTTTGTTAGCAGCGAAGCGGCCGATCATTGGAGGAGATGGTTAGTGGTGGTATATGACAATCGTGTCGTCACTTTTTTTTTCTTTTGCTTAAATACAGTTTGAAAGCTGTTAAGGAAATAGTCTTGACTCGAAAGGATTATACCAAGTTTTGCGTTTTTTAATGTGATTTAGAGTTGTATTTTTTCGACAACTCGGTGATACGATTCCATACAAACTTATGTAGAATTAAAAGTTGCATTAGCATCATGAATATTTGAATTTCCAAATTCTTTCAGAAAATGCCACGAAATTGAAATGCAATAGAAGACTAATCAACCCTTTTCGATGGTTTTTTCCCTTTTCCATTTCGATTTTTAGGGCATTTTAAAGGAAGAAATTCTAAAATTGATGATGCCAATTTAAGTTTTAATTGGCACAAACTTGTCTGACATCGCAACACCGAGTTGTCAAGAAAAATACGGCTCTGCAACCACTCTTGAAAAACACAAAACTTGGAATAATCCTTAGACTATCTCCTTAACAGCTTTCACCCTCCCTTTAAGTGCATAGTAGCTTAGCTTATGTCAGGATGTATTTAAACATCTTTAACAAAAATGTTAATTCGACTCCATAGAAAATACCGCTAATTCATGTTCATAAAGTTATAGAAGCCTGTCTTACATTAAATCGAAAAATACGAAAAATTGGGCTTTTGGATAAAAAGACCTTGGATGAAACGGATTTGGATGCAACGGATTTTGGATGAACCGTCACGCATCCAAGACAGCAGTACAATTAGTGTTGGAGTGCGGTGCGGTTAAAACCGCAATACCGCACCGCAAATTTTTGAAAAACCGCACCGCAAAACCGCCCGCACTCATCTCAAAAAAACCGCGGTTTTTTGAAATCGATTTGTCAATGACCCTATTGTTAACTGGTTGACGACTTTTCGTTGAATTATGCTTTCAATGTTAAGTCAATGTCGCATAACATCTGGAATATCGATTTGTAGGAGAGGAATCAGTCTGATGTAGTCGTTAGTGTCTTTTTTAGGAATTCGTATCGTACAACGCGGAGAAGCCTGTCCCGTTAGACTCTGACCCACTCACCTACTGGCAGAAGAATGTCGTGCGTTTTCCGATCCTCTCTAAGGCTGCTTCTCTTTTCCTGTCGGCGCCATGTACTTGGGTCTAGTAAGCCTATCCCAATGCTCAAAAAATATCGAACAAAACCTTGTTTCACTATTATAAAACCATTTTCAGCGTGTCCGAAGTAGTTCAGAAAACAGGTTTTGGAACATAAAAATTAAAAAAAAAAATTTTTGATCCAAGTGGTCGACCACTTGATTTGGTTGGTGCATGGATTATCCAGTGGAACTGAAGTTGGATCATAGAAAAACATTTGAAATTTTAAAAGTTCTTTACAAAACCAAAATATTATTACCCGGGAGTTTTACCTGAGTTCTTCAACCTGGGTACGACCAAACCAAGTGTCGTCTACTTGGATCAAAAAATATTTTTACGTTTTTCATGTTCCAAAACATGTTTTCTGGACTGTTTTGGACACGCTGAAGATGATTTGATAATTGTGAAATAACGTTTTGTATAGTATTTTTCGAGTATCGGGATACAATTGATTTTACCAAAACTCTATTTTACCAAAATCAAAAAATACCTCACAAAAAGGAATTTTACCACTATCAAACCATCTTCAGCATGTCCGAATCAATCCACAAAAACCGGTTTTGGATCATGAAAACGTAAAAAATTTTTCATCCAAGTGGACGACCACTTGGTTTGATTTTTGCATGAAATATCAAGCAGAACTCCGGTTGGTTTATAGATGTGCATTTGAACCAAAAAAAGCATGATTTTCAAGACAAAAATATGAAAAAAATTGTTTGGAAAACCGACGCGAGATGTCCTATGGGTTCACCCTTATTTCCGCCAAACTTATTTCCGCCAACTCATTTCCGCCAACTTATTTCCGCCAAACTCATTAACAGCAAAAGGAGCATCAGAATAACAGCAAAAGGAGCATCAAGTTGACATCCAGATTTACGAAGTGGTCATCCATTTGGTTAATCGCCAACTTTTTTTTTAAATTTGTAATCAATCCGTCTAAGTATCTACCTATAGTACTTTAAGAGAATGCTTAGTTTTTTGTTGAGAAGCAACGTAATGACTTTTCTTGAACATTGAACATAGAAGAGCTTTAGATATGTGTTCCGGTAATTTTTATTTCGTTCAAATAAGCCAACTTTCCATAACACGCATAAAGTGAGCAATAATAGGCAAACAAAGTTAGAATCTAAGACAGTTTTCCGGCGATAATTTCTTTGACCATGTTCTTTCGAGTGCTTTTCATTTCGGCCTGAGAGAAATTCAACTTTCGACTTCGGGAAACACTTTTGGCAAATCAGCAGACTGATACTCCGCAATTACTACTTGAATGTCCTGAAAATCTTAAGTAGTCCATACCCGAGAAATATAAAGCATATTTTTAGGCTGGAAGCAACCCATTGCATCAAATCCGCCTCATTTAAGCCTCTTTCTATCGCGTATTACTGAAGAAACTCCCTGCAAAATCGGTATTGAATCATTAAAATCTAGAAAACTCTCACTTTGTCAAATACAAATGTGGATTGCCGTCCCGAAGTGGTACATGAGTGGTGAAAAAACTACCTTAAATCATGTAATAGAAATCGATGACTTTGCTTAGTGTTCTTGAGGCAGTCAATCCAGGTAATCTGATCCACTGGCTTGTCGACATTAGATGCTTTAATCAGTTGGCGTATGCGATGAACCATCTGTTGTAGAGATGGTATCCGAAGGAAAAATATGAGTTGCTAGGTTGGTAGTTTCCACGATGAGACCAGACCTTATTCTAATACTTCGCGCTGCGTCTTCTTTGACGTGCACTATGCGTTGACGTACCTTAAAATATTTGGCATGAGAAACAATGTGAATAATCGCATACCTGTAAATTGCTTTGACTTCTTCGACACGTGCGGGACTTTATTTGCGCCAAATTATCGGTTGAACCGTATGTTGAAGTCGCCTCACCACCACAGATTCAAACGCAACGACAGTTCTGAATTGGCCTTTTCCGAATATGCATAGCCCTTGCGCCTTTCATGACCGTTCCAAATCAAAAGCAGCTTTCTCTTACTCGTTTTGCTGATCGATGCCATTCTCTACAATAAATAATTTACATACCAATAATTTACATACAAGCTAGGAAAAGCAGTAACGCAAACAATGATGTACACAAATGAAAAAAACGAAAAATTCGGTAATCCAAAACTGTTTTCTTAGGGCTTTCTAAAAAATGGCGGAAATGAGGTTGGCGGAAATAAGTTTGGCGGAAATGAAATTGGCGGAAATGAGTTGGCGGAAATGATTTTGGCGGAAATAAGTGTTAACCGTCCTACGTCCCTTTTCAAACATTTTTGGCGCAATTCGTACTTTTCTCACTTTTTAGAATTGATTTACGTTTTTTGAAATTCGTATACAAAAGAGCATGCAAAATGAATGATAACACAAAGGTATACTTTTCTTAAGCTAAGATGTGTTTAAAATATTGCCAAAAAGCTGTAACACGGTCATTTGGAAATCAGTGGTCTAAATTTAGGGTGGTATCTCAAAATGGTCATATTTCAGAAAACAATAGTAATTTGGACCAGATCTCATCAAATTCATATGAAGAAACTTTTTTTTGGTTTTGAAAACGAATTTTCGTAGTGTTCACGGTTAAAAAGTTACTGAAGATAAGCTGACTTTGTGGTCTCCACATACTTAATGCCCCGAAAAAAACTAGAAATAGCTCGGAAGAACTGCAAATAGCTCAAATTTTTGTAAAAAATTGACTAACAGGCAGGAAAAACACCGATCTTTCATTTAAACATAGAAAAAATTGAATAAAACATAGGTGAAAAAAGTTACGGACTCGAGAAGACTGCTCGTCGTTTTCCAAAAATATTATCGGCAGTGTAAATCAATATATCTAGCGCTATTATTGTTTTTCCTGCTGCATATTTGGTGTCATTCGAAAGCTGAGAATACATCAAATTTTTATGCCTTTTTATGCCACAATGTTCACAGCGATAAGAAAAATTTGCGACCAGAAAAGAAAAGGAAAAGATATCAAGAATTTTTCGGGAATCGTTCTTGGCACGAAAGTTCTCTAATGCTATAAAATTCAAATTTTGACGAGCCGTGTGCTTAAATAAATAAAACAAAAAAGCCGTTAATAAATAAAGCTCAAAAAGCCCTTCAATTTCTGGAGCCGAATTTTGCAGGATGGATAGGATTGAGATTTAAGATTATCTTCGATTCTATCCATCCTGCAAAATTCCGGATAGGATAAAGATAATCTTTAATCGCGGATATTTTTTAATCTTATTATCCGGATAATGGTATATTTTATATTGTTGTATTTTTTAATAACACGCATTTTTTATTTTAATTTCGAACTGAAAAATTAGTCAAAATGTTAGAGCTACGAACCATTGGTTAGAACAGCCAGTGAAATTCTTGTCAGCAATGTCTACTTCTTCGGGCCATTCATCACGATCTTCGAAAGGATTATATCCAGCAGGATGCGGTCGGTTTTTTGGAGAAATTCCAAAGGCACGCCGCAATGAGAACAAAGTTTGCACTTGTGTCAATATTAAGTCTGTTTAAGCGCGGGCCCCGGCGGATAAGCGCCGGCGCCGTAAGCGCCGGCGCTTAGTTGGCGCCGGCGCTATTCTGAACTCGGCGGAGCGCCGGCGCTCCGCCGGCGCTTACAGCGCCGCCGGCATACCTGATTATAACATCCACAATATTCAAAACTGCCCTTTAAAAAATTATTATACTCTGCGTTTATATTTAATAAAATCCGCACTGTTATTTTCCAAGCAGTGAAGTTAAAGAACAGTAAAAACGATGATTATTAACGGTATCCGAGATAACCAAAACAGCATTACTCATGCGAGATTAAAAATTATCCCATTATCCGGATAAGAGGATTAAAAATTATCCGAGACTTGAGATAATCTTTAATCTTATCCAAGCTGCAAAATTCGGACGCTAAGATTAAAGATTATCTTTAATCTTAATATTATCCATTCTGCAAAGTTCGGCTCCTGGAAATATAATCAAGAGACTAGCTACTACTGAAATGTTGCAGACTGGGTGTTGTGGGCTATTTGGTTAGCAAGGAAAAAGAGAAAACTTCAAGTAAGTCCATCTAACCTATGAGGTGGTTCAGAAAGTTCGTGACCACCCCGAACACATTGGTTTTTTAAAATTTGTTCATCCTTTTTTCGAAATGGTAATGATTCGATAACAAACAAATTGTACGGGAGATACTTTCCTTCGTGTTCTATAACTACCTACCATCGACCAATCAAATGCATAAAGTCGCGAACAAAGAAACCAATGAAAAATTGTAGTATTCTGAACCCTCCCAAAATGTCTCTAAATGATGTTTTGGTGGTTTAGCTGCTCTAATGCACGTAAAAGACTATTTTGAGGAGAAAATTATTTTTGACAAAAAAATTGACAAAAATTTGACTTTTGCCTTGGGGGGCCAAGGTAGACTCCCTTATATTAAAGTATGGCTCAAATAGAATTTTACCGCCTAATGTGGGAATTTGGCCGTTTTTTTTTCAAAAATTGGCCGCCTTTTTTCTTGTTAATTCATGGTTTTCAAATTTTAGCCTCAATTTGATGGTAATTTTGCTCTTAATGATAGCGGAAATGAAAGCCAGAATCTTGGCTACGTATTGGTATAAAAAATTATGCACTCATAGTATAAAGTTAGAAAATCTAATCAAAAACACCTAGATGGCTATTTCGGCTTCTACATGCTAAATGGTTTTTTGTACAGTCAACTCTCGCTATAATATACACGTATATTATAGCGAGAGTTGACTGTATTTTTACCTTTTTTCTTGAATTTTGATTTTTCATCTCCGATGTTTTTACACCGTTTTGTAGCTGAGATTCTCCTCTTTCGACTGAGTGGTCAAACACCCTAATTGAAAATAATTTTGAGGAAATCACACTAACTTTAAACCAAAAAACCAAGCATGAGGCTCAACCTGGTTTTTCAGTGTAAAGTTGGTGTGATCTCCTGAAAATTATTTTCAATTAGATTGTTTGACCACTCAATCGATAGAGAAAAATCTCAGCTACAAAACGGTGTGAACATATCTCTGATGAGAAATCAAAATTTAAGAAAAAAGGTAAAAATACAGTCAACTCTCGCTATAATATACATAATATATTATAGCGAGAGTTGACTGTAATTTGAATGTTTTTTTAATTTTGTCTTTCATGAGTTGGTACTTTTTCTGTCTATGATGGCAAAGATGAAAGCCCGAAACTTTTGGCTACTCACTGATTTGAAAAAAGTGTCAACTTGTAAGGTAAAATTAGAAAATTTCATAAAACAATTTAGCAGGTAGAGACCGAGATAGCCATATAGATGATTTTGATTATATTTTCTAACTTTATCCTATGAGTGCACAATTTTTTTATACCAATACGTAGCCAAGATCCTGGGCTTTCATTTCGCTATTATTGAGAGCAAAATTACCATCAAATTGAGGCCGAAATTCGAAAAACACGAATTAACAAGAAAAAAGGCGGCCAAGTTAAAAAAGCGGCCAAATTCTATTTTTTTATTTGAAATCCAAAAAGGCGGGCAGCGACAAATTGAGACAATTCAAATTGAGACAATGACGATTGAGACAAAATCATCGGTCTTCTTCAAAAAATATTTGCCGAACAAGACCTATGATTTTGTCTCAATCGTCATTGTCTCAATTTGAATTGTCTCAATCGTCGCTGGCCAAAAAGGCGGCCAAATTAATAAAAAAGGCAGCTAAATTCCCACATTAGGCGGTACACTTATAGCCTTAAAGCATTTCACCGAGTTATGGTTTCTTTATTGGCTGCTTGACGAATTCCATTCGTCGATAAGAGGCAGTCAAAGAATGCGAGTTAGAGTATTCCCGAATGATACAAAACAAACTTGTTCGGGGTGGTCGCAAATTTTCTGAACAACCTGATATTTTGTTGGCCATTACTAATTCATTAATTAGGTGTGACTGTTCCTGGCTGTGCATCCAGTGTCCTGAATGGACTGCTGACAAAATTGACCAGGTGAAATTTACAGAAAAATAAATTTTTTATGCAAACATTCTTAATTCAGTTTTCTGCCATGGCTTTTCCACTGGTATTTTTGATATTCAACATCTGGTACTGGTTCTTCTTCTTAGGGTAAGTGTCAAAACTTGTTCTATTTCTTACCGTGTTATTTTTTCAGAAGGTTAATTACCTGAAGAATGAAAGCTTCAGAATCTGAGTTTTCCGTCCAATCAAAGTCTATTAACCGTTTTATTGGAGAGAGCAACAAAATCTACTGACAATAAATTATTTAATTCAACAACAGTTTACAATTTATAAAAAACACAAAAAATTCACAATAATGTGCAGGAAAAAGATGTAAAAGCAAAATCTTAATTGTATATGAATCAAGGAATGCGAAGTCACTACCGTTGTGTAACCGTTGTTAGAAGAAGGCCATCATTTTGAAAATCACTGCTTTCTGCTGCTGCGCTTATGCAGGAAAACCACCTGGAACCTTCCCTAAACAGGTATCCACCTCCAGAATTCGACATTTCGGATCCAGCCGAAAGCAATAAAAAGGTTGGTGATTAATTTTGCCCGTGGAATTATGAAAATTGCCCGTAGAAATATGAACTTTACCCGTAGATTTCTAAACATTGGCCCTACTCGCTCGAAATCATGTTTTTCACTTTTTTGCCTTGGTCCCCCCCTCCCCCTTTTAACCATTGGGTAATAAATTACCGTATTCTCTCTAATAGAAGCGCATCCGCTTCTATTTTTCAACCTCTAAAAATTTTTTTGGCTTTATGTTAAGAAGGCAATAAAACGTGGTTTACCCCGAGTTTTGGCCCGAAGCGTTGCGCTTCTTATAGAGAGTGGGCTTCTATTAGAGAGAATACGGTACTAAAAATTACTTTAGCTCGATAATATTACTGGAAAAACAAATTACCAGTAATTTCGTAACGACAACAGCCCAAGTGCCCCCCTCCAAAGAGTATTTTTCTCTAAGCGGACTTTTTCATCTAAGCCTAAGGCCTAGGCCTAAAACTAGCCTGAGTTAGTGCGCTACGAATTGCAAAAAAGAAAACTTGAAAAAAAATCAAGGGAACCCAAATAGTACGCTTAGAGAAAAATACTCTTTGGAGGGGGCGCGGGCACTTGTGCTTTTACGTTCGTAACCCTAGTGACAGTATACAAGTGAAGATAACCGAAAAGATGGGATTGAACATAGTTTTGTTAGCAGGGGCCTACCGCATAAAAAACTCTGGTATGCATACTGTTTTTATGCATCCAGTGTCACTTTCGAGTGATTTGTGTCTAAGGTATGTGGGTGTGCGCATCTCAACTCCAAGGCCCTGCGCCCCCTTCGGGGCGCAGGGCCTTGGTTGGTTAGAGATGCGCGCACTCACTTACCTTAGACATAATTCCGAGCGAGACACTTGATCATACATGCATTAGAGACTCTTTTTGCCAAGCTCCAGTGACCAAAACATGGTAGGATACCCTAATATAAGATATTTCACCTTAATACACAATATTTTACCTTCGGGGACCAAGGCAATCGGTTAACCTTTGGTAACCAAATTTTTTCAAAAATCGAACTTTTAGTGCGGAAATTGTTTGGAAAGTACTTTTTTTATCGTTTTTAGCGTATAAGAATTACTTAAGAGGCGTTCGAACCATGTTCACAGTCGACTAAAAAAGGGCCTCTCAAGTGCACAAGTACCCCAAGTGCACCCCCCCTCTAAGTGCACCCCCCTCCAAGTGCACCCCCCTCCCTTGGGCTTTCACGAACCCTAGTCTGTCCTCCTAACATTACTAGTTTCAATAAAAAAAAGTGCGCAAGGTCCTAGTGGGGGTCGAACCCACAATCTTTTGGTTCGAAGCCAAACGCGATTCCATTTCGCCATAGGACCACATGATTAACAGTGGTAAAACAAGCACTACATATTATCATACTAATTGTAGTTTCCTTTTGAGTATTAGATGTCGCTTATGCATACAGCTCTAATAGAGCAGTCTAATAGAATAGATTTGGTACAATTGCAGTTTAGCATCCTTAACACTTTAGGCATCCTTAAAAAGTTTAGGCATCCTTAAATATTTTAGGCGTCCATAGAAAGTTTAGGCATCCAATCAATACTTTAGGCATCCATAAAGTTTAGGCATCCTTAACTTTATTCAATAACAACATCTATAGAGAGTATGCGAGAAAATTTCGCGCTACTTGCTTTTACTCTAACAGTTACCATACCACTTTTTTTTCGTCAAAAAAAGCTTGACTTGTACCTGCATGCTTACGGACCTTCTGACTTATACCCCCTCAATATAACGTTTTTTAAAGTGTCTAGAAACCATTTCAAGTAATATTTTGTCATAAAGAGTAAAAAACTAATTCAAAAATGGAGAAAGGGCTGTATTGGGAGGGGAAGGGACAAAAGAGGGGCCACTTAAATAAGAGACCAACTAGCTAAAAATGGAGATGTTGAATATAGTTTTGAATACTGAGGGCTACCGCATAAATAACTCTGGTATGCATGCTTTTTCATGCATCCAGAGTCACTTTCGAGTGATTTGTGTCTAGGTATGTGGGTGTGCGCATCTCAACTCCAAGGCCCCTGCGCCCCGAAGGGGCGCAGGGGGCTTGAGAGTTAGAGATGCGCGCACTCACTTACCTTAGACGTGATTCCGAGAAGTTCTCTTGATCATATAATGCATATAAAGTCTATTTTTGCCACGGCCCGAGTTGAAAAACATGGTAAAACAGCCAAAAACTAGGTAGAGAGTGGTTCAAATAATTGGCTTTTTATTATTTTTTCCCACCCCATTACAGCCCAAAGTTCTATAGAAATGGCTTTTTTAGTTTTTTTATAGCGAAATAATTGTTTAAAATGGTTTTCGACTACTTGTAAAAAAGTCGAATTTTTTATGGATGCCTAAAGTATTCATTGGATGCCTAAACTTTCTATGGATGCCTAAAATACTTGAGGATGCCTAAACTGCAATTGAGCCAACTGAAATCCTTCGATAAAATTGGTATGGTTTTACTCCGAAAGTGTACGAAATTATTATTTTTAAAATTAGAATTACTACAGTCAAACCTCGATTTAGTGGCACCCCCCAAAAGTTCGTTCCCGCCTAGGGTCCGACACTTTTTTCAACCCAATTTTCAAAATATTTTATTGATTCTGTTATGACAGTCTGGTCGCAAATATCGTGAGGATTCCGATTTTGCCGATCGTTTTTTGAAAAGTAAACGAATTTTGGTTAAAAAAGTGAAACTCGATATAGTGGCACCTGTTTTCAAAAAGGAGTGCCACTATATCGAGGTTTCACTTTTTTTAACCCAAAATTCGTTTACTTTTCAAAAAACGATCGGCAAAATCGGAATCCTCACGATATTTGCGACCAGACTGTCATAACAGAATCGATAAAATATTTTGAAAATTGGGTTGAAAAAAGTGTCGGACCCTAGGCGGGAACGAACTTTTGGGGTGCCACTAAATCGAGGTTTGACTGTACTAAAAAATCACTTTTTCGGAGTAAAAAGCTGTACTTGCCAATTCAACTTACGAAATTTTCGTTGTCGTAGACCGCAATGGTCCTTTAAAAAATCAAAAAAAAACCATTTAAAATGTCTTGGCATCTGACATTAGGTCAAAAAGATAAATGTTACTTTTTCGATCAAATCTATACACCCGAAAGCCTGATAAATTTTCATACCTAAAAATTAGTTATGATGAAAAACGGGGCTAGTCGAGGAAACCGCTTCGCTCGGCATGTAGAAAACATTCTAGTTCCGGTCTCGGTTTTTGACCAATTTCACTAGCGACTTATATGATATTTTGACCCTTATTTGATTGATATATAGGCTATAACTGATTTGGTTTTCTAAGACCCTGAAAAATGGCACGAAAAATGTGTGGTCCAGGATCTCAGCTTTCGGACAACTTATTAAACTCCATTGAATGGTTACAGAAAAGTAGATATTTAGGTGTTTGATTAAAGTAACTTTTATGGTTTTGCTTCTTCATTCAAACATCTAAATACATGGTGTCTCAAAAGTAGGTTGTCGGCTTGGCGTTATGCATATTTGAAAATTTTTAGATACTTTTATATTTTAGCTTTTATTTAATGATAGTTTTCGTCTCTATTCCGTCAAGACAATTTCGGCTTGCCCAAGCACATTTCGGCTTGGGCAAGCCGAAATCGCATTTTCCAAGCCAAAATTGTTTTGATTAAAATTTCTGATTTTTTTTGCAAATGCACAAGTTTTATATATCAATGTGTAGCCAAAATTCTAAACTTTCATTTGCGCTATCATCGAGACGAAAAATATGATGAAACTAGAGCTAAAATATAAAAAGCATCCGAAATTTTCAAATATGCATAACGCCAAGCCGACAACCCTACTCAAAAGTATTGGGTATTTTTTGAAAATTTTGTGTGATGTTTTGTGTATTTTGTGTATTTTGTGTGATTTATGTTCAAGTCTAATTAAAATGTTAGAAAGTGTATCGAAATATAAAAATAAAAAATAACGCCAAATTTGAAAAATGTCCATTTGGTAGCCAAACGTCCAAGGACGTTTGGCTACCAAATGGGACAAATGTCATATTTGTAGCCAAACGTCTACTCACCGTAAAAACACCATCAGACCTCGTTTTGGTTTAAGTACACTATGCCGCGTAGCTCAAAAAATGCCCAAAATCATCTTTTTATGAACTTTTAGATGCTAAAACATATTTTTAGGTTACGGTCGACACTTTCCGACAAAAAAAACTTGACCAAAACTTGACTCTTTGACTTGCCCCCCCCCCCCCAAGGCAATTCAACCTTAAAGGCTACCTGGATATTAAATTTTGTTTTGTTAATTTGGGTCTATCGAAAAAGAGACTCTGGTATGCATGCTTTTTTCATGCATATCATTCTTGTAAAGCACCGGTGCTGGTGCGGTTTCCGGTGCCGCGATTTTAAAAGTTGGTGCCTGATGCGGTGCCCGACGCCGTGATTCTTAGGGTCGGTGCCCGGTGCCGGCAAAAGTCATTCACAACACTGATGCATACAGAGTCACTTTGTAAATTTTGCTCAATGGAAAAATTTGCTCAATGTCCGTTTCCGGAATGTCCGTTTGCTTCAATGTCCGTTTGCTTGAGGCGTATAAAAAACTTTACTGTTCGGATATGGCTGATCCAAAAAAGTGGCTTTTCGAGGTCCCCATCTGTCTCTGATCATCACCTCTAATAAGAAACCCCACTTCTAGACTGGTCGTGGTAAGCTGTATGGTAAAGAAGGAGAAGAATCTTATGTAAGTAAAAAACACTTACTTGGAGGTAGAGACGTTTTTCAAAAATGAAAAAACTTCCAATTTTTGAGGAAATTTACGATTTGAGGCCTGAACAAAACGATGTTAACATTGAGGCTTAGGCTCAGGGTAGGCCAGTGCATGTTAGTATGGACTCAAACGTGTGCTTTAAACCTTTTTTGATCTAAAAATTTTTTCAAAAAAATCAACGGAGGAGACCAAGGTGTGAAAAATGTTTCATTTTCGAGGAAAAGTCTTTGCATCCTAATTTGTTGACCGCCCCTAGTTCACTGCGAATGTGATTATTCCTTGCATCCAGTGTCCCGAAAAGACTGCTGACGAAATTGGCCAAGTGGATTTTTTAAACAAATTATTGTCAAATATGTAATTCAGTTTTGTACCATATCTTTTCCATCGGTCTTTTTGATATTTATCATCTGGTACTGGTTCTTCTTCTTAAGATTTTTGCCAGCTGAATTTTTTCAGAACAGTAATTACCTAATGAAAGAGAGCTCAGAATCTCAGTCTCTCTGCAACCAGAGTCCATTACTAATTTATTAGAGAGAACAACAAAATCTACTGACAATAAATTATTTAATTCAACAACAGTTCACAAACACAGCCGATATACCCACCTAACCCACCTCCGAAAAAAAGAAATAAAGAAATGATAGTGTTTTCTATACCCCAAAGAACAATCATGTAGTAGTTATAGAAGTGGTAGAAAATTTGCAGCCAGCAGAAACAACAGATTTTTTGCTACACATAGAAAAGAGCATTGCAATTTTTCAAAACAACAACAATGAAAAAATCTAAAGGACAATAAAAATACACTGCAAGTTTTTAAATTGTCGTCCTCCACCCCCCCCCTTCTTATTCAAAGTCGTATTCTTGGCGCTGTGTTTTGACCTACGTTTTGCAGGCTGCTCTTGAGCATGATACCACATTTGTATAGGCTATCTAACAGGATAAAATTTGGATGGTAAATTTCCAAAGGGCAGTTTTACAAAAAGTAGGTCAAAAACACAATGCCAGGAACACGATTTTGAATCAAGGGATAATAATAAAATTTTGAAGCTACTGTCATATACAACCCCCAAAAAAGCTACTGTAATATACCTCCTCCCCCAAAAATCGGACCTACTGTCATATAGCCCCCCCCCCATAATCGACTTTTTTGGGAGTGTCTTAAAACCATTTTTATGCAATAATTTCGCTATAAAAGGACCAGAAAAGCAATTTAAATGGGATTAAGGGCTGTGTTGGGAGGGGAAGGGAATAATACAGGGGCCACTTTTTTGGCTGCTTTACCATGTTTTTCAACTCGGGCCGTGTCAAAAATAGACTCTATACGCATTTTTTAATCAAGAGTACTTCTCGGAATCATGTCTAAGGTATGTGGGTGTGCGCATCTCTAACTCTTAAGCCCCCTGCGCCCCCTTCGGGGCTTGGAGTTGAGATGTGCACACTCACATACCTTAGGCACAAATCACTTGAAAGTGACTATAAATATTACAGTAGCGTTTTGGGGGGGGGGGGGGTGAGTATATTACAGTAGCGCCAAAATTTTCTCAGCGAAAGAAATGAGCAGAAAAAAGTGATAAAAAACCCAAATAATAAAATTTTTTTGATTATTCTGTGTAAAAACAAAAAGGCCGGATTTCCAATTTTCTGATTTAAAAAAAACTTGTATTAAAAAACAAAATATAAAAAAAAGATTATTACTCTGGGATTTAAAATTTTAATTTTATCCATCTTTTAGGAAAAAAACAAAAAAATGTTAGAATTGGCGGCAGTAATTATGCCATTGCCCCTCTATTCCCAGGGCTTTTGTCACAAGCACAGCAAACAAATTAGACAACAAATTGTTGCGAAACACAGCATTTTTAAAGTATTTTTGGATGGAAAACAAGGCGAATACACTGGATGTAAAATATCTCTTTCTGTTTGAACATCAACAATGGACAACAAGAAAACAAGCATTTTGTAGTGTTATTTTGTTTTTCTTATATTTCTTCTTCGCGTACCTTCATGCCGAATCCTCGCTTGAACTTGTAATCAAATTCATAAGCCATTTCTCCCACTATCTCTAACAATTTGTCTGTGGGTTTGGCCATCGACGCCAAGGCTTCATGGATGGAAGACAAAACTTTCTGCAATTTAAGAATTTTACTTTGTCATTTTTAAGTTCTGTTTATCTTTAAATGTATTGTTCACGTACCATAATCGTCATAATAAAGCGACTTTCCAGAATGACAAATGTACCTAATAGAAATTTTTTTAAAGATAATTTTGTATCAATATTTAGTCGAAAAAACTTGTGCAAAGTTCAAATTAGTCAGAAATTAATATCAGAATTGCAAAATTTATTTGATTTATATTTGAAGCGCCATAAAATTTAAGTCAATTTTTTTCCAGTGTCTTTTTTTCTGAGGCACTAGACATTTTTTAATGAATTACCGTATCCCCCGGGGAGTTATTGTTCAACCTCAAAAACTCGAAAAATTTTTAGGTCGATTTTGAGATTTTTGGGTGCTCAACCAAAATTACAAAAGTGGAGATATGCGGTCTATATGGGGGAGTTATTAGAAGGGGAGTTATTAGAGAGGGTGGACTTAATAGAAAAAATACGGTATGCGATTCTGATATTGATGTTAATAATCCAACTTTCATTTTGCACAAGTTTGATATACATTACTACACTGGATTTTCAACAAAATATGACTCCAAAAGGACATCGAAAATAGAAATTAGGTACATTTTGTCAATTTTGGGCATGGCTTATATTAGAACATTTATGGTAGATCATTATTGTGGTCAGAAAGTACTTACATTGAAGTCATTGATGAGATACCAGATCTCACTGATCATAAGTTTGTTGGACTCTGTCAGTTGACGAGGATCACCTCGCTTCCAATAGTCGTAAGCATACGAGTTACGCAGGATCTTAAAAGGCATCATTGCACATCAATTATACAGGATGGCTCAAAAACACGGAAATTTTTCGAAAAAAATATCTTTCGCCCTTTTTCGAACTTTTAAAAAGACGGCGATCTCAATTTTAGTGAACAATCGAAAATCCCACCCTTCGTCCTCTGTGGTCCTTCCTATTGAGACTGAGTGCTGGAACGAAGGACTCGTCAATGGCCAGTCCATCATCCAAAGATGAGACCACATCCATGCTGAACACACTAGTGTGTTCACTGCCTTTGCCTGAGAGGGCAAACACTCTGTTCTACAGTACAAATAAGTTTGGGTTGGGCTATAGAATGGATGTTTTACCTGAATTTGATGATTGGGCACTGCTAGTTGTAGGTAGGAAATAAGCAGGTTGTCAACTGTGTAGTTGTACTCGTTCACAACCTTCTCCACTTCTTCAGGCATGTTCTTGAGCACTGGCTGAAAAAACAGAAAATTTTGTAAAGTGTTTTTTTTTCGAAAAAACATTATGCAGATAGCGACACCATAAATTTTACTGCACTTTTTCTTGAGATCAGGGTGCCCCAAAATTAATAGTTGACTGTTCTAAAAAATAACTTTTTGATATCTAAAAGATTATATTTTTAAGCTCTTACCCGAACATACGGACAGACAAAATTTATAGTATTTGGTGGAAAAGTCGGTAAGTCAAACTGAAGCCGGAAACTGGGTGAGATACTGAGGTGAAAGTAAATTGGAAAAACTGTAACCGGAAACCTATAAGACCTGACTAACCACCCAAATCCAACCTTATTTTCACTTTATATGAAATTAGGAAAATAGGTAGACCCACCGCTTCAGTCAAATCATCCTGGTTGTCATAGGCGTAGATAGGCACTAGCTTGTTGGTGAATATATGAGCCACAATGTTGACGAGCATGTCTTTAAAGATAGGCTTGTCATCGCTCCACTGTTTGTACAGTCTATTTAACACTCCTGACTGTAGTATGGCCACAAACATCAGATTGCCTGGTTGGAACTGGGACAAGTGGTTGGCTAAGTAGGCAAAACTGTCAGTTCACACTAAAAAGGGGACACAATTAGTAAGAGTTTATTTTTTTTTAAAGTTTGTGATTGCCTTTTCGTTCAGCAATTGGTATTTGCGGAGCAGCTGGACATTGAACAGAGTCAGGAACTTGAGAAGGCCATCCAACACACCTGACTTGTTTTTCTTGCCGAGTTTTTAGGGCGAATGGAGTTTTGAGAAGGGAAAGAGCTGCCTGAAATTTTGAATTAAGAAAATGGTCAAAAAGACATCTGACAATTAAATGTTTTAAAATTACAACAGTCGAATATTGATTTAGGGACACCACTCAAATTTGATGCCTCGCTGGATTCTTGTAATCTTGATGTCTTTTTTCTAAGTAATTGTGTCTAAGCCAAAGTGCAAATATTAAAAATTGCAGAACCACGAGTTTGGTTGCGAAAAATCCTGGTTTTGAACAAAAACACTTTGTGTTGAGAAAAATTTATGCCTTTTTGTTTTTATGGTTACATCTTACTTTGAAAATCAAGAATTTTTTTATTTTGTGGACCTAGTAGCCGAGAAATTATTCTAAAGAATCTAAATTACGCAAAGTTTTTTAAAAAATACTCAATTACTGAAATTTGGCAAAGATTTGATGGTCGCCATTTAAAACTTTGGTATTTCAACCTTGAGTAATATTTCAGCAATCGAGAATTTGTTGTGAAATACAGATTCGTGAGAACATTTTAAAAATTTTGCTTATGAAATTTGAGCCCTTACCCGAACCTAACAGCTTGATTGGTCACATCAGTGGTCTCCAATGCCTGTTTCCTTTTGGCAGACCTGGCTGGAGTAGCTCCGGCCACCTCTCCCTGCATATCTCCACCCTTGACATAGTTGAAGAGCTTGAGCATAAATGAGGTGGTGTAGGGCACATTACCCTCAGAGTGGCCAGACTGGAAGTTAACAGTCGGCGGATTTTGCTGGTTGGCAGGGCCATAAAGATGACTGTGCCTGCTGGATCAAAACCACGACGACCTGCACGCCCAGACATCTGTCGGAACTGCAGAGGAGTCAGCATGGGCGTGTCGATTCCAAAGACCACCGATTTACAAGGCATGTTCATACTGAAAATAGGAAGTGCTGGATAAACAATTTATTTTGCACCCCACCTACCCCAAAGCAAGCGTAGAAGTAGAGAAGACAATGCCTAGAAATCCAGCTCTGAACAGGATTTCCACAGCACCTCTTTCAGCAGCGTTCATTCCATCGTGATGGTAGCCAATACCTCTGGCAAACAGTCTAATTAACTGAAGAGTGGAGGGTCTGCTTCGATTGCGATTACCCAGCAGTCTTTCTATGGTGTTATTGTAGATGTCTTCGTCAGACATCGACCCATAAATTTAAAGCTGAAAAAAAAGTTAGTAAGTAGAGAGAAAGAATTGGGACTTTGGGATTGTTCCCACCCATCAGTGTCACCAATGATTATGAGGGGTGATAATTTATGAGTAGTCTACTCCAAATAGTCGTATCACAACAACGGGAAGCAATTTTTGACTAGGTATCAATGGATTCGCATTCAAAGAAGCATTTCGATTCTGGAAGTGGCTTTGGTAAAAAATATATACGAGAAGAGTGTTGACTTTTTTAAAAGTTTGAAAAAATTAACGAAAAACTGTCATGAACAGGGGAAAGATTTGTATTATAAAAGGACAGTCATCGACTAACATTAAAATTTTAAGTGGTCCAGGAGGACACCGCAAATATACTGGCTAGTTTAAATTTTATGGTATATTCTAAACTACATTTACCGTCTATAAAACTTTCAAAGCCGATAAACCGGCTTTTTACTTAAAATAGTTAAAGCAGCTTGAAAAATCGTAAGAGTGGCCAGAGCGGATCCCAAGCGATTTTTTCAATTTGACCAGCAGTGAGAATGAATTCTCGAAAAACCCTTTCCATCTTTAAAATTCTACCTTTTTAGTTCCTCCTCCAGTTTCAGCTTCTGCATAGCGAATTGGTCGACTGAATCACCAAAGTCATCATCCTTTCGTAGCGTCCACCCTCTTTTCTGCCGTCCTCTCCCACGGTGGTCTTCTTCTTTTTCGTCTTTTTCCGTTCTTTTTCCTCCTCATCCCTTCGGCGTTTGGCCAGTTTGGCGGCTTTCTACATAATATTGAATTTCGTTCTTGATTAATGAACGTTAAATTAATGAACGTTAAAATAAAACGTTAAAAATAACGTTTTATTGTGTGCAAAGTAGAGACACCGACAAGCGATATATCGCATCGCAAATATCGCTCGTTCGCAGCAAGTATTGATCAAAGTATCGCATCGTAATATCGCACGCAAACTTTTCAAGATATCGCATATCGCACTGCAAGCGTCGGTGGTCAAATATATCGCATCGCAATACCGCAAAAAGGCAATTCGGTGTCTCTACTGCAAAGGGACTTACATCCTCAGCTTTTAGGTTGAAGCGACGTTGGAAGTCAGGACTGGCTCTCCAGTTAAACTCTCGCTTCTGCAACTCAATGAACACCCTGATGGCCAGAAATTGGCAGATGTCTCGGTCGTCACTGAAGCAAATGGCTGGAAGCCGATCCGACTTTTTCAAGTCATCCATCAGTGGCATGACATTGTGCAGGCCGAGTTGCGCTGAAACATTTGAAAGTTTTGGCAGCCGAAAAATGTCATTTTTAGCTAGGGTTGGTTAATCACCGGTGATTTAAGCAGCTTACGAAAATACTTTTTAGTCGGTAATGTCAAAACCCAAATTTTTTGTTGATCCCCTATGTGATTTGGGCTAGAACCATTTAGGTCTCCAAGTAGACCAGGGCCCAAACCATAGAAAGACCAAAAAAATTTTCGTTTTCGACATTATATACCAGTAAATATTTCAGAGCTTGTTTTTAAAAATTGTCTACAAAAAAGTCTACGAAATTCTTGAGGCATCTTGTAGAACAAATATTTCGGTGACAGAAGTTAAAATCAAAGATAGCTTACCATGTTGAAAGGTTTGGATCGTTTCTCAAACTCTTCACTAACATTTCTGCCCATGAGTGCAAACACCTGATCACTCTTTTCCTTCTCATGCTCCAACCAGTGCACGAACTTCTCTCGCAATTTAGTTTCATAGTCTCGCAGTCCTTTCCTGGTAAGCCACACCGGCTCTTCCTCTGACCCAATAGAGTAATGGAAAAGTTGGATGGCTCAAACTCAACCCTGTAACCAATACATTTGAGATGCTTTATTAACAAATAGGTTTATCTAGACGGGTCCCTTTTTGCGTAGTTAAATCGATTTCATGTTTTCATTCTGCTCCAGGTACCGAAGTTGTATTTCGGACTATCGGAGTCGAAAATTTCAACTTCTAACCGAAATTCGGGCCACAACCAGGATTGTTTAAGCGCTGGCTATCTGGCGGAGAACCGGCTAAGCGCCGGCGCTTGAACTTTTGCCGGCGGAGCGCCGGCTAAGCGCCAGGGCTTTTAAGGCGCTGGCGATTATTCCAAAATACGATGGTTTTTAGCTGATTTTTTACGATTTTTTTCTCTTAAATGACTCAAAAGCCTCCAAATGTCAAAGTGTGACACAGTGAAAAAAAAGTGTGCTCACTTTTGCTAAACCCGGCGCTTGAACAATCCTGCACACAACTGGAAATTTAGGTATTTGACTCGAAAATTTCGAGTCTACCTGATATTTGGGTACCCGATCCATAAATTAATGAACCGAAATTTACTGCTTACTTGACTTGCTCGTCTATTTCAGACATCACTGAGTACAGCTCAACCACCTGACGGGCTGTCAACCTCTGGTCTGCTGGAATGCCGAACATCTTCAACTTTTCTGGTTTGTAGACACCGTAGGGGTGGAACTGTTGCACAAGGGCATCCCATGTGGAACTAAGACTGCGTAAAAATAAAGTTTATCTTCGAATATTTGGTTTGTGAACAGGCGTCTCACCTCTTGTCTCCACCCACTTCTGAAGGCACTGGAGTCTCAGCTCTAGATTCCCTTCCATTGGTTATGTCAGCACTGTCGGTGTCTCTTAGAGGAGCATTACTCTGAACACTGTTGCCTCTAACAAACAGCTCAATGTCTGCATTGTAGGAGACTTCCCGAGGACACTCCCTGATTTTGTGGACCGCCAACTCCAGCTCAGACCATCGTTCATCATAGGTGATGACCTCGACATGTCTGGCCTGGTCTCCGTTTAAAGCTTTGTTACTCTCTGCTGTCTGTAACCACTGCTTGACTACATCCACGTTGCTGATGGTGGCCGAAAGAGCGAGGAAGGACATCTGATCAACAGGAATATGTGTTCCCAGATATGTCCTTGGGCTGATGCACTGAAAGTTATTGATTTGAATTTTTTGAAATAAACGCCAGAACAGTAACAGCTTAATGTTATTTTATAATAGTTACGAATCTCGAAAACATAAATTTTTGGTATACAGTCAAACCTCGTTATCCGGCACCCCTGGGAACCGGCCTCAAAGTGACGGATAACTGGAGTACCTAATAACTGAGTGTTTTCATTCTTTTCTAGAATAAGGTGCTGGTTAATCCAGGTTTTCATTTCTTCAATTAAAGGGGCCATGACCTGGGAGGGGGATGGGTGGCGGGGATGCGGGGGATAGATGGCAGATTGACCTTTTTTTTGTAATTGTTTTTATGTTTTTAGTTATATTTTTCATATTTTTTTTCGATAATTTTCCAAACTGTTTTAAATTTTATTAATTCTTGGACATTTATATGTTAATGTAAAAGTTTCCGGCTTTTATTTTAATGGAATTCAAAAGGAAAGCAAGGGTTCAACCGAAGTACAATATCAAAAGTCTAAATATCATTAGAAAAATTGGCGCTAGTATATAATAACCTTTTTTTAGTTTTCTGTTTACTAGCTTGTTACCCCGGATCTCATATTTGCATATAAAAACTTGAGAGTCACTTTCGAAATGTGAAAACTTATGAGTTTGAAAAAAATTAGAAGATTTGGGGATTTCGAAAGAATTATCTGTATTTTTTTCAGACTTTTTTTTTCACATTAAAACTGTAGAGAGCAGCAAGAAGAAGATACAAAAAAATAAACACAAAAATTAGCAAAATGAATTTAATTTTTGTCTGCCCTCAAAAATTTAAACTAGACCAGAGGGGTGCCGGTTAATCGAGCTTAATTTTGATTGTGGGGAATAACTTGAGGGTGAAAGATAATTGAGGTGCCGGATAACTGAAGGTAAGTTTTCCTTTATTCCTCGACCAAATCAGGCTCAGGGGGCCGGATAACCGAGGGCGCCGGATGACTGGAGTGCCGGATAACCGAGGTTTGACTGTAGTGAAATTCTGGGAAAATATGTCTCCAAGTGGGAATCGAACCTCAACCTAAGTTTTTACAAAATTCCGCTACTTTACCGTTGAGTTTCAGTCCTTTTTCCCTTTCTATGCTTTCATTACTTATTTCTGGATGATACCAACGAACCTCCTCACATTAGATAAACTTACTTGATGCAATGAACTTCGTCGAGAATCACATATTTGATTCGACTAACGAACGCCTGAACCTGAGGATCTGGCGACAACAACATCATCTCCAAGCACTCAGGCACGGTCACCAACACTTGACAGTTCATGCAATTGTCACTGTATTCTGGACTGAAAGTGCCATACAAGACCTTGCCGCCCACCATAGGCTTGTTACGGAAACGAGCATACACTGAGCCTACCACCTAGACAAAAGAAATGCAAACAAACAAGATTTGAAAAAAACGAGAAACCTGGTTCATCAAAGCTTTGGACGGAGAAATGTAAACGACCACATCGTCGTTGCTCTTTCGCAATACCTTCTCAATGCAGTAGTAGGACACAAAAGTCTTACCCGCAGATGTGGGCGCCACAATCAGAGCTGATTTGTCTGCAAAACAACCAAAATTAACTTAGAATAAATTTTTTTTAATTCCAGATTATGGTTTTAGTAAAAAGGGAGTTATAGACAGTTAGCCACTGCTCTTTTTGGAAATTTTCGATGTTTTTTATAATTTTTTTTTAAATAAAAATTCTGCGTTGCGATTTAGATCGCTAAAGGAATTCTAGCCAACCGGTGGGCACTGAAAAAATTACATAAATACGTGATATTGTTTAAAAAAACATCAAAATTTTATGAAGATGATTTGTGAACAGTTTAATGAAAAAAGAGTTCATGTGGTTTCTCCAGCCTTTCACTTTTTTCAGCTGATAAAAATCAGATCAGACTGAAAAATAAAAGCAAAACTAACATTGATCTACAACATCCAACATTTTGCGCTGCCATCCATCAGGAGAGAATCCAGTAACACGGTCGTCCTTCTTGGATCAGACAAAATGTCAATGAATCGACCTCCATGATAAAGTTGGTAGTCAACTAAATTCATCTCCAAGTCCAGCCGTTTGTCGCCTCTTCGCTGGGTGTGCTCTTCACAAAGCCCAGTGAGACCCATAAGTAGCGAACCTGAAATTTTTTATGGTTAAACCTCAATATGGCACCCTAAGCCATTTTTGGTTTGACAAAGTGAAGATTCCAAGGATAAAATTCTTAATTTCGCAATTTGCCTTGTGGCTCGTTCACGGACTGCGACTTAGACTGAGACTTAGACTGAGACTATTTTGGCTACATGAACACCTTTCAGTCTCAGTCTAAGTCTTAGTCAAAGGTGTTCACGGAGTGAGATTTAGGCTGAGACTAAGACTAATTTTCTTCATGCGAAAAATATGAGAAACAGGATCAAATTTTTTCTTTTAACTGGTTTAAAGGGTTATTGGATCCTTTTCCCGACCAGCCATCTAAGCTGAGAACGCAACGGTATAGAAAAATGCTCTGGAATTATTGCAATGAAGTAGAGGATTTTGTTGAAGTTGATCGAATGCTCACATGAGATGGCTGACGACGTAGTTGAAGCCATTTCTGTCCTCCACAATGTCCTTATTGAAGAGATGGAGGAGGAAATGAACTTAGACAGAGCCATGGCAGATTTTTTTAATTGGCGTGGAATAAGCACCGGTGCACCGAAGAAGTGGCAATGCAAAAGACATAAGAATAAAGCTTGTCGAAATCTTTAATGTTGTTGTTAGCGAAGATTTTCAGGAAAAAATTATTTGAACAAAGAAATTAATGAAAATTGGGAATATTGTGGACATTGCACTGTGAACATGTAAAACAAAGTCGCTCTAAGTGACTTCTTAGTTTAAGCCTAAGTCTCAGTCCGCGAACACCTTAGACTGCGACTTAGACTGAGACTATTTTGCCTACATGAAGACCCTTAGTCTCAGTCTAAGTCGCAGTCCGTGAACGAGCCATTATTTTTGGTGGTTTTGTCAGTTTAAGCAAAACCGATGTACGAAATTTAACCATTCAACCCTCAATGTACCGGCATTTTTTGTTGGCCCCTAGCGGTTTTGTTATGTTAAGCGTGTACTGTCTAACACTACGTGTCCAATGACGGGGCAAAAAAGTCGCAGTCAAAGTCACAGTCGCAGTCCCAGTCACAGTGTGTGTCCAATGACGCGGAAAGGTGTTTTTTGTCAAACATTCACTTTTTTGTCATAGACTCAGTTTTTTTTTCTGTCACAGATTTACTCATTTCTGTCACAGATTGGATTCTCGACACGAAAACCACAATTTTTAATTTTTTTTTGTGTGAAATTAAGGGGTGGGCGAAGACCAGATGGATCAGGACCCACTCCGGAATGGCCAAAGGCCAAAAAAATTGGTTTTTGGGGGTTGACTGAAGGCCCTGAACCACTCAAAGCCACTCTGAACCACTCAAAACCACCATAAACCTGGAGTTCTGAGCGCTTAAGCCCATCGGACCCGAAATCTGATCCGCTCAATCGGTTTTTCTCAAAAAGTTTACTCCCCCTTTAGTATACCGCAAAAAACCAATTATTTTGGCCTTTTGGCCATTCCGGAGTGGGTCCTGAGCCATCTGATCTTTGCCCACCCTGAATTTCACACACAAAAAATTAAAAATTGTGGATTTCGTGTCGAGAATCAAATCTGTGACAGAAAAAAGGAAATCCGTGACAAAAAGAATCTACCTGAGTATCACGTCAGTACTACTACTGGTATCACCAACTGAGTAGCCTCATTTGGGTACTCTCTCCTTGGTACGCCTACCTGGGTACCGCTCACCTAAGTAACACCACCTGGTCAACTAATTTGGGCAGGCCCTTCCTGGGTACCCCTTACCTGAGTACCACCACTTGAGCACCACCACCTCGGTATCACCAGCTAGGTACTCCTACCTATCACCACCTAAGTACCCCTACGTAGGAACCGACACCTGAGTACCGCCATATAGGTAAGTTTTAGACCATGTGATGAGGTGGATGATACCACGTTAGGAGTCGCATTAATCTACGATGCCATATGCTTGGAGTGAAGCATCCAATAAACTATTGGCAATACATCAGTTCAGAGAGCAAAAGTGAGTAGAAAAGTATAGACAGAAGGAAAAGTGTGACGCGGAAAAGTGTGACTGCGACTGTGACTGCGACGTAAATTCAAATCGATTTGAAGCGTCAGTCGCAGTCACATTCACACTTTTCCGCGCTATTGGACACACACTGTGACTGCGACTGTTGATGTGTGTCCAATGACGCGGAAAAGTCGCAGTCGCTGTCACACTTTTCCGCGTCATTGGACACGTAGTGTAAAAGAACGCATAACTAAAACTCGATCAACCTTTTCTCTCTGTGGTTCTTCCAAAAAGTTCATGTGTTTGACCAAACAACTTTTGATAGCTTCTACCAGATCCAAGGCTCCGTTCCGCTTTTGCTCCTTAAGCAGAAATCAATTAGCACCACGAAATTGCAGGAAAGTTTACTACCAAGGTTTCATAGGTAGATAATTTGTCGATGAAAATCTCAGCAAATCTGATGACTTTTTCATAAACACAAAAAGCTTTGATTCATCCAACTCCAGCTTACGAAACACTTCTTCCAGAGAAGATATCGCCTAAACTAGTTTCTATTCAATGATGAGTGTAACAAGAAATAAGGCACTCACATTAGCCTTGACTTGAGTTGCAAAAGCAATCTTGGTCTTGTCGCTCTCCACCTGTTTCTTGTTCATTACATCACGATTTGCCTTCAAGATTTGGTCTTTTTTGGATAGTTGCGGTTCTTTTGGAGCTTTCGATCCTGGAATCGAGTGTTTTATGAGAAAGTCTGAGTTTAAAAAAGGTATAGTCGTGTGCAGCTATTACAGTCTACTCTTGATAAACCGGCACGGCTGGGGACCAGTCTGGAGTGCCGGTTTATCACGGCTAAGATTTGTCGAGTTTCTTGTCGTCCAGCCAAGTCAGCTGCTGCGATTTATCGAGAGTGGGCCGTATGATACCGATTCTTATCTAAGTTTTTCATTTGATTTATTATTCGCAGTTTTTTATTTTGAATGTGTTCTGGTTCAGAAGTTACGAATCAGGTACGTATAAACTGTAAAGATAGTTGGTCATGTCCTCTCACAGAAATGAGTTATGAAAAACATCACCAAAAGAGAAGAAGATAGAAGAAGATATCCAGAGAACAAGATATTTTTCGATATTTTCTATTTCGGCAGCCATCGTGGATCGAACACAAAAAAGCCAGAGAATACAATTGCTTCTATGAAACAGCTTTCGGTTAATATATATGCGATAAAAAAATCTAGTCGCCTCGGTGGTTTAATGGTTGAGTAGCGGAAACCGGTTGAAGTTGATTTTGAGTTAGATTCTCAATCGATAAATAAGATTTTCTAATTGAAGTTTCGACGCTACTGTCATATACCCCCCCCAAAAAAAGCTACTGTAATATACCCCCCCCCCCCAAAAATCGGACCTACTGTCATATACCCCCCCCCCAAAAACCGACTTTTTTAGGAGTGTCTAAAAACCATTTTTATGCAATAATTTTGCCATAAAAGGTCCAGAAAAGCAATTAAAAAGGGATTATGGGCTGTATTGGGATGGGAAGGGAATAATACAGGGGCCACTTTTTTTTAGCTGCTTTACCATGTTTTTCAACTCGAGCCGTGGCAAAAATAGACTCTATATGCATTTTATGATCAAGTGTACTTCTCGGAATCATGTCTAAGGTAAGTGCGTGCGCGCATCTCTAACTCTCAAGCCCCCTGCGCCCCCTTCGGGGCGCAGGGGGCTTGGGGCTTGGAGTTGAGATGCGCACACCCACATACCTTAGACACAAATCACTCGAAAGCGACTCTGGATGCATGAAAAAACATGCATACCAGAGTTATTTATGCGGTAGGCCCCAGTATTCAAACTATGTTCAACATCTTTATTTTTTCGCCGAAGAGCATTTCCCCTCGTTCTATAAGGCCAGGCCAGAGGCCCAGCATCCAAAAATTCAGCCTAGCACTCAAAAAGTGCTAGGGCAAGGTGTAAACCGGCGGGTCCCACCCGCTGATCCGCTTGGTCCATGAAAAGTACTCATACTTATGCCTGCGCCACAAGTTTCTGGGTTTGAAAGTACTCTTAGACGCTTAGAGAATTAGTACTCTAAGAATACCAACCATCTCGAGAAGTGGCCCCTGTATTATTCCCTTCCTCTCCCAACACAGCCCGCAATCCCATTTAAATTGCTTTTCTGGTCCTTTTATGGCGAAATTATTGTGTTAAAATGGTTTTTGACCATCCCTAAAAAAGTCGGTTTTTGGGGGGGGGGTATATGACAGTAGGTCGATTTTTTGGGGGGGGGGTGGTATATTACAGTAGCGCTTTTTGGGGGGGTATATTACAGTAGCGCTTTTTGGGGGGGGGGGGGGTATATTACAGTAGCGCCGAAGTTTCAATTGGAAACGCGAAAATTTCAAGATTTTGCAGGCGTGCTTAGAAAGCCTTCTACCGCTAACTGCACACTTTGAACCCAATCTAGTGTTGGCTAAAGAGCCTTATAATGGGGTTGCCCAAAAGTGGTCTTTACCATTTTTGTGCGTTTTAGCTGCTGAAACGTGTGGAAAACATGTTTTTAGGGCCCGGTCGACCATTTTTAGAAAAAAAATTTTGGCCAAAATTCGACTTTTTGCTTTGGTTCCCCAAGCAATCCAACCTGAGAGGGTACCTGGATATCCAAAAAGATGGAATTTGAACATAGTTTTGTTGACTGGTCCCTACCGCACAAAGAAACTCTGGTATGTATACATTTTTATGCATCCAGAGTCACTTTCGAGTGATTTGTGTCTAAGGTATGTGGTGTGCGCGTCTCACTTACCTTAGAAATAATTCCGAGCAAATTCATTTAGAGAGTCTTTTTGCCCAGATCCAGTGACCGAAACGGGGTAGAATACTCTCATGTATATAAAAAGTAAAGTATCCAGATACCCTCCAGTACCCTTTACCTTGGTCCCCACGGCAAAAACTCGATTTTTGGTGAATTTTTTTTTCTAAAAATGGTCGACCGGCCCTGAAAACATGTTTTCTACATGTTTCAGCAGCTAAAACGCACAAAAAAGTGGTTAAAACCACTTTTTGGGCAACCCCATTAAGAGGCACTCCTGCCCTAGTATTAATTAAGGATACAGTCAAACCTCGATATAACGACAGCCCAAGGGACCGGCCTAAGTGTGTCTTTATATCGTTATAAATTTTATTCAAAGATGACCAAATTGGTCAATTTTCGGGTGTCGTTATATCGAGGTTGTCTTTATATCGGGTGTCGTTACATCGAGATTTCACTGTAAAACTCACCCTTTTTGCCTTTGGCAGCCGAACCTCCTTCCTTCGCCTGTGCTCCATTTTTGGCAGGCGTTGGTGGCGCCGAATCTATGGTCTCACCTTCTGTGATCTGTGGAAGCCGGGTGTTCTGGCGAAGTCCACAAGCAAGTCATTTCCTCTACCTTCCAGGGAGTCAGCAAAGTTTTGATACCTGCAAAGGTGAATATGAAAACAATTTTCACAACAATAAATAAGAAAAATCTGACCATCTGGAGAGTGTTTGTCTCTGTCTGTTCTGCCTCATAATAGCACGCCTAATTCGCCAGGCCTCTTGCTTCAACGGTTTCTCAGTGGGTGCTTGTTCCACTTTAGGCTCTTCCATGGTCAGCATTTTATCCACTATTGGGGTGAAGCGCCATTTGAGAGTGCTTGCAAATACATCTGCAATGTTCGCCTCATGCTGATCCACTGGATGTGTTTTAGTCAACTGCAAATAAAAATTAATCGTGGTTGGCATCCCAAAATCAGGTGATTTATTTACCTGTTGTAACTCTGGAATGAACTCATTCAGCAATTCACTGTCCACCTGGAACATCTTGAGGGTTTGAACTGGAGACGTTTGATCTTCCACCGGAGTTGTGGGATCAATCAGTGCGTCTTTGACGTCTGTAGGAACAGCCATAGAGAGAGCTGCAGCCTTGTGCAATTGAGCAAATTCTTCTTGCAGACGGTATGGGAGAACCTAAAATTCTTGGCAGGCAGCATTTTAGACTAGATACGGGGAATTTTGGCTTAGCCCTGTTCTTGGGTGGCTGGACTTTTCCCAGACGCGGGCATACAGTCCAGACGATTTTCACCGAAAAACCAGGTATCATAACTAAATCGCAAACAGGCCTGCATTCTGCCCTACTGTTAGTAGACCCGAGTCTCAGGTACCTGGGTTTTCTAAACCTGAGTTTGCCCTCCGAGAAATTAGGTAATAGTAAAAACACGATATCCGAACCGGTCAGATACCTGCCTAGGTATAATTGTCGAATTCCGAACTCTCGCAAAATGCCTCTAAAAATTTTTTTTCGGCGATATAACTATTCTGACGCACGTAAAAGATGTTCTTTATGCGGGGGAAACTCACTTCTGACAAAAAAAATTGACCAAAATTTGAATTTTTGCCTTGAGGACCAAGGTGATTCATCCTAAAAGGGAACCTGGATACCCTCAAACCCTAAAAAAGATAGGATTTGAACATAGTTTGTTAACTGGAGCCTACAGCAAAAAGAAACTCTGGTACGCATACACTTTTTATGCATCCAGAGTCACTTTCGAGCAGTGTTTGCACTCACTCTGATTTTTGGGCAGGGAGTGAGAGTGAGAATGAAAATATTTTAGGGCAGTGAGAATGAGAGTGAGGATGACGATGGAAAAAAGAGAGTGAGTGAGAGTGAGTGAGCTCACTGAGATTCTCACTGTGAGTGAGAATGAACAACATCAAAAAAATTTCAATATTGTATTTAATAGGACGATACGTAAAAGTGCCACGTTCTGGCGAAAAAGTGCCACGTTTTTGTGAAATCTGCCACGTTTTCTGACAATAAGGTTTCTTAGATAAATCAATGATTTAAACCTGAAATTTTGAAGATTACCATTAGCTTGCTATTGATATGTCTTTGAAAACAAAGCGACCAATAAAATCAGGCATATCTGGGCAAAACTAGGCAAATTAAAAAAAACGTGGCACTTTTTCACTAAAACGTGGCACTTTTTCGCCTTCTTGACTAGAATCGAAAAAACGTGGCACTTTTTCTCCAGAACGTGGCATATTTCCGTTTTATCCTATTTAATAAAGACATTAGCATTTTTACTGATGAATAGTGAACACAGGGATGCCATAATGCCGCTAAAAGGTAGCATGTTTTTCACTGAAAAAGGGTAATTTTTCCTAAATGACCATTTTATAGCATTTTTGAAAAAAAACAGAGCTTTACTTGGGTTGGGTGGCCATCCTTCGCCTACTTTTCAACAGCGAATTTTTTTGTTACAACAGAATTACAGTCGCCTCTCGATATAACGGCATATCCAAAAGTTCGTTCCCGCCTAGGGTCCGACACTTTTTTACCTCTATTTTTGAAGTCTTTGCCAGTTGTCTTTTGCTAGTCCAGTCGTAAATATCGCAAGGATTCCGATTTTGCCGGTCGTTTATGTAAATGGCAACAGTTTTGCCAAAAAGACCCGCGCCTCTCGATATAGCGACACCTAATTTTCAAAAAAGGGTGCCGTTATATCGAGAGGCGCGGGTCTTTTTGGCAAAACTGTTGCCATTTACAAAACGACCGGCAAAATCGAAATCCCTGCGATATTTACGACTAGACTAGCCAAAGACAACTGGCAAAAGACTTCAAAAATAGAGGTAAAAAAGTGTCGGACCCCAGGCGGGAACGAACTTTTGGGGTGCCGTTATATCGAGAGGCAACTGTACCGTATTTCCTCTGATAGCAACCTATGCTTTAATAGTAACCCCCAGCCTAACTTCGAGTGGTCTGAATTTTAATTCAAAAATTCGTTCAAAAGTAGTTGAGAGGTTGGCAACCCGTAGGGCTGCCTTGCTTCAAAAAGTCAAGGTAAATCGACGAATAAGTGTTATTATTTTCTTTTTTTACTGTTTTATTCAGGTGTATTGCCTTTATCTGAACAAAACTGTGTTGATATTGGCCTTAGGCAGAAAGGCGCGATTCTCACTCTATTCTCAGTGAGAATAAAAAATAATCAAGTGAGAGTGCGAATATTAGAGTGAGTGAAGTGAGTGAGAATGAAAATCGAAAATTAAGTGTGAGAATGAGAGTGAGTGAGCTTCTCACTCTCATTCTCACTCTCACTCACTGAGATTCTCACTTTGAGTGAGCTCACGCAAACACTGCTTTCGAGTGATCTGTGTCTACGGTATGTGGGTATGCGCATCTCAAACCCAAGCAACCAAGCCCCGCCTGCGCCCCGAAGGGGCGCAGGCGGGCTTGATTGGGCTTGAGAACTCACTTACCTTAGACATGATTCCGAGCAAGACTCATGATCAAAAATGCATAGAGAGACTCTTTTCGCCATGATCTAGTGACCAAACTGGGTAAATACCCTAATATAAAGTGGTTTACCTTGGCCCCTTCTAAGGCAAAAAGTCAAATTTTGGTCAAATTATTTTTTTGTCAAAAACGAGTTTTCCCGGAATAAAAACCTCTTTCACGTGCGTTAGAACAGCTAAAACTCCGAAAAACATCATTTAAAGGGCCATACTTGTTGATGCAAATGAGAATTGACAAATTCAAATGCGCGCGGGACACTTTTCTTTCGTCTCTCACTGTATTCTTTTGAGTCGCTCGAAATAACTCCAAAGAGTAGAGTGCGAGAAGAACGAGAAGTGTCCCACGCGCATTTGAATTTGCCAAATTCTCATTTGCATCAACAAGTATGGTCCTTTAAAGGCATTTTGCGAGGGTTCAGAATACGAACATTTTCCCCCGCCTACTCTAGTGGATCTATTTACACAATTTTTTTAGGCTGTACCGTATTTTTTCTAATAAGGTGGCCCCTCAACTTGAGGACCTACATCTCAGCCCAGAATAAATATTTTATGAAGCTGTTTATTGCGTTTTCTTAACTCCTACGAGCTCTACCGTTTCCTTTTTTTGGATTTTAGATTTTCACCCGAAAATCTCGAGATTGACCCGAAATTTTTCCGATTCTCGGCATCCCAAAAATAGGCGCCCAGCTGCCTCATCAAAGGAAATACGGTAGGTGAAAAGACCCGTCAAAATGTGCAAATCTCCCGTCAAAATATGTAAATCTCCCGTCAAATTTTTAAAACTTCTTGTTCTTGGTGTTTACTTTTCAAATTTTTAATTTTTTCTCACCAGCATGTTGCCCTAAATCTCTAGTTTCTAATGAGCTATTAACTGGCTAACTACAATAATGAAAAGTGGGAGAACAGATCTTTTGAAAAAATATTGGCGTTACCCAGTTTATTATTAGAAATGGTTCTATGGCAGAGTCCGTTGCCAAAAACAGCTTGGCGTTGTGTTTTTACCATAGACTTTTTAACATTTTTCAAAAGTTTACCACTCGTTTTGTAGCCAAGATTCTCAGCTACAAAATGAGAGGTAAACTTTTGAAAAATGTTAAAAAAATCTACGGTAAAAACACAACGCCACAAATATTGCTTTTGAAATAAAACGACCAAACTTTTGACACGACCTAATAGTTTTAAAAAATATAATTGATCGCCCACTTTTCAATATTGTAGTCAGTTAGTTGATAGCTCATAAGAAAGTAGAAATTCAGGGCTGCATGCTGTACAAAAAATAAAAAATTAAAATGTAATCAATGAGAACAAGAAGTTTTTAAAACTTAACGCGATATTTACATATTTTGACGGGACATTCACACATTTTGACGGGTGTTTCAATTTTAACCATTTTTTATGGACTGAAAAGCTGATCTCCAATTTAAAAATTTTAAAGCAACAATGGTAGTCGAATAAAATCACATTCTAAGATTTACCTCTGTTTTGCTGGCCACCCGCTTGTAAATGCCATACACTAACCGTCCATCCCACAAGTCATCCATCGAGAATTTGATGCACTAAAGCATGCCATGCATTGAAAAAGAAGCGAATTTTGAAGAGGCAACTCACCTGTGGCTGTATCGCTCTGAACTTAGCAGCTGCTGCCAGACATAACCTTCTCCTATGGTGATTTACAGCCGGTGGAGGACTCTTCTGACTGTTCGACTCTTCTGGATAACGTCTGGAGGTGCCCAATTTCTGACAGATCAATGCAGAAATTAGAGTGGCAATGCAGAAGCACTCAAAGTCCTCGTCACTTTCCTGTCCCTCTGAACCTCCTCCCGGATGATGGTGGCCCAGAAATCGGCAACAGACTGGTTTTTTCCACATCAGCACAAGCAATTTTTTTAGGCATGTCTGAACAATAGGAAAAATTAAAATTGTGGGAAGTCCGCATAGAAGAAGGTCTAACCATAATTTTCTTCCCAATTTTTAGCAATCTTAGCCTTCAGATTGGTGATCGAGAGAGGAACTGTGGAAAGACGGTAAGCCATCACATTAGAGAAGTTAATCGTGAAGCCGTTAAAGAAGACCACGGGGATTGGAGGTGATCAAGTGGATAGCTGCAAAAAATTAAGTAAATGTTGCAAGGAGTATGTTTTATGTTTTCCGAACAGAGTCGAGATGTGCTGTTTATCTATGCTGTTTTAGAGAAAAAACGTAGAACTCTGGTAAATATTTTTCCGTATGTCTATGCAGTCCACTCTCGATATAGCATCCCTTCGATACAACACCACTCCGAATATATAAAAAAAACCGCCAATGGCCAGTTCCTGGAAATATATTACACATTTTTCCTCTAATAGCCACCCCCTCTAATAAGCGCCCTCCTTACTGAAGTGGTCTGAAATTTCTGTTAGTATCGTTGAATTGAATACTGAATCGAGATTTGACTGTACTGATCCGTTCGCTATAACATTGCCAATGACCTATCCCAGGAGTGGTGTTACATATCGAGAGAAGATCCACTCCTAATTTGTCTTACTTTTATAAATCAATAATACTAATGTATTATTTTTGTGTGTATAGCCTGGCCGAGTAATTTACGTGAATTCAAAGAGCCATAACTTTATCCTGCAAGTTTTCACGTTCAATTTTATGTTTAATCGTTCGGAATTTTTCACTTGATACATGTTGAAGCACTTACCAATAGAGATGAAGCGTGAGGAGAAATCAATGTCTTCATTGACAAACGCGCGACTTGGATTCTCCAAAGACATAAGCATGAAAGACGGGGTTAGGCGATGCAAGTAGTCATTCCATAGCTCATCCAGCGGGTTAGCAAAGCACTCCAGGCTTCTGCTCCACTTTGGATGAGACGACAGATATGCGATGGTGAAAGAGTGGAGAAATGACAGATATGCATCTTGTTCAAGAAAGGCACCAAATCGGAGAACCATACCAGCACAAATTTCGCACTCAACTCCTCCAAAGCGTTCAAAAAGTGGTCAATCTGCAAGAAAAATGATAGGTACAATAAAAAAGGCTGTTTTTTTTGTAAAGAACCAAGTTTGTAAAGAAATTTTAAACAGCAGGTTTGAAATTGCAATTTGGTTTCCACTGTTGCTTTTCCATAAAAATGCCTTGCTCCTCGTTGTTGTCGTTGTTTTTCGAAACAAAACGGGGACCGAAATACTTTCGACCGGGCCATTTTTATGAAAAAAACAGCAACAGAAGAAGAAGAATTGTATATTTTTGAGACTGATCGTTTACTAGAAGCTAAAAAGTTGAACAGAAAATATCAAACCTGTTTGGCCAAACAATAGTCTGTCCTCCCAGTAGCCAGTTGTGGTAGTGATGAGCAGTAAGTTCAAGCAAAAAACTGTCAACACTAATAGCGAAAATCTCAACATCAGCAAACTCCGCAATCACATTAGTGTATGGGCACGGAATTTGCCTAAGCAGCTAAAAAAACTATTGATAAAGTAAACGATTAGTAGAGGTGTATAGTTTACCTGAAAGTCTAGGTTAAGATCGCCTTCTATTGTGACAGCATCCTCGTCATAGTCAGGTAAGCCATCTTTTTTTACGCCAAGAATGCTCTCATCCTCCATCTAAAATGTTATTGTATAGTAAGCCGAGGAATCTATTGAATCAGTTTCATACCAGTCCATCATCGGACTCGTCTTGAGCATCCGCTCTTCAGCTGCCACTTCCAGAGCAGCCTGTTCTTTCAGCTTGTCTTCGCTGATCTTTTTGGCGAGGGCTATGGTGTCTAGCTCCGCCTGTGTGTCACGAAAGCCATGATTGCAGTTGTAGTTCCACTTGTTTAACTAATACTGCAAAAAGAATTAGTTGAGCTTAGTAGAGATTGGGTGAATTAATAGTGACGAAAAAATAATTTTGTTCACTCAAACACATGTGGAGAATTTCGATACCGGGTTTGATACAGCAGCAAAAAATTCGGATCAGAAAAAGAACAATGAATGTTTTATATTGATCGCTTGATTAGACTTCCATAACAAATAAACAGATAATGAAACAAACGGTGCAGACGTTCGACTTTTCCAGCCAAATACAGTAGACCAAAAACATTCGTGGAAGACTTATCCTCGAAATTATCAATGTGAAAGTCTTTTTGAGAGCATAGAGGCTCATGTTGGAAAATTCGTTAAAAATTTTAGAAAATTACATTATCCGCGAAAAAAATGCGGAGTCAAAAGTCTTGCGACAATGTATGCAATCCAAAATCTCTAACGTACGAAATTATAATTCTATCCGGCTAATCCAATAAAGCAACAGTCAAATTCAAATATAATGAAACCCTTGATAAGACGCAGCCTTGTGATCCCAGAAAATAGGAACATTCGGCGCTAGTACCAAATATCTTTCCCCCCCCCTCCATATTTTTTTTAAATTGCTGCAACTAGCCATTGAAACAACAAGCTTAGGCATAGCTTAGGCTCGGGGTAGGCCAGCGTATGGAAGTTGCAACTAATAACAGTGTTACGCAGTTTTTTCTAGGTCTGGACATATACTTGAGTACTTTTTACTTAAGTTTTAGAAGGAAATTTTTTCAGGGGCGGGGGGTATTCGAACATTCATAAGTTTGAAAAATAACCACTCATATAACAAAACGAGCCTAGAAAGCTAGGTCCGGTTGAACTTTCGTCAGCCCCGTTCAAAACAGACAAAAAATAAATATAACATAAATGTAGCTATTTATTCAAGCGATAATTACAGGCCACAGGCACTTGCTGCACAAATAGGCATAACCACACACCGGAAGCAATAGGTGATATTTGATGCAGAAGAATATTCGATTTGTTTTCAGCGATTCAAGTTACGCGGTCATTGCTCACGCTTTGATTCTGCTTAGCTCGTTGACTTGCTAACTGCTCAGCCAAAACAGATTCATGATAGGCACGCTGCATGTATCGATCAATGGCCGCCTGTTTTAACTTCTTGTAGGCGATTTCGGCAATAGATGGCTCGCGTTTTCACCCGCAACAGCACCACCCACTTCAGCCTGCTTTTCCAAACGACGTTTCTTTTCCTGGCGCAGAGTAGGCATCCAACGAGCATCTGCATCATCCAACTCTCTGTTCAAAAGATTATCAGCGTTCCCGTGTTAATTAGGCACCCCCCTCGTTCAAAATCGTGTTTGTGGCATTGTGTTTTTCACCCATTTTTTGGAAAGTTCTCTGAGGCAAGTTACCCCTCATTTTGTAGCTAGTGAGATGAGCTATAAAATGGTTGGTAACTTGCCTGAGAGAAGTGACCAAAACGGGGGTCAAAACACAATGCCACGAACACGTTTTTTGAATTAGGGGGCCTAATTAATAGAGTTATACGGTAAATACGGTATGTCTTTTGATTACTATACTACTACATGACTACTATTATTGACGATTGAGCGTTTGACTGACTTCTATACCAAGTTTTTGCAGACAAGATGACAATTAGTCTCAAGACAAAAAGTATTGTCTGCAAAAACTTGGTATAGAAGTCAGTCAAACGCTCAGTCATCAATATTAGGAGTGATGTAGTAGCCAGTGTTGTGACTTGGCTGAAAATTTTCCTCTCCTCTTCCTCATTCCTCATCACCTCTAAAAATTTTCCTCTCCTCATTCCTCTTCTCGTCGCGTCTAAAATTTCTTCCTCTCCTCAGTCCTCTTCCTCTGAGGAACACTTTTTCCTCCTTCCTCTGAATTTTCCTCATACGCTTTTCAGAATGAACGAAACTACAACTAACTCTACACCTAGCGATGGAAAGGTCTCAAAAGGAGGTTTGTTGGACTACTTCAAGGACGCGACCCCAAGACTCCTACTTCGACGCAATCGACTCCCAGCAGACAGTCTCAATTGATGGTGGGCGTACAAGAGTGAGTCAATTTCATTTGATTAGTTTAATCTACTAAAAGCCGAGCCATTTCAGAGCCGAGCTCAGCCAATATGTGGGCCATAACAACAAGTGCTCGTTTATGGTGGAGTTTGAGGGAAGATGCATCCGTGTGGAGCGAAGGTTGGTTTTATTACGGCTGGTGTTAGCAAACAGATTCCAGCTAACATATTCCAGACGGCAAACACAACGTGGGAAGCATTTCCGAGACAACACGCCGACTACCAAGGAGAGCCAATTTGCCAATTTATCGTTGATCGCCCATTTCATCTTCAAGGGAGTTCTACAAGTGGCGGCCTTGGATGTCATTGTTCTCGACGGGAGCCACACTGGGGAATATGTATCCAAGTGGGTCATTAATTAAGCATTCAAAAAATAAGTAAATTAATTTTTTCAGCTCATCGATGAGGCGTTGTCTACTCTGGCTTTACCGCAGCTACTTTTCCGTTACCGATGAGGGTCAAATATGCTCGTTGCTGCCAGGTTGGTTGAATTTTCATTTGCCAGGTTGCATTGTTTATTTTTATTCTTGTAGGAAACTTTGCTATGGTCATCCACTTATCATCGCCAACAACAAGCGCAGGAAGCAGAGCCGGCGGATGAAGAGAACGGATGATTCAAGAGCCTTAAGAAGTCTTAAACAACAAGCCCACCACTTTTCCTGCGTGATTCACCGACTCATGAACGTACTGAAAAATGAATCTTCCCCTACATGCCTCTTGTTTTGCCGGCCTCATGAATCTGCTGAAGAACCTACATGTGGGCAAATAAATATTTTATTTTAAAATGCATCTTCATCATTTTAGAGTGACTCCCTTCCTATAGTATGCAGAGCCCTCGAGGAGTCAATTGAGAAGCGTTTCAGATCTACTCTCCCCGGCTATTCGTCCAAGCACAAGTCGGTGTTCACAATTGCTGCGCTGCTCGGCCCCCGGACTGCTGTCACGTGCCTGAATCAAAATTGGAGGGAATCGATGAGCGTATAGTGAGATTAGTGAGGATATATTTATGCTTCCATTTATGTTCTTACGTTTCTTCTACTTTCTTTCATTTCTTCTGAATCTTACATCTATTTTTTCTTCAATCTCCAATTTTATTTATACCCTTTTTAGCACGTTCTGACCCATGGACGAGAAGAGGAGACAAGCCTCGATAACTCCGAGAAGCATAATGTCTTTTAATTATTGTTGCTTTATTTTGATGTCCACTGTTGAACGGATAAATGTATTCGAGGAAACCTGGATTTTATGACTGAATGCTCAGTTTTGAGGAAAATTTTTGTCTTCCTCATTGTCTCAAAAAAAATTCCTCTCCTCTTCCTCTTCCTCATCGCTCTAAAAAAGTTTTCCTCTTCCTCATTCCTCTTCCTCTGAGAGAGGAAGAGGAGAGGAATGAGGATGAGAATGAGGATGAGGAAGTCACAACACTGGTAGTAGCATAGAAATAAAAAGACATGATCTCTTGAAATTGACTACCGTATCTGGAGACTTGACCATGCCGCGAATTTTTTGTTATCAGTCAGTGTAGTTTATTCGAAGATTTTTTCGGCTATAAGCCTTAACTGGCTGAGTTATGAAAATGTCTCATAAAGTAGTCGTGCTGGAATCGAATGTTTTTTTTTATCGAAAATCGACTACTTGACTATTTATGGTAACAGATTGTCGTTAGAGAAATTTGACTGCTTTGCATTTGACGACGTTCGACTAACCATTTCTTTAATTCTTACAGTAGTATCTGTGTTTTTTTCACCTGCTCAATTTTTACCTGCTCAACTGCCCCAGTACTGATTCGGAGATATTTATTGTCCCGAGTATTGAAAACCTCATTGAGGTTAAAAAATCAGGTAGCTCAGCAAAAGGGCGTAATGAAGGTTTCGGTAACCCTTTCACAAGGGTTTTCACAGAATTGAAAGATTGAAGCTAGCTGACCAAAAAAACAAAAACTATGTAGAAATACCTGAAAACCAACGCGACCCCTACCAGAATGTCCTCCTGACGCAGGAGGGCAACTTAATTTTTTTCACCCGATAAACTGATTTTTGGCTATCTTTTGCACATGAATGAAGGCATTTGTGACAATCATATAAAAAATTTTACCATTGTTTTTTTTTCAAAACGTTGTTCATACAAAAATATGTACAAAAAAGTGTGGAAACGCCGTTCTTTAGTTAATGGTTGATACTATTCGACAGAGCAAGAAAAACTGCACCAGATAGTGCTTCAAATTGATCTGCAACCAAGCTTTTTGAGTGTTTAGCAAACGTTTAAAAGTATATACCAAAAAACTCTTGACCTGAAACTTCGATTTCGTTACATAAATCTGAAATTCTGACACCTGATTTGTGTTCAGAATGTCGATTTACTGAGAACTGTCCTTTGATTATCACAATCACTGTCAAATTTCAAATTTCCGCTCGAGACAAAATTATTTGAAATTTGAAAAAATTTGAATTTAAATACTTTTTGTCTCGAGCGGCGATTTTGTCTCGATTTCATTGATTGTGATAATCAAAGGACAGTTTCTCAAGTAAAGCGACCATGCTGAACACGAATCAGGGTCAGAATTTCGATTTATGTAACGAAATCGAAGTTTCAGGTCAAGAGTCTTTTGTATTTTGGCCTTTTGCTAAACACTCAAAAAGCTTAGTTGCAGATTACTTTAAAGCACTATCTGGTGCAGTTTTTCTTGCTCTGTCGAATAGAACCAACCATTAACTAAAAAACGGCGTTTTTACACTTTTTTGTACATATTTTGTATGAACAACATTTTTTGAAAATTAAAACAATTATTTCTTCAAGTAAAGCTTTTCATTCGATTGTCGTAAATACCTCAACGATATGTCATTCGAAGCTTGCAATCTGCGCTATCTTTTGCACATGAATAATAAAAAAATATTAAAACAGTGCATTTACCTCTTTGAAGTGCATAGGCAAAAATCGGACATTGACGGTTCACAAAAAGCCATGACCACCGTAGAGTTACTTTTTCAACTTTTTCTCACTGTCGTGCTCGGCGTGAAATTCTGCACAAGGCATACCATCAGGACGTACAGCCGTTCCCGTGTTAATAGAGGTTATACGGTACTATATTTAACGGGCACTCTCTAATAAACGGGCCCCTCACTTTAAAGACTATATCTCGAGCAGAGTGATTTTGCAAAGCTGTTATATGCATTTTTTAAACTCCCACGAGCTCTATCCATTCCAGGTTTATATTTTAGTTGAGCACCCGGAAATCTCGAGATCGACTTCACAATTTTCCAATTTTCGAGGGGTTGAAAATAAACGGTATGCCCGTTTGATAGGAGAATACGGTAAATCTCTGAGATCGACCACCCTCATTGGGAGGCTTGGCCATGCCGTAAACTGATTTCTTATAGTCAGAGCTAGTATATTTGACGATCTTCAGCTATCAGCTTTAGCTGTCAGAGTTTGAGAATGTCCTGATAGTATAGTGCTTAGCGATGCTTCTTCAATTAAAATTTTACTGTTTGTTT